>JARVZY010002672.1:0-546000 GCA_030686995.1 Artemisia argyi | reverse complement strand
GGGTGTTTGGTTTATATGAGTTTTGCATGATCATGTTGTCAATCTGCCTATCTCTTTGCATTGCTAGCTCACATTAGGTTTAGTTAGGCTGTAGGTATTGTAATATTGGCACCCTAAACATACAAAAGTCAAAACCACTCCTAAACCCCACCTAGGAGTTAACTGTTACACATTCAGTACCCAAAACCATTCACAGTAGCTCAAAACTTGTAGATTTAGATTAGAGTAACTTTATTTTAGCTCAACATCATGTTTTAAGTCAATTAGAAGCTTTAGAAATCCACCAAAGTCAAAGTTCAAACTTTTTACAAAAGTCAAATTGTCACACTCTCAAATTTTTACCAAAATAGGAGGATTTGTTTTGATTTTTCTAAGAGGCTTTAGACCTTAATATTTTCAGAATTGGTTGTCTCCCACCTCAGCTTTAAGATCCCATTGTGCCTTGATTTTTGTGATTTTATCTGTGGGCCCTACAACCCTCAAAAGAGGGCTGTAGGGCTGATTGTTGTTCTGTGCAGCAGATACCACAGCCACCACCACCACTTTGGTGGTGGTTTGTGGCCACCACATTGGTCCACAAGCCTCAAGCTTGGTTACTCTCAACCCCTCTCATAGTAGGCTTTAGATTTTGACCAATTGTTTGACTCTTAGACCTGTGGACCCCACCTAAATCAGAGGCTAAACCATGTCCCCATTCTGAGTAACAATTGGACTTTGGAAGTGCTTATGTGTGGCTTATTTGCTTATTCAGTGGTCCTTATTTGATTTCTCTAGCTCACACATGTCCACTCAATTAGTTTGAACCAGTTTTCATCATAGTGGGTCCCACTCAAGCTCAAATGAGCTTATTTGCTTAAAAAGTCAACTGTGGTCAACTGTCAAGCCAAATAAGCTCTCAAGTGCTTATTTTTCATTTACAAAAATGTTGTTTTCATTAAAAGTAGTTGTTTTTAGGTATAAATCAAGTTTGTTAAAGAAAAATCCAAAAAATTTAATTTAAAATTAAGTGATAGTTTCTATTTAATTCAATTTCATTTTAATTTTCATTTTTAGAATTTAATTAAGTACTTAGTATTTTTATATTTTTATTAATTACCTTATATAGTAAAGTATTTTTAGTAAAATTTTCAGATTTTTATATTACCATTTAGTATTAAATAGATTTAATTTTAGTTTTCTTTATTATTAATCAATATTAAGTATTAAATATCATATTTAGTTTTTATAAAGTAAAACTTAGTTTTTGTATTTTTCCTAGCTCTAATATAGTATAATAGACTTTTAGAAAATATATTTTGAATTTCTACTGTTCATTTTATATTTTTCTTATTTTAATTGTTTAAATTAGACTTAAGTTAATTAAAAGGTAAATAATTAGTGGATTAATCTTAAAACATAATTTTTAGAGTTTTTATAATTTTGTAGGATTCCAGTGATGGTTAAGTAATTTTATAAATTTTCTTATAATTTTCTAAGTTAATTTAGTATTAATATTAATTAAAAGTAGTTTAATTAGTTTAATTAAGTTAAATAGTTTTCAATTTATAAAAAACCCATAAAAAGACAAAAATATTTATTTTTAATTTTTATACTTTCTTCAAGTTCTAATTTAAGTTTAGAAATTATTTTTGCAAATTTTTAGTTTAATTTGTAGTAGTTATAATTATTAGTTAATTTAAATTAGGTTTTTGTTTAGATTTTAAATAGTTTAAATAATTAAATAATATTTAAATAGTATTTTAATCATTTTCATAATTTCATTTTCATTTTTTATTCTAAGTTTTAAAAAGTGTCAAATGCACCCCCTGTAGTTTGTTAAATACCAAAATCCTACTTTTTCAGTCCGATTGCGTAAATCTGAATTGTGAATACGTGCATATATCTGTTATCTGATTTTTGTGAATATTATATCTGTGTACAAATACCAAAATAACAGTAGCAATATCAATTCCACATCATCTGGCTACTGTCCTCAGTGCCACTTTCTCATAAACGATTTCAAACGACACCATTTCAATCTCGCTGGGACTTTAACGACCCGGGGAAACACTATACTATCCACGGAGTATTGGGACAAGGCTGTCTTTGACTTGTTGACCTTGGTCAATAATATCTGACGGTTTAGACCCAATCAAAATTTGGCGCCGCTGCCGGGGAGGTTGTTGCGTGTTTTAAAAAATTGTTTTAAGTTTAGTGGTTTTCAAAACCCTCCCTGTACAAATTTCACACAAATTTATAAAAAGTTTTTGTAAAAATATATAATCATATCAAAAAGTTCATTAACACTTTTCCTAAAGTGTTAAAAACAACAAAACAAACTGTGAAGTTAAATTACTTCGTTTTCTTTAAGATTACAACTTGAAACAGTTGGTTTAAGGTAAGTTCTGACATTAAATTGCGAACTGAAGAGGAAACCTATTTACTTCCTCCCGCCAGCCTGCGAGTAATCTTAAAGGGACGATTTCGGTTAACGAATCAGTTCCAAAAAAATTTCCCAAGTTTTCTGCACACACACCCATAAGCCTAAAGCAGTTTTTCAAATTAATAAATAAACCCATAATAAGTTCCCAAACTTAAGATTAAAACTTGCCTTTATATCCCTGTGAGTGGTGTACCTTTTTCAAAGAAGCCATTCACTTGTGATTTCTGGTTTAAGTTCACTGTGGTTTTGCCTCGAATTTGTTTTGAAAATTTGTTTTTGGTGCATGTGCACTAAACATGTTTCCCAAAAATACCAAAAATATTCACCTTTACCCTCTCACCTTTTTGATTCTTCATCCCTTTACCCTCTATCCTTTTGATTCTCACTTCTTCCACTTATCCCATAATTGATTCTAATGACATCTCTCGATGACGATTTCTTCGAACAAAGGGCCTATGAGAGCAACATTGAAAAACTTATGGCCTTGTCAAAGATATCGAGATGTCGTGTTGATTATGATGGACCATCGATTCCGATTCCCTCTCCGGTGAGGGAAAGGGATCATGAAACCGGGATGACAAAGGACCCGGTACTTTCCTCTAAGCTCACAATCGCTCCTAAATCGTCAAGAATTGACCCTAACCTTTCACGGTTTACGGTTAAAAGTTTCTCAAGCAAACATACTGAGCTTAGGGCAGTGAATGAAAAGAACGACTTACCCAATCTTCACGTTTATCATAAACAAAAACCCGAGACTGTAACGGAAGTGGTGGAAATTGCTAGCTCTAAGAGCACACCACTTGTCCCACCTCCGGCTTTTATTCCTTGTGTTGGTTGTGGTGAGCCACTTTTCAGTTTCCCATGTCGTTGGTGTACATGTGTACAATGTGGTAACGATATTCGAAACGGGAGTTGTTTGTTTTGTGGGTCGAGTAATTCGTTTGCTTATGATCCTAATCAAAACTCATTCAACAACTCCTCAAATTTTTCCAACTACCCATCACATTCATACGAGCAAGAATCATATTATCCTAATCTCAATAATGCTTCGTATCAAAATACACCAAGTCAGACTCAACAGTTTTACTGTTGTGAGTATTGTGGAGGCCCTCACTACAGCTCTAATTGTCAAATTAGGGATCAGTTTGTCTATGAACAGGTTCCTTGTAACAATCATGAATTTGGTTTTAACCAGCCCTCACAATATACAAACCCTCAACTACCGCCTCAGGACGAGTTAGCTAGAGCTGAATTTATTATGAATCAAACTCAATTCAACAAGACCATTCAAGATAGTATAAACTGTCTTAAGGATTTGATTCTTAGAAAACAAAAGCCTCCTGTTAACTCATTTTATTTTGAGGATGAAAGTGATGAGGATGAGCCATTTCAAGAGGTAAAACCTAAGGAAACTTCAGATATCTTGCCAATGGGGGACAAGGAAGTCAAAATCAATCCTCTTGAGGAGGTTGATAACCTTGTTCCAATCCCAAAGGTATCTGAGAAACCTCTTGATTCAACTTCAGTTGAAGCTACTTCAGTAGAAATACAGGGAGAAAATAATATGATTGAATCACTAGCAGTAGAAATCATGGAACTTGTAGAAACCATGACTGCTAGTCCTTCTCAACTCCCTCAGTCTGCTGTTATCACACCGGAAGTTCACACTCACTCTTTAATCATGGGGGATGAGCATCTTAGCACTGTTCCTAATAAGGAATCGGATGAATTAATAAAGTCTAGTGCTGAGATCCTTGTCCCAATCCCAAGAGAGTCACAGGGAACTTTTGATCATGTGTGTGAGCTACCTTCTCACCCTGAAAATCCAAAAGATCATTTTGAGACTTTCTCCGATTTTAATGATGATTGTACATCTTATGGAGAAGTTGAGTATGAGGAGGCACCATTGCCTCATTCGGATATTGACCCTCTTATTGAGGAGTTCACAAACGAACTTACTCACATCAATCCACTTCCTTTGGGAAATGATGATGGTCTCCTTGATCTTGAAGCCGATATGGGAGAAACTGAAAATCTTCTAAACTCTAATCCCAACATCGAGCTTAGTACTTCGCATGCTGATGAAAATTCTTTATCTTCTGGAGACATCAGTCATGTGGAAGGATTACCTTCTGAGCAAGTTAGCTTAGAAGAAGAGAATGATGAGATTGACACTGAAATCAAAGATGAAGCACTTCGTGCAACATTATTGAAAGTCAATCTCCTCATTTCTAAAATCGAGGCTTTCAAAGAGAAACCTATTTCATCTCCTATCCCCATCAAGGATAGTGACATTTTCTTCGATGACCCTATACCGGAATTTGAAGCCTTTACTTTTGATCCTATGGGAGAGAAGATTAGTGGCAGTACCACTTCTCATTCTCATAATTCTCTCCCTGATTATGAATCATTTACCTTCGATGAGTTCTCCTGTGAACTCACGCACATCAATCCAGAATATGATTCATTCACATTTGATGAGTTCTCCTGTGAACTCACTCATATCATGACTCCTCCGGAGTATGATGACCCGGGGGGAGATGCACTCAATCATGAGAATTTGCAAATTCCCACCCACCCTCCCGGGATATTTTCGAGCTTAACCTTTGAAATCCAAAATCAGGCTAATGAGCCTGCCTTCAAGGAAGAAGATCTTATCATGATTTTCATCATGGTTTTCTTCCTTTTCTTCACATACAGGATAACTTCTCCTGTTCTTCACTCCTTCGGGAATGAAGATACCATCTTTGATCCCGGCATTTTCATGTATCATTATTTTAAGCCGGGATTTTATCTCATCGGTGTGGAACTTTCACGTGCTTCAAATGTTTATCCAAACATCTTGAATGAAAGTCCGATGGAGATTGTTTATTCCACATCATGCTTCCCCAAGGACTAATGAATTCGGGGTCGAGTCAAGCTTGCGACTCGGTAAACAAAAACAGTAGCATGCTTATAGGGTTTTCACCCTAAGTGTGGGGGAGTCCCCCATGCTATGATTACAAAAGTGAAAAACAGAATTGTGTTTCCACATTTAGCTTGTACTATTGCCCCTTTACGTTCAAGGAATCGGCATAATAGCCGGGACTTTGAATATTGAGGACAATATTCATGCTTAGTGTGGGGGGTATTCGCTATTCTAGCGAATTTTATCATATTTTACTTTCTTATACCCCCGTTTTTGACCAAAAATTTTCAAAAATTTTTTTCACTAAAGTTCAAAATTTTTTGTGGTAATCAGTCCGCCAATGTCTAAATGACAAAAGGGATTGGCGAGTCCAGGAGCAAACGGCTCTTGGTAAAGACATCTCAAATCCGTTGACGGCTTGCAATTTGCCCAAAATTGTATGGTTCCTCAACTCCCCAAAAGCAAATGAGTTGGCTAGCCCGCAAGATTATGGCTTGTGGTAAAGGCCGTGGAAAATCCATATTTGCTAATCAGCTCACCAAGATGTTGACTATTCCATCAAGAGCTGGCTAGTCCAGAAGCAAACGGCTTTTGGTAAAGACAAATCAAATCCGTTGACAGCTGGTGGTTTGCTCAAAATCACACGGTTATCAGGTGTGCCACAGTTCTTACACCTGGCTACTCCAGAAGTGATGGCTTTTGGTAAAGAGATTTTAAAATCCATCAAGTTTTTCTCAAAAAGATTGCTAGGGACTAGCAATGTTTTAGTGTGGGGGATTGATGAGTGTGTAAATACTCATCATTTTTACCATTTCTGAGCTGCCAAAACATCTAAAAACACTCAATATTGTATCAAAATAGTGAAAATATCCCAGGAATGTGTTTTATATGTTTCAAATGCAAAACAATCAAAAACAAATGAAAAACGCACAAAGTTTGCATAATTGGCAGTTTCAGTCCCTTAACTTTCAAAAGTTGTCAAATCTAGTCCCTGGTTGTTCTAAAAACTTGAAAAAGTCACCAAAGGTCCTTTTAAATCAAAAAGTTACATAATTAGTCCTTTGGTGCAAAGTTTCACAAAAAGTCAAGTTTAGTCCTTGAAGTTTGGAAAATCATCAAAAATGGTCCCTGGGATATTAAAACTTTGAGAAAAACAAATTTTGTCCTTATACTAATCTCTTATGGCAGGTTTGGTCCTTGGGAAGAAAGTTTGGTGAAATTACAAGTCAGGTCCCTAAAGTTTGGTGAATTGGCAGATTTAGTCCCTGGGGTATTATAAAGTGAAAAATTCAAAACTTAACCTCATACTATTCATCCTTGGCCAATTCAAACCTTATGATGACTTTGGGAAAATACCATATCAGCCCCCCAAACTTTCAATTAATTACACATTTGCTCCTTGTGTTTTTAAGTTACAATACCAAACGGACCCTATTATAAAAATAAACCAAATCCATGCCAAAACCAAGCCCACCCACTTTTTCTCTTTGGCCCATTGACACCACAGCCCAACACCAAAACAAAACCCACCCGTTTTATTTAAATATGGTCAAAGTACCAGTCAAACCATCACCCTCCCTTACCTCCCAAAACCAGAATACCAGACCTGGTATTTCCCCTCCCCCTCTTGCTCCACTTGAGCCTGCACCACCATCCTTATCCTTCCCCTCACACTTCCCAACACCTATCATCTCCACCCCTACCCCTAGTCTGCTTCCACAGACCAAATTGCACCATATAGCCTTTTCCCGCCAAAATTGAAGAATAAGCAAAAGTGGTCCAAAAGCCAAACAACTTGGTGGGATTTGACCCTGTGGGACCCACAAACCCTCTGGGATGCTATAAAGACAAAGAGGAGCAGAAGTGATGAAGTATTAGAGTAGTTGTAGTTTTAGTGTAACCGTAGGGAGTATTTTATCTTTTCAAAAATTGTAATTTTCAATTCAAAAGCTTGTAATCAGTAATCAAAACTTTGTTGAATCTTAATTTCAAGTTCTAGTTTGAATTCAAGTTATTGGTAGTTATACTTATGATCTTAGTTAAACCTTAAAGTCATTTAAAGTTGTTTGTTACTAGTCATATGAGCTTACTTCAATAATTTTTAAGTTTCTATAAGTTCTCCTAGTAGCTGTGATCAATTCCCTACATCAATCAAAAAAATTAGTAAAAATACAAAGAAAAATTAAAAAAATAATAAAAAAATGGTGAAACTAAGTGATGCAGCTGAGCAAGGATGGATGGCATTTGGGTTAAAGCTCATGGGAGCAATAGGGATGTGGTTTAAGTTCTGATTCATCTTGGTTCACAACTTGGAAAAATGTTAGTTTCTTCCTAATTTTTTTTATATACAATTTATGCTAATTAGTAATTGTTGTTTGATTGTTATTGAAATCTGTCTATGTGAGTTCAGGAATGATTAGAGTAAGCAAAGTTTGTTGTTTCAGTGGTTGATTCATTGTTTAGTCTCATAAATCCATCATAACTGTTTCATAAAGGGTGTTTGGTTTATATGAGTTCTGCATGATCATGTTGTCAATCTGCCTATCTCTTTGCATTGCTAGCTAACATTAGGTTTAGTTAGGCTGTAGGTATTGTAATATTGGCACCCTAAACATACAAAAGTCAAAACCACTCCTAAACCCCACCTAGGAGTTAACTGTTACACATTCAGTACCCAAAACCATTCACAGTAGCTCAAAACTTGTAGATTTAGATTAGAGTAACTTTATTTTAGCTCAACATCATGTTTTAAGTCAATTAGAAGCTTTAGAAATCCACCAAAGTCAAAGTTCAAACTTTTTACAAAAGTCAAGTTGTCACACTCTCAGATTTTTACCAAAATAGGAGGATTTGTTTTGATTTTTCTAAGAGGCTTTAGACCTTAATATTTTCAGAATTGGTTGTCTCCCACCTCAGCTTTAAGATCCCATTGTGCCTTGATTTTTGTGATTTTATCTGTGGGCCCTACAACCCTCAAAAGAGGGCTGCAGGGCTGATTGTTGTTCTGTGCAGCAGATACCACAGCCACCACCACCACTTTGGTGGTGGTTTGTGGCCACCACATTGGTCCACAAGCCTCAAGCTTGGTTACTCTCAAACCCCCTCATAGTAGGCTTTAGATTTTGACCAATTGTTTGACTCTTAGACCTGTGGACCCCACCTAAATCAGAGGCTAAACCTTGTGCCCATTCTGAGTGACAATTGGACTTTGGAAGTGCTTATGTGTGGCTTATTTGCTTATTCAGTGGTCCTTATTTGATTTTTCTAGCTCAAACATGTCCACTCAATTAGTTTGAACCAGTTTTCACCATAGTGGGTCCCACTCAAGCTCAAATGAGCTTATTTGCTTAAAAAGTCAACTGTGGTCAACTGTCAAGCCAAATAAGCTCTCAAGTGCTTATTTTTCATTTACAAAAAAGTTGTTTTCATTAAAAGTAGTTGTTTTTAGGTATAAATCAAGTTTGTAAAAGAAAAATCCAAAAAAGTTAATTTAAAATTAAGAGATTGTTTCTATTTAATTCAATTTCATTTTAATTTTCATTTTTAGAATTTAATTAAGTACTTAGTATTTTTAAATTTTTATTAATTACCTTATATAGTAAAGTATTTTTATTAAAATTTTTAGATTTTTATATCACCATTTAGTATTAATTAGATTTAATTTTAGTTTTCTTTATTATTAATCAATATTAAGTATTAAATATCATATTTAGTTTTTATAAAGTAAAACTTAGTTTTTATATTTTTCCTAGCTCTAATATAGTATAATAGACTTTTAGAAAATATATTTTGAATTTCTACTGTTCATTTTATATTTTTCTTATTTTAATTGTTTAAATTAGACTTAAGTTAATTAAAAGGTAAATAATTAGTGGATTAATCTTAAAACATAATTTTTAGAGTTTTTATAATTTTTTAGGATTCCAGTGATGGTTAAGTAATTTTATAAATTTTCTTATAATTTTCTAAGTTAATTTAGTATTAATATTAATTAAAAGTAGTTTAATTAGTTTAATTAAGTTAAATAGTTTTCAATTTATAAAAAACCCATAAAAAGACAAAAATATTTATTTTTAATTTTTATACTTTCTTCAAGTTCTAATTTAAGTTTAGAAATTATTTTTGCAAATTTTTAGTTTAATTTGTAGTAGTTATAATTATTAGTTAATTTAAATTAGGTTTTAATTTAGATTTTAAATAGTTTAAATAATTAAATAATATTTAAATAGTATTTTAATCATTTTCATTTTTTATTCTAAGTTTTAAAAAGTGTCAAATGCACCCCCTGTAGTTTGTTAAATACCAAAATCCCACTTTTTCAGTCCGATTGCGTAAATCTGAATTGTGAATACGTGCATATATCTGTTATCTGATTTTTGTGAATATTATATCTGTGTACAAATACCAAAATAACAGTAGCAATATCAATTCCACATCATCTGGCTACTGTCCTCAGTGCCACTTTCTCATAAACGATTTCAAACGACACCATTTCAATCTCGCTGGGACTTTAACGACCCGGGGAAACACTATACTATCCACGGAGTATTGGGACAAGGCTGTCTTTGACTTGTTGACCTTGGTCAATAATATCTGACGGTTTAGACCCAATCAGTGATCAAATCCAATCGCGTCCCCACAGCCAAAATTGATTGTCTTGAGTAGTAAAAGATGTGTGTGAAACAAAGTAATAGAGAAAATGTGTCCATTAAAATGAGATGATAAGAAAAGTAATAATGTAAACATGTTCCATTTAAAATGTGAAACAAAGAATGAGACAATGCATCCATTATCAGATAAGAAATTGCTTCTGTTACAATTACATTAACAAACGTCCAAGCTTGGGGTCTCCAAAAATTGATTGTCTTGAGTAGTAAAAGATGTGTGTGAGCGCCTATCAATTTACAACCCAATGTCCATGCCGTGCACACCTAATAGTCCATATCTGATGTGAGTAAATACATGTTGTTAATGATAATATATTATAATTGAGAATATGAGGGAAGGAAAAAAAGGTACGTGTGTATTTTACATACCTTTTGAAGTTTTGATCATAGACTTTCAAGTACTTCTCTATACACGACATTTGTTGTTGTTTTGGAGATGATAAGAAAAACGATAACGTAAACATGTTCATTTAATATATGAAAGAAAGAATGAGACAATGCGTCAATTATATGATAAGCAATTTAGTTTGTTACAATTATACTAACAAACTTCTAAACATTGGTGAATCTAAAATTGATTGTCTCGAACATAAAATGATGTGTGTGAGTGCATATCGATTCAAAACCCAATCCTTGCTATTTTCATTGTGATTTTTCATGTTGTGATGTAAGTTTGACCCAATTGGTTTGCAATGGGTAGGTTTTGAGGATCTCGCATCTCTAACATGTCAAACATATAAGAATTAAAAGGAACTTATTTATATTTTTTTTTTATGGTGACCCCTTATATGAGAATGCTTGTTTTGACCCGTACTAAAAGTGACCTATTTCACTATCTTAAAAAGGGATAAGAAATTTGATTTACCACATCAAAGAGTTCAAGAATAGTTGAATTTAATTAAAGAATTCAAGCAATTCATTTTAGAGCATGTATTGAAATTCAAATTGTCGCAAAATATAAGTTCTTTAAGTGCCCCGTTTCAAAGGTACATAAAATTACAAAGTTGACATAATAGGTCAATAGGATTTTGTTTGTTAACATGTACTCATCACACTCACATCCTTTCTTTCTAGTGGAGGAGACTTACAAACGTGCATTCTTTAGACCCATCATATTGCAACAAATTCCACAAGTAATAGTAGCTACATGGTTACGTTAACATGAAAATACACTCTATGTAATATGATTAATAGGATACGAATCTAATGCATATTTTCAATCTTTTGTATTTATTGTCAAACAACATCCCATAATTTGTCATCGAAAGAGTTAGTAAATGTAAATTTTTCATTACCTTTTTCTAATTGAATCATGAACTACTATTCGTTGGCAAAAATAGATAAGCATATTAGATATGTAGGTTATGAAGTTATAATTTTACTCTATAAAAAAACATGAGCAAATTGAAACATAAAACATGAAATCAAGAGTAATGTATTAGAAGCAAACAAAATCAATCAAGTACCAAAAAAATTTATCATTCATGACCTTCCATTAACATCAAATTTTCCATCATCACAGTGCCTTAACATAACGTGATCCATAACAAACAAAAGAAGGAAACATTCTAAACAATGAATCATATCCTAACATGAAACATAAAACTTGAAATCAGATAAAAAGATACCGACACATAATACTATCACCAACGCCCAAATCAAACACACCCAACAAATTGTCTGTTCCGCCATTCACAAAGCTTCCCGCTTCCGCCATGTTCTCTTTAATATCATTCAAACCTTGACCTTATGTCTTCACTTAAACCGCCATATCAAGAAACACTTGATGAAGCTTAATAAAACTCCTTTTAATATCATTCACAACTTCACGCCTTTCTTTAATCGCAAGAACCAAATCCTTTTTCCAGTCAAACACTTAAAAACACCAATTTCACTTCCCGAAAGCATATTTTCAACCATTGCCTCACTCGGGTACTCACCCGTCTCATTATAATACATTCTTTTTAGATTCTTCTTAGGATCTTAAACAATCTTTTCTCTCAACTCTTGATAGCGGGAAGTAATAACAACCTAAAAATATAAATAAACCTAAAAATTAATAATTTAAACTAATCAGCAACCATCGTCATATAAACAGTAAACAACTAACGATTACAGTTGAGTAAGTAAAAAATATGCTCTTTCTTATTTAGCAGCTAAAAGTATAGTGTTAGCATAGGGGTTGTTTAGGTAAGCTTAAGCTTAACAACTTTACATCATCAAGACTTATTTGCTTATTTATCCCCCTAAAAAGGTGTTTAGCCATAGAACATACACTTTCACTACTTATTTAGTTATTTGAAAAGAAAGCTCAGTACTGTTAAATAAACCTTTAGGTTTAGCATAGTATAAACAATTACCATCATAGGTTCACTATTTAGCTAATGGACTCCATACATTTAATTTCGACAACTTGCAAGTTGAGGTTAATCAAAATTACACGAAGACGTTGGCAGATAACAATTAAGTAGTTTTTACAAAAACAGTTGAAAGCATCAAGTTTCATGCATAGAGGAACCATGGTGCATTATTTGACCAAATTACTTATCAATGGGTCTATTTGGATCGTGTTTTATCTCAAATTTGGCTGCAAAGGAACCTGTCATAGATTGAAAGTCACAAAAAGTATATCTTTAATCCCACAACGTCCTAAATGATTTTATTAGAGAATTTATCATTGTGCAATGCAATACTCTACACAACTGATCAAGTTCTATGTAACACCTTCTCTTGCAAAGGCATGTACAGGATCTATATTTCTATAATCATAGGTATTTAACCTTATAACATTACCATTAGTCTTAGATAATATTTTAGGTGAACTTAGCGTAAACAATAACCATCATCAATCGAAATTGGTTTGATTGATAGTTTTCGAATCGGTCTATTGAATAGAAGGAAACTGATTTATTAAAGTCAGCTTAAAAAATAGAAGTATGATCTCGTTTAAGTGTGTAAAGGATCAATAACATTACATGGTTATTTGCATGGTTAGATTTAATTTTTGCAATGCCTCTTCTTCTATGTAATCATATGTTAGATAAGCTCGATAAAAAACTGCTATAAAACTGATGAGTGTGTGAATACTCATCATTTTTAGTCAATTTGAACTGCAAAAACATTTAAAAACACTCAAATACGCATCAAAATACTGAAAATATCCCAGGAATTGTGTTTTATATGTTTTAGATGCAAAATGTTTAAAAACAAATGAAAAATGAACAAAGTTTGCATAATTGGCAGTTTCAGTCCCTCAAGTTTCATAAATTGACAAAACTAGTCCCTAAAGTTTTAAAATGAAAGAAAAGTCAACCCAAGGCATTTAAAAGTCAAATATTGTCAAAAACGATCCTTGGGTATAAAGTTTGAGAAATTGCACATTTGGTCCTTCAAGTTTCATAAAATGGCAAAAATGGCCCCTGGGAGTTTTTAAAATGGAAAATTACAACAAATACCCTTGTGGATTTGTAGGATGGCAAGATTGGTCCTTGAAGCAAAGTTTGAGGAAATTATCAAATATGGTCTTTTGATTACTCATCTTGGCAGGAATGATCCTTGAATGAAAATTTTTGAGGAAATTACAATTTTAGCCCCTCAACTTTGAAACTTGGAGATTTTGGTCCCCGGGAATTTAATTTTGGAAAGCAAACGTCAAAGGTCCTTGGGTAATTAAAGAATGGCATAATTTGGCCCTTGTGGTAACTTTGTGAAATTGGCAGAAACCACCTTTCAATTTTCAGAAATTACAACATTGGTCCTTGTGGTTATATTAGTTACTAAATCCAAATGGACCCTTTTATTTCCTAAGTCCAAACCACCTTCCCAATCCAAACACAAAACACCACCACACACCTCTGATCCACCAGGCCCACAACCCCAAAGCCCAATCCCACATCAAATAAAACCCTACCCCGTTATTACTCCCACCTTGGTCAAACACAGGGTCAACCATCTCCTTTCCCCCTCCCACACGTGAACCCTGCAATCCCAACACTCCATCATCACCCCTACACCCCCTCCTCTGCCAACACTCCACCTACACTCACTTTCCACCACAAAACACCAACCCACCCCCCCCCCCCCCCCGGCCAAAATATCAGACCACAAGTGGGTAAACATTTTTCCTGCCAAAATGGATATCAACTGCCAAGATGTAAAGAGCCAATCCAAGGGCTGGGAATGGTCTAAAGAAGCACAGGAAGCAAGATGGAAACCCTAGTTTTAGTTTGGTATAAATAGACTCATTGTAAGCCAATTTTGGCATTAGGTTTTAATAGTAGTTAAGTAGGTCGTTAATTAGGTCTGAGTATGTTTCAGTTAAGGTTTTAAGTATTTTTTTTTCTTGTTCTTCAAAATTTTTAAGTTATCATGTACTCTTTATTTTAATTAATGAAAGTTTAAATTTAAGCATTCCAAGTTTTCCAGGCTTTATCTTTTTTGCAAATCTTAAATCTAAAATTTTCAGTTTAGCTTATTATCCTGCTTAATTGCTTATCCCCTGTTAACTAGTGCTTAGTTAAGTTTAGTTATGATTTAGCATGTATTTGTATTTTGTATTCATAACCTAACTCTTGCTTTCCTAGTAAAAAGTCCAAACAGTCATCCTTAAGGAACTGTTTGGCACATGTATGATTGAGTAGCTTAAGCTTGTCTCTATCCATTCTGTTTGCTTAACTCAGCTTGAAATAGCTTAGTGAGTAGTATATCAGTTAATGGTAGCAATTTTCAATAGTACTCAAGCTTTTGGCAAATCACTTCATTGTCACTGTTTCATTGGTTAGAGTTAGGAAAATTAGTCTAAGCCCTTGATTAGTTGTTGATTAGCTCCATTCTAGTTCTTTTTTTTTTTTTTTTTTTTTTTTTTTTTTTTTTTTTTTTTTTTTTTTTTTTTTAAGTAAGCTTAGATAACCTAAGGTTGATTTCTCTCAGTCAAACCAGTCAATTTTTTACCACTTTATGCCCTGCTGCATCAGATTATAACAGGACCCAACCAACACCTTTTGATCTTATTCTAGCTTAACCCAGGTAGGATTTAAGTTTTAATCTTGGGTTTAGGAGTAGCTTGTAAGTTAATTTTCACTTAGCTTAGCTTATTTCCCAATTTCAAGTTCATTTGGTAGCTAAAATCTCAGCCTGCAATTACCCCATTCAAGCCTAAACTCACCATTTGACCCATTTCCATCCAAACTGCATTAGCAGTCCTATTGTCCCAACACCCTTCACCCCACTATTTTTAATTAGTTAATTACTAGCTTATTAGGTATGGGATTTTGTCCATAGATTATCTCCCAGCTTGTCCTCATGTTTGTATTTTCAGTTTATTTTTATGATTTTTCTTTTCAGAATATTTGAGTTGCCAAAATGGCTCCATTTGGCCTGTTGGTTTATTGCAGCCTAGGGTTAGGATTGTTTTGTCTTATGGTCACTAGTATTCAGGGATTATATAATGCTTATTATCTCTGTCCCTTTAGTGCTTGTTAAGCTTCCCTAGATACTTTAGCTTAAATCTCTTTTTATATAGCTTTCTTTTGATTGCTTATTGCCTGCTCAAACTCCCACTTAGGCTGCTAGTGTAATTAAATTTGCTTATATAGCCTAGTTAAGTTTAGTGCTTAGTTACTTTCGTCTTTAGTTGTTTGTTGTCTAAATAGGATAACTGTGTTATTGATTAGTTCATTAGGAAGTAAGATTAGCTTTTTGATAGCTTCTGCAAGCTTATAATCACTTGCAGCCTAACCATTTGCTACCCTGCACCAGTATGCACACCCCTCTTTCCTAGGCTCATAGTTTATTCATTAGTGTAATATTTCCTAAGATTTTGGCATCTTTGTGAAGTTTATAGAGCTAGTTTCATGTCCCAATGCTTATTATGCCATAATTTGCTTATTTGATTTAATTTGGTCCTCCATTGTTGTCTGATTCAGTTCATCAAACTGACTCATCCGAGTGGTGGTGCCACTCTCACCAGTCCCTTTTAAGCTTCTATGTGGGACCTAGACTTTGAACCATGGCTTATTAGAAATATCTCCTGGGCAGCTTTTAGGATTAAGCTTTAAGATGAACCTCCAATCACCTCTGTAGGCCCCACTGAGGGCTGCAAAGTGCCCTCATAACCTGTTTGGATTCACTACTCAGTGAATTGGCCTTATTTCACTAGCTCCTCAAAAGCTTATTAATGGGACCCACTGTATGTTATTGAGCTTTTTGGGAAGCCTAGTATACTAGCTTTTAGGTTATAGAGTCCTTTTTGGCCATTGAGCTTATTTGGATAAGCTCAATGTGGCCTGCAACAAGCCCATAAGGCCTGTTTGGACAGGGTAGATGGGATTTGCTTATTTTCAAATTGTGGCTTATTCAGTATAGATTTCCTTTTTTTTAGCCTCTCATAAGTTCACTAAATTTGTCCTTATCTCATTTTATTCCTTGTTCAGTTTGTAGCTTGTTCCTCAGTTTTCTTTTAGCTTCATAATCTCCTTTTTAGCTTAGTTAGCCAACTGTTGGCTTATTTTGCTTGCATTAAGCATATTATTGAAGTTTGAAAAAGTTGTTTTTGTTAAAGTTTGCTAGTTTTGCTGTTAAAATGGTTGTGTAAAGGAGGAATTGAAAAAAAAATTAATATTTGCAAAAAATTGGGGTTGGCAGGAATCGAACCTGGGACCTCTTGCTTGCACACACAACACATCACACACATAACCACTTGCCCTTGGGTCTTTTTTAGTAATACTTGCACCATTTTTATCCTTATAGTAGTTCTAATTCCCTAGTGTTAAATAAGCCTAGAAACTGATAAGCTTATTTCTAGCTTATCAAAACAGCTTTTTCACTTTTTATAATTTTCTTACATTCTTGTTATTATTAAGTAATTTTAGAAAAAGTTTTGTAATTTTAAAAAATAGTTTAGTATTTTTAATAATTATAGTTAGTTATATTAGTAATTAATTAATAATAAATAATTAAAAACCAAAAAAAATAATTTCCTTTTTTTTTAAATTTTCTTTTATCATTAGGATCGTAGAAATGTAATTTTCATGTCCGTATGGTTAGCGTACCTCAAATTTCACTTTTTATTTCGCGCACTCGCGTTTTATTTAATAAACTTTTACGTTTTTAAATTTAGGTTACGTTAGTAAAAGTAGTTTGTAAAATAAAGAAAAACCAAAAAAAAAAAAAAAAAAAAAAAGTGATAGTTTATATTTAAGCCCTTTTGGCTTATTTTTCTGCTTATTTATAAGCAAACTCTGATTTTAAATTTTTAGATTACGTTTTAGGTTAACTAGGTTTCACGTTCTTGTTTATATAGTTTGTTTAAACCATTCTCATTCGTATTTCCTTAGTGTAATCATTCAAACCCTTATATACCCTTTCCTGTCCAAATTCACCCGATCACAAACCCGTTTTGATTACCATCCACACCTCGTCGGGACATAACGACCCGGGAAAACACTGTACTCCGCGGAGATTGATTCTAGGCAGTTTGACTTGGTTGACCATTCCCTGGTCAATTAGGTTGATTGTTTAGACCCAATCAAATTTTGGCGCCGCTGCCGGGGAGGTTGTGCGCGTTATTCTAAACGGTTTTACAGATTGGTGAATCGGGATATACACCCATTGTATATTTATCCACCATTGTTCATATTATCTTCTTATTTTCATATAAAAACAAAACTGTCCCCGAAAACTTTTTAAAATCAGTTTTCAACGAACACAAAAAACCCAAAAAGATTTTCCTTCTTATTTGTATATAAAATGTCTTTCCTAAAATCCAAAAATATTCACCTTTACCCTCCTACCCTTTTGATTCTTAATTCCTTACCCTCCCAAACCTTTTGATTCTTTCTATGTCTCATCCACACCTTCTAATTTGTGAAAGGTGTGGTAGTCTTCATAATGGTGGTAATTGCCCCAGTTGTGGCACGGTAGAGTCAGGAAACGGGTCTGTCTATAACCAAGATCCCTATTCCTACCATGACACGACTGATTTATTCCATCAGCTACCACACCATGAGACTCAACAGTTTTACTGTTGTGAGTACTGTGGTGGTTCACACTATAGTTCTGATTGTCAATCAGGAAGCACGCTTGTCTATGAGCAGTTTCCTGATAACAATTACGACTCTAGCACATACGACTCACAGCCACATCAGTTTTACTGTTGTGAGTACTGTGGAGGTCCACACTCTAGCACGGATTGTCAAACAAGGAATCAATTTCCTTGTGACAATTACGACTATTCGTTTTCAGGCCCACCTCCACAGTACCAAATGATCCAAGCAACTCCTCATGATACTGAGCAAGACCTTTTACTTGAGGCTCTTGAGATATTGCAAGAACTTAAGGAGGAGTTAGCTACTACATCGTTTCAAGATTCTCGTGAGAAATCTATGGCAGAATTACTTGCTGAAGAACGAGATGTTAGAAACGAATTGAGCATGGAAGAATTGCTAGTCTTAGAACAAGCAGCTAAAACACGTGCCATATTTCGCAATGCTGCTCTTCTCGACGATGATGATAGTGATGATGAAGTTACCCTTGATATTTCTCAATTTTGTAAGGGTTCATCAGGTTCATCTGTTGTGATTCCTTCCTCGAAAAATTGGGGAGAAAAGACTATGATAGAATTACTAGCAGAAGAACAAATAAAATTTATAAAACCCATGTCTGCTAGTCCTCCTCAGCTCCCTCAGTCTGTTGTTATCACACCCGAAGTTCACACTCACTCTCTTAACATGGGGGATGAGCATCTTAACACTGTTCCTGATAAGGAATCGGATGAATTAATAAAGTCTAGTGTTGAGAACCTTGTCCCAATCCCAGGAGAGTCACAGGGAACTTTGGATCATATGTGTGATTTACTTTGCCCTCTTGAGTGTTCAAACGATCATTTTGAGACTTTCTCATATTTTAATGATGATTGTACATCTCATGGAAACATTGAGTATATTGAGGCATCACTCCCACAGTCTGATGCTGCTCCTCTTCTTGAGGAGTTCGCCGATGAACTTACTCACATCAATCCACTTTCATTGGAAAGTGATGATGGTCTCCTTGATTTCGAAGCCGATCTAGGAGAAATTGAAAGTCTCCTATATCATGATCCACCACTCACTTCTGATCCCAACAGTCCAATAGAGAATAATAATCACTTTGTTCCCGAAGCATTCAATACTACTCTCACCAATCCTCTATTTGAATTCGAATCTGAATTCACTTTGATTTCTGATAATCCAATCTTTGGTATTCCGAATGAGGATTGTGATGAGTCTATTCCGGAACATGAGTTCACAGATTCAAATCTTGTGAATGATTCTCTTCATGAGGAGTTCTTCGGTGAACTCGCTCATCATATCATGACTCCTCCGGAGTTTGATAGCCCGGGGGGAGATGCACTCAATCATGAGAATTTGCAAATTCCCACCCACCCTCCCGGGATGTTTTTGAGCTTAACCCTTGAAATCCAAATTCAGGCTAATGAGCCTGCTCTCGAGGAAGAAGATCAAATCATGATTCTCATCATGGTTTTCTTCCTTTTCTTCACCTATAAGGTGACTTCTTCTCTTCTTCACTCCTTCAGGAATGAAGATACCATCTTTGATCCCGGCATTTTCATTTACCATTATCTTGAGCCGGGATTATATCTCATCGATGTGGAACTTTCACGTGCTTCAAATGTTTGTCCAAACATCTTGAATGAAAGTCCGATGGAGATTGTTTCTTCCACATCATGCTTCCCCAAGGACAAATGAATTCGGGGTCGAGTCAAGCTTGTGACTCGGTAAACAAAAACAGTAGCATTTACTTAGGGTTTTCACCCTAAGTGTGGGGGAGTTCCGCTGCTGTGGTTACCAATAAAGTGAAAAAGCAAAAATGGTGTTTCCACATTTAGCTTGTAATATTGCCCTTTTACGTTCAAAGCGTCGGCATAATAGCCGGGACTTTGAATATTGAGGACAATATTCATTCTAAGTGTGGGGGGTTATTCTAGCGAATCTTATCACATTTTACTATCTAGTACCCCCGTTTTGGCCAAAATTTCAAAAATTAAAAAAAAAAATTCACTTGAGTTTCAAAATTTTTGTAGTTATCAGTTCGCCATGTCTAAACGACAAAAAGATTGGCTAATCCAGGAGCAAACGGCTCTTGGTAAAGATATATCAAATCCGTTTATGGCTTGCAATTTGCCCAAAATTGTATGGTACCTCAACTCGCCATATCCAAAAAAGTGAATGAGTTGGCTAGCCCGCAAGATTATGGCTTGTGGTAAAGGCAGTGGAAAAACCATAATTGGTAATCAGCTCACCAAGATGTTGACTATTCCATCAAGAGTTGGCTAGTCCAGAAGCAAACGGCTTTTGGTAAAGACTAATCAAATCCGTTGACAGCTGGTGGTTTGCTCAAAATCACATGGTTATTAAGTGGACCATAGTTCTTACTTGAACTGATACATTTGGCTACTCCAGAAGTAATGGCTTTTGGTAAAGAGATTCAAATCCATTAAGTTTTTCTCAAAAGATTGCTAGGGACTAGCAATAGTTTAGTGTGGGGGATTGATGAGTGTGTGAATACTCATCATTTTTAGTCAATCTGAACTGCAAAAACATTTAAAAACACTCAAATACGCATCAAAATACTGAAAATATCCCAGGAATTGTGTTTTATATGTTTTAGATGCAAAATGTTTAAAAAAATGAAAAATGAACAAAGTTTGCATAATTGGCAGTTTCAGTCCCTCAAGTTTCATAAATTGACAAAACTAGTCCCTAAAGTTTTAAAATGAAAGAAAAGTCAACCCAAGGCATTTAAAAGTCAAATATTGTCAAAAACGATCATTGGGTTTAAAGTTTGAGAAATTGCACATTTGGTCCTTCAAGTTTCATAAAATGGCAAAAATGGCCCTTGGGAGTTTTTAAAATGGAAAATTACAACAAATACCCTTGTGGATTTGTAGGATGGCAAGATTGGTCCTTTAAGCAAAGTTTGAGGAAATTATCAAATATGGTCTTTTGATTACTCATCTTAGCAGGAATGATCCTTGAATGAAAAGTTTTGAGGAAATTACAATTTTGGCCCCTCAACTTTGAAACTTGGCGATTTTGGTCCCCGGGAATTGAATTTTGGAAAGCAAACGTCAAAGGTCCTTGGGTAATTAAAGAATGGCATAATTTGGCCCTTGTGGTAACTTTGTGAAATTGGCAGAAACCACCCTTCAATTTTCGAAAATTACAACATTGGTCCTTGTGGTTATATTAGTTACTAAATCCAAATGGACCCTTTTATTTCCTATGTCCAAACCACCTTCCCAATCCAAACACAAAACACCACCACACACCCCTGATCCACCAGGCCCACAACCCCAAAGCCCAATCCTACATCAAATAAAACCCTACCCCGTTATTACTCCCACCTTGGTCAAACACAGGGTCAACCATCTCCTTTCCCCCTCCCACACGTGAACCCTGCAAAACCCTGCAATCCCAACACTCCATCATCACCCCTACACCCCCTCCTCTGCCAACACTCCACCTACACTCACTTTCCACCACAAAATTTTTAAGCATGTACTCTTTATTTTAATTAATGAAAGTTAAAATTTAAGCATTCCAAGTTTTCCAGGCTTTATCTCTTTTGCAAATCTTAAATCTAAAATTTTCAGTTTAGCTTATTATCCTGCTTAATTGCTTATCCCCTGTTAACTAGTGCTTAGTTAAGTTTAGTTATGATTTAGCATGTATTTGTATTTTGTATTCATAACCTAACTCTTGCTTTCCTAGTAAAAAGTCCAAACAGTCACCCTTAAGGAACTGTTTGGCACAGGTATGATTGAGTAGCTTAAGCTTGTCTCTATCCATTATGTTTGCTTAACTCAGCTTGAAATAGCTTAGTGAGTAGTATATCCGTTAATGGTAGCAATTTTCAGTAGTACTCAAGCTTTTGGCAAATCACTTCATTGTCACTGTTTCATTGGTTAGAGTTAGGAAAATTAGTCTAAGCCCTTGATTAGTTGTTGATTAGCTCCATTCTAGTTCTTTTTTTTTTGTTTAAGTAAGCTTAGATAACCTGAGGTTGATTTCCCTCAGTCAAACCAGTCAATTTTTTACCACTTTATGCCCTGCTGCATCAGATTATAACAGGACCCAACCAACACCTTTTGATTTTATTCTAGCTTAACCCAGGTAGGATTTAAGTTTTAATCTTGGGTTTAGGAGTAGCTTGTAAGTTAATTTTCACTTAGCTTAGCTTATTTCCCAATTTCAAGTTCATTTGGTAGCTAAAATCTCAGCTTGCAATTACCCCATTCAAGCCTAAACTCACCATTTGACCCATTTCCATCCAAACTGCATCAGCATTCCTATTGTCCCAACACCCTTCACCCCACTATTTTTAATTAGTTAATTACTAGCTTATTAGGTATGGGATTTTGTCCATAGCTTATCTCCCAGCTTGTCCTCATGTTTGTATTTTCAGTTTATTTTTATGATTTTTCTTTTCAGCTTATTTGAGTTGCCAAAGTGGCTCCATTTGGTCTGTTGGTTTATTGCAGCCTAGGGTTAGGATTGTTTTGTCTTATGGTCACTAGTATTCAGGGATTATATAATGCTTATTATCTCTGTCCCTTTAGTGCTTGTTAAGCTTCCCTAGATACTTTAGCTTAAATCTCTTTTTATATAGCTTTCTTTTGATTGCTTATTGGCTTGCTCAAACTCCCACTTAGGCTGCTAGTGTAATTAAATTTGCTTATATAGCCTAGTTAAGTTTAGTGCTTAGTTACTTTCGTCTTTAGTTGTGTGTTGTCTAAATAGGATAACTGTGTTATTGATTAGTTCATTAGGAAGTAAGATTAGCTTTTTGATAGCTTTTGCAAGCTTATAATCACTTGCAGCCTAACCATTTGCTACCCTGCACCAGTATGCACACCCCTCTTTCCTAGGCTCATAGTTTATTCATTAGTGTAATCTTTCCTGAGATTTTGGCATCTTTGTGAAGTTTATAGAGCTAGTTTCATGTCCCAATGCTTATTATGCCATAATTTGCTTATTTGATAACTTAATTTGGTCCTCCATTGTTGTCTGATTCAGTTCATCAAACTGACTCATCAGAGTAGTGGTGCCACTCTCACCAGTCCCTTTTAAGCTTCTTTGTGGGACCCAGACTTTGAACCATGGCTTATTAGAAATATCTCCTGGGCAGCTTTTAGGATTAAGCTTTAAGATGAACCTCCAATCACCTCTGTAGGCCCCACTGAGGGCTGCAAAGTGCCCTCATAACCTGTTTGGATTCACTACTCAGTGAATTGGCCTTATTTCACTAGCTCCTCAAAAGCTTATTAATGGGACCCACTGTATGTTATTGAGCTTTTTGGGAAGCCTAGTATACTAGCTTTTAGGTTATAGAGTCCTTTTTGGCCATTGAGCTTATTTGGATAAGCTCAATGTGGCCTGCAACAAGCCCATAAGGCCTGTTTGGACAGGGTAGATGGGATTTGCTTATTTTCAAATTGTGGCTTATTCAGTATAGATTTCCTTTTTTTTAGCCTCTCATAAGTTCACTAAATTTGTCCTTATCTCATTTTATTCCTTGTTCAGTTTGTAGCTTGTTCCTCAGTTTTCTTTTAGCTTCATAATCTCCTTTTTAGCTTAGTTAGCCAATTGTTGGCTTATTTTGCTTGCATTAAGCATATTATTGAAGTTTGAAAAAGTTGTTTTTGTTAAAGTTTGCTAGTTTTGCTGTTAAAATGGTTGTGTAAAGGAGGAATTGAAAAAAAAATTAATATTTGCAAAAAATTGGGGTTGGCAGGAATCGAACCTGGGACCTCTTGCTTGCACACACAACACATCACACACATAACCACTTGCCCTTGGGTCTTTTTTAGTAATACTTGCACCATTTTTATCCTTATAGTAGTTCTAATTCCCTAGTGTTAAATAAGCCTAGAAACTGATAAGCTTATTTCTAGCTTATCAAAACAGCTTTTTCACTTTTTATAATTTTCTTACATTCTTGTTATTATTAAGTAATTTTAGAAAAAGTTTTTTAATTTTCAAAAATAGTTTAGTATTTTTAATAATTATAGTTAGTTATATTAGTAATTAATTAATAATAAATAATTAAAAACTAAAAAAAATAATTTTTTTTTTTAATTTTCTTTTATCGTTAGGATCGTAGAAATGTAATTTTCAAGTCCGTAGGGTTAGCGTAGCTCAAATTTCACTTTTTATTTCGCGCACTCGCGTTTTATTTAATAAACTTTTACGTTTTTAAATTTAGGTTACGTTAGTAAAAGTAGTTTGTAAAATAAAGAAAAATCAAAAAAAAAAAAAAAAAAAAAAAAAAAGTGATAGCTTCTATTTAAGTCCTTTTGGCTTATTTTTCTGCTTATTTATAAGCAAACTCTGATTTTAAATTTTTAGATTACGTTTTAGGTTAACTAGGTTTCACATTATTGTTAATATAGTTTGTTTAAAGCATTCTCATTCGTATTTCCTTGGTGTAATCATTCAAACCCTTATATACCATTTCCTGTCCAAATTCACCCGATCACAAGCCCGTTTTGATTACCATCCACACCTCGTCGGGACATAACGACCCGGGAAAACACTGTACTCATCGGAGATTGATTCTAGGCAGTTTGACTTGGTTGACCATTCCCTGGTCAATTAGGTTGATCGTTTAGACCCAATTAAAAACCCTTTTAAGCATCCTTATGATCACAAGGTCGGTTGCTTAAAGGATCATTTAAAGAACAAACAATATCAAAGAACAAAGGTGCACCTGCCGATAAATTGAACAAATCGGCATCCTTTGCCAATAGGAAATCTCACCGAAACTATCTCGCCATATAAGGAGAAAGGTTGCTCAAGATCCTCGTCGTTTATAGTAGGGTTAAGTCTTCCAACAAATATCTACAACCAATTGAAGGGTTAGCCAAGTGTGAATAATATTAAAGATGAATTTTGTTTGAACCATAAAACTTGTGAAAAGACCATACTGACCATTGTGTATAAGAATCACCATCTGTTTAAAAGCCACCATTTGACATATAACCACCTAACAATAAAAATCCAGTTGAGCCGCCATTGCATACTATGAAAGTGGTTTACTCGATTGTGATAACACACGTGGCAATATATATGGGTCAGAAATCCGGCCAAAACTGGTCCAAGTTGAAATGGGTCATTTTAGTAAGCGTCAAGTTGACCAAAAGTACATTATGGTCCAAGTTGAAATGGGTCATTTTAGGAAAAAAAAATTTATTTGGCGCATTAGGAATAAATTATAACCCATAGAAACCTTTAATAACAAAATAATAACTCTGCAGATGAAATAGAGACAGAAAATCTAATAAATAAGATCTCAATATGTAAAGACACGCTTAAATGTTCATATAATCAATTAAAAAATTTTATTTGACCAATTTTCCTTTTTGGGTTGCACAATATTAACGGCACAAGCAAATCCATAAATTGATTATTGCTTCTACTTTTACCTTTAAGCAGGAAAAATAAGCAATCTCAAACACCCTCTTAAGCACATAGATATTCACAAAAAATGCTTATGTATATCTTCAAATCAGATTTGAATCTAAAGATGTATCTAGCACTGTAGTAAACTAACCATTGAAAGAAAAAAAAAAAAAAAAAAAAACTGCTGTATACTTCTCCATGAAACATCTCAGACTTATATACATTAGGAACTAAACTTGGCACCAAATAACATATAAGTAATTCATAATGTGAATGAATATATAACTTCTCAATAAATAGATATCAGAAAGAATGAGAAATGGATTGATATTACAGTCTTGAACATACTTATTAAACACTAAACGACATTATAGGGACAAATTACCTGTCCACAATTTTAGCTATTGTTGTGACTATCCCCATCTTTATTGTATTCTCCATGCGCGATTTTATGTTTTTCATTGTATGTAACCAAGATAACCTGAAGTTTATATTATTCTATGGCTTCCTACCACCTTCCTTGTACATAC
The DNA here is from genome assembly GCA_030686995.1 of Artemisia argyi. Taxonomy (NCBI): domain Eukaryota; kingdom Viridiplantae; phylum Streptophyta; class Magnoliopsida; order Asterales; family Asteraceae; genus Artemisia; species Artemisia argyi. The sequence continues at coordinate 520,015 of JARVZY010002672.1, read as the reverse complement.
CATGTACGATAAAACAAATATCGTGTTATTAACCAACCCACCTGACAAATCAATTTTTCCACCTCTAATCCAATGGACATTAAACAAACCAAACCTGATTGATTGACTCACAATCTATCCACCTCGTACAATTAGCATTTATCATCCATCCTTCTACAACTGCAATTCAAAATATACATAGATTACAATGAAAAAAGTTATTTTTAAGCAATGACAGTATTGCATTGAACCATGAATCTAATGAATAATAGTTCTACTTAGATAATACCTTTGGGCTCTTTATTGTATCATTTGTTTAGTAGTACTATCATATTGCTTCTCAAATGATCTCACATTTGGGTCTTATAACTGACTAAAACAAACAGAAATTTCATCAAACACCTCGTTTGTATGCAATTGTCTACGAATCCAAATTATATGTTTACCACAAATCACACATAAAAACAGTTACATTCTTTTTTAGACTTTAACTCAATCAGTGATGATATAAACACGGACGGTAAGCAAATTACCTGATTGATTGTTGAAGAACATAAAGTCGATTTGCACGACTCGTCACGTGCTTCCGACCATTTTGTTTTAATGAAACTTGGTCTTTGACATCCATAACCACTTCCACCTGGATACAAACAGCAAATCATATGTAGAGGTCAATTTGGGTTCGGGAAATTGATATGGCTGGGTACAATTTTTTCCCAAACTTCTGACTTTCTAAATAGATAATCAATGTGTCAAATATGACTACCGACATTATGTTATTTTGATAAAAAACTACTTTACTAAATACAATTATTCAAAAGGTTTTGTGCAATTTATATACAGTCTGGGTACAGTCTGGGTGACTTTTGACCTATTTCCTTTGAAGCCATTTTTCAAATTTATCTGTATGACCCATGACAGATAAATTGTAACTGGTGTCAACCCGTTCGTAAGTAAATGGGCCGAACTCATCACATCTAATAAAATGGAAGCCACAAAGATATATTAGAAAGTTATAAGTAGAAACACGGTACCTGCTACACAAAATTTTCAAGAAAAGATTGTGCACTTATAAACCGTGTGATGAAAGTTTTTATTGAGTCTATAAAGATACCAACTCAGAAAATGCAGCCCCTTTTTATCCATGCATTTTGAAAGTGGTAATCCATGATCGTATGCTTAAAAGCCACAACAAAATCTTAAAGAAGCAAATGATGACATAAATTTACCTTAAACATGACCGGAGTGCTGAGTAATGTGTCCTTCATAAAGTCTGCAAATGACCCATTTTGACATGTAGAAAAAACATCCCCTTTTGACCCGTACTAAAATAAACTTTTGACACGTTGCCCAATCCGCCATGCAGTTTGCCGCAGAACAGCCATTTGCTTAGGAATATCATTCTTAGGCACATAAACAGTTTCGGGTGCTGCGTAATAATAGACTAATCAAAAAATGATGATAGAAAAAAATAAGTATAACAATTTTGCAAATCATGTAAATCTTTTAAGTAACATTGGTATCTTTCATGATGATTATTTTCCATGTATCTGAACATGTCATTTAGTATAAAGTAACCGGCTACCTCTTTTCATGTGAGGAAGAACTCATGTACCAGAAATACACCCAATAATGGATAAATCATATTCACCTTGAACATCGGCACGAATTGATGGTACACGTTCACCTCCAATATCACCGGTCAATAATCGAACAGTGTAACATTTTTTTTTTCAGATGGTCAAGAGCCGCAGACGGCCTCGTTGCAACATTGACATCAAGTGATCCCGGGTAGTAGTCTAAAGTGCGAATTTTGGGATATAGCCTATTAGATGCAACAAATGTTTCTCCATCTCTAGTGTCCACTGAATTTCAACGCACAAATCCCATGGAATTATTTTAGAAAATGCAACCCCTTTCATTGTTGTTGCTGCTTTCGGAAAATCAATGTCTTTCCTATACAATTAACATGAATGGCATTGGTTCGTATCTTTTACAGAATGAGCAAATTCCAAACACTATTTATTAAGCACTTATTTTTAAGCCGAAACCGGAACACAAAAGCACTTAGTTTTAAATATGTGAAGAAGTACCTTTGACTTCATACATGTTATATCATTTGGGAGGCTCATACACTTATTAAGATCCAGGGTCCCTACAACAACACGATCCTCTCCCTCGTGTAAAAACTACAACAGATTTATCAGAAAGTGTTAGATACTGCATCATACGACCACTAGGGCTGAATATATAACAAAATCATTTTATTACTAACAAAATATTTAAAAAACGCAATTCACTTTTATAAAATTATAATGATAATGATTTTCCCCAAATACTAACATTATTAGGGTTTCATAAAAATCAAAAAAATCAATATAAATCGAATCCATAAGAGCTTTAATAATTTATTCACATATTATAATTAATCAACACAAAGGAAAATATGCAACAAAACAATTTAATAACACCAACATTATAAAGAATTCAAAATCAAAATCAAAACGAAATAGAAACAAAATTGAAAGGAAAATGAAACAAAGTAGATAACTTACAATAACCAAATCAAAATAGGCTGACAACTCCAAATCGATATCAATGAGTTTACAAAAATACTGCACACCGAAACGTAAGGAGGAAGGATCGAGTGTAACTGAATCAATAAGTGGACCATGAAACTGTCGATATCGCCTTTACTACTTTGCAAAAATAGATTAACACATCTTGCTGACTTTCACCTTTTAATTCACAAAAACCATTGCATGAACCGATTGTACTTTGGATCTAAATAAGGAAGAACACGTCAGAATATTAAACGGATTTTTAATGTTCGCGCTTAAAAAACTTGTTCAAAATCATCGTTTATTAGATAAAATAGATTGTTACTGGAGTCGTCTTATTACGTGTTTTATATGTGTTTTATTTTGGGAGAAGCGTCTCCGGTCAAATGCGATTACTAATAGTCTAAAAAACAACCAAACAAAGTCAACGGTCAACAAAAAACCACCACACCAAAATGAATCTCAGTTATTTTCCTTCCAAACCCTGACACACACAACCACCATAACTAACTAACTAATTCCAATTCAATGGACGGAGCTCCGTCGAAACAAACCACCACCGGCGGCGGCGGCGGAGGACCTGCGCCGTTTCTGTTAAAGACGTACGATATGGTTGATGATTCAATTACAGATGAAATAGTTTCGTGGAGTTCAACTCGTAACAGTTTTGTTGTTTGGAATCCACCGGAATTTGCCCGTTTGTTGTTGCCTACTTATTTTAAGCATAATAACTTTTCCAGTTTTATTCGACAACTTAATACTTATGTAAGTTATTGTTTAGCTTTTATGATTTGATTGTCATTTCATTTAGTAGGACTTGTTGATTAATAATATGTTTATTGCGATCATGATGTCTTATTAAATAGATTGGATCATTTGATGTGTATTGATTCTGTTATCCGTACATTTTGTGCTTTAGTTTTTTATGCGAAAATGAGGTTGTTTATTGGAGAGATCCAAAGGATTTAATATGTTTTGATTTGTTTACGGTGCATTTATGATCATTGTTGCGATCATGATGATAACTGTGCTGTTGCTGATTGTTTTGGAATGATTATTGGTTTGTTTAGCTGGATTGTTGTTGAATTTTCCATGATACAGTACTTATTTTTGTTTGTGAATCGTGATTGCATGAGTTTATGTGTTTTTGTTTTGATTATTAATTAGTTAGTGTGATCATGATGCTTTATTTAGTTAGTTAATTAGGACTTGTCAATTTATCGTTGATAGTCATTGCTGTGATCATGATGCTGTTTATAGATTGGATGAATTGATGTGATTTGGCTACAATTGTTAGTTAATGTAGTAGTCATTATTGCGATCATGATGTTGTTTACTTAAATAGATCGAGTTTCTGATTGCAGAAGTTGCAGGATTTGATGTGTTTTTGCTCCGGTTACTAGAACATCTAGTGCGATTTCTTGTTGATAGAGTCCGTTGAATATAGTTTGATCATGTTGCAGTTATATTGAAGAGATCAAATCCTTTTGACGTGTTTCTGGTTTACTTAACAGTAGTTCATTTAGTCTGCTTTGTTGCCCGTTTATTATTCATAATCATTTTTGTGATTATGCTGATGCTTTATTGAAGAGATTGGATCAATGGATGTGTTTCTGCTTAAATTACTAGTTGACTGATAGACTTATAGTCATTATTGCGATCGTGATGTTGTTTTATTGAAGATATTGACAGGTTTGATATGTTTCTGTTTTGATTATTAGTTCGTTTAGTTGGATATGTTGCCAAAGTATTGATGAGATAATGATGTTGTAATTTAAGAGATGGAAATATTTGACGTGTTTCTGCTTGCTTCATTGATAGTCATTTTTGAGATCATGATGTTCATCTATTGAAGAGATGGAATCATTTAATGTGATTTGCTTTAATTATGCTTTCATTTAGAAGGGTTTTTTTTTTTTTTCAACTACATAATGAGTTTCTGGTTGGTTATTAGTTTATGTAGTCGGATTTGTTGTCAGTTTATTGCTGATAGTCATTTTTGCGATTACGATGATGTTTTCTAAAAGAACGAATGATAGCCATTTAGTATCGTTTGTTGTTGTGTCATGTTGAGATTATGATTTGTTATATCGGAAAGATTGAATCTTTTCATGTGTTTCTGCAATGATTATTAGTACATTTATTAGTGCGATAAGAATGCTGTTAGACTAAAGAGATGTTAGGATTTAATGTGTTTTGCTTCGATTGTTAGTCATTACTTCATTAACTAGGATTTGTTGTGAACTTCACGCCGTCATTGACTCATTGTTGCGATCTTGATTCTGTATCATTAGATCCAGTCGTTTAATGTGCTTCTGCTTAGATTATCAGTTCGACACTAGTCATTGTTGCGATCATGATGTTGTTTTATTAAATAGATTGGATATGATGCACTTTTGGTCTAGTTATTAGTTCAATTAGTAGGATTTGTTGTCAATTTATCATTTAGTTGTCATTTTTGTGATGTGTTTCTGCTTTCATTGTTAGTTCATATAGTATGAGTTGTTGATTCAAGATTGGTAGTAATTTTTTTGATAATGATGTTGTATTGTGTAAGAGATAGAATGATTTGCTTCTTAGAAATCAGATCTGGAGTTATGGTATAGTTTAATTAATTAGTTTGAATTATTTTGTTTGGCAGGGTTTTAGGAAGATTGATCCTGAACGATGGGAATTTGCTAATGAAGATTTTGTGAAAAATCAAAAAGAACTTCTCAAGAACATTCATCGGCGAAAACCTATACATAGTCACAGTAATCCTCAAGGATCCACTATTGACTCTGAAAGAGCAGCTTTTGAGGAGGAAATCGACAAGCTTACACTAGAAAAAACTGCACTCGAGAACAGTTTATCTAGATATAAACAAAAGCAGCCTGTTGCAAAGCTTCAGATAGAGGATCTTACTCAGCGAGTCGATAGTATGGAGCAGAGGCAGGATAACTTGTTGACATTTTTGGAAAAGGCGGTTCAAAATCCTGGATTTGTTGATATCCTTTCTCAAAAGCTTGAATCTATGGATTTTTCTGCTTATAATAAGAAACGAAGATTGCCTTCAGACGATAAGTCTCAAATGGTTCCAGATGATGGTTTTGTCGACAACCAGGACGCATATAGACCAGAATTTGGTAATGTCTTCCACCATGATTTTGCAAATAAGCTTAATCTGGAGTTATCGTCAGCTGTCTCGGATAACAACTTGGTTTCAAACAGCACTCAAAGCTCCAACGAGGATGGTGGAAGTCCACAAATTAGGTTTTCTGAGAGCTATGTAAAAGACCCGCAGATGACACCTACTGGGATTCCATTTGCAACAGAACAACTAGAGCTCACTGATACTGGCACGTCGTTCACATTTAACATGGACTCTTCTTTTGTGGACAAAATGAGACCTTGTGAAGAAACTGAGGGTAACCTATCCTGCCTATTGAATCTTAGTTTGGCATCAAGTGTGTCACAAGTTAATGCAAGTCAAAGTACAGATAAAATGTCTCATACAGTCGAGGAAATTGGCAAAAATGAGGTAGCTGATTTTAGGGTTCCGGAAAAGAATGGTAAACCCTCACGTGGTCCACCCTCTAATAATCAAGTAGCTGCCACCGTACGGGCTCCGGTGAACGATGTGTTTTGGGAGCAGTTTTTAACAGAAAAACCTGGTTCTTCAGGTGCTGAGGAGGCAAGCTCTAATTTCAAAGAAGACCAAAGTACATCCCATGTTCCAAATGGGAACTTGCAGAATCTCAATTTGTGATGCCAAACTGAAACCCTTCAAACATTTCCAGGTTTGTAAAATATTCTCCAAAATCGCATAGATAAATAGATTAGTCACTTGATATATATAACTAGAGACTAATTTGTTTTGTATTAGACAATGTTGTGAATGCTTAACCTTTATATGGGTTAAGTTTGACTGATACATTATCTGGTGTTAATAATGTCAACCATCTGTATTTCATGTTCAATTAATAAATTTTGGTATTTTCTCACTTACCTAGTCTGTTTTTTCCCGATTGAACGTTGGGTGACCGTATAAAGCCATGCGCTCGATGGTCTTGCTTGTACGTTATGATTATTAAGATGCAAACATGGTACAAGTTATACATTGTTGTTCCATTGCAAATAAAATAAACGTTTGCTTTGGAATTACTTTACTACAACTTGTATACAGTCGTTTCAGTCTATGCTGTGTATGTAATGATGCCATTTTCTCAAGAAAGTTGCATTTCTTTTCACTTGGGGTTATTAAGTAAAATTATCGAATTAAACGGATAAACGGGTACACGGATGAGGTTTTCCCTATTCAGGTTAACCCTGGGAGGGCGCACCTTTTTTCACTTAGAGGTTAAATCCTGAACCAATTCCGACCCTTCCCTGGCCACCCCCAAGGGTACACACCTAGCAAGGTTTGAACCTTTGACCTCTTGTGAGGTAACCAGAGACCTTACCACTAGAGCATTTACCATTTGAAGAATTTCCAGGTTTGTAGCATTTTCTTCATAATCATTATGTTTTAGCCACTTGATTTATACGTCTAGAGAGTAGAGACTATGCCAATCTAGTTTAGTAAGATGGTTTGTTGATAACTTATTGTTTTACAGTTTTGTATCAGACGGTCTTGATATTTAGGTCAACATTATTACTGATTACATTGAACTACTTATATCTAAACTCAACTGGTCTGTGTTTTCCTCTTCATGGGTTTTGTGTGACCTTCGACAATTTAGTTTTCAAACATGATCCACTTATATTTTGTTGTACCATTGCAAATAAACATTCATTCTTATATGATTGCAGCAAAAACTACATTCACTGCCTATTATTATTTTGAAGATAGTTCGAATCTTTGTTCAGTTGTAAGAAATGTATCAGTTGATAATACCATTGTTATATTAGCTTTGTTGAACCAACTAAGATATCAAACATTTCAATTTCACTTTGCGCCATCAGTTAAAATCATCATCAAATTGTTATTGATAAATGCTAAGTATTAGTGTAAAAACACTTTTTTTCCTCTTAATATCCTCATTCAAGTAATGGCATAACACCATTAATCCAACAAACAACCCCAACAAAAATAAAAAAGAAAACTGGATGCATAATCAAACTTGTATTTTATAAAGAAAGCAATCCCATAGGTTCTTCAAAGTCTTGCCGAACAGCAGATATCCTCTTTGATCAGTACCTGTAGGCAGGCCATCCCGTAGGTTCTTCAAAGTCTTGCCGAACAGCAGATATCCTCTTTGATCAGTACCTGTAGGCAGCAGGCTTGTAAGGACCTTCAATAGGAATGCTGAGGTAGTCAGACTGGTCCTTGGTGAGCTTAGTGAGCTTGGCTCCAAGCTTTCCAAGATGAAGTGCAGCCACCTTCTCGTCAAGGTGCTTAGGCAAAACGTACACCTCGTTCTTGTACTTGCCGGTTCCCTTCTCGTTCCACAACTCAAGTTGAGCAATCACTTGGTTAGTGAAAGAGCAAGACATCACGAAACTAGGGTGACCAGTAGCACAACCCAAGTTCATGAGCCTACCCTCAGCCAAGATAATGACACCACTCTTGGTCTCGGGGAACACCCACCTGTCGGTTTGGGGCTTGATGGTGATCCTCTTGACACCAGGGTAAGTCTCAAGACCAAGCATGTCGATTTCATTGTCAAAGTGACCAATGTTGCAGACGATGGCATTGTTCTTCATCTTCCTCATGTCATCAACCATGATGATGTCCTTGTTACCGGTGGTGGTAACAAAGATATCAGCTTCGGATACGACATCTTCCAAAGTTAGCACTTGGAGACCTTCCATGGTAGCCTGAAGAGCACAGATGGGATCAATTTCTGTCACAATGACACGAGCACCAGCTTGCTTCATGGCTGAAGCACAACCCTTTCCAACATCTCCGTAACCACAGACAACTGCAACCTTTCCGGCGATCATAACATCGGTAGCTCTCATCAAACCATCAGGGAGTGAGTGACGGCATCCATACAAGTTGTCAAACTGCGAAACATCAAATAAAACAGTTAGTCCAATGTAGATCAAACAATAAAAAAAACACATAAGATGAGATCTATAATAATTACTTTACACCAAATATACCTTGCTCTTGGTGACGGAATCGTTAACATTGATGGCAGGGAACAACAAAGTACCATTGGCTTGCATTTGGTACAACCTCTTGACACCAGTGGTGGTTTCCTCAGAGACACCAACTAGTCTTTCCTTCATCTTGTGGTACTTCAATGGGTCGGTCGAAAGTCCTTCCTTAATAATCGACAACACAATCTGGAACTCAGCATTGTCAGTGGAAGTGGGGTCAGGCAATTTACCGCTCTTGGCGAACTCCTCCTCGGCCTTGACTCCCTCATGGATCAAAAGCGTAGCATCACCACCATCATCCACAATCAAATCAGGACCACCACCTGGACCCCAGTCAAGTGCTCGCTCAGTACACCACCAGTACTCCTGAAGAGTCTCCCCCTTCCAGGCGAAAACCGCAGCAGAGTCACGAGCAATGGCTGCAGCAGCATGGTCTTGGGTAGAAAAGATGTTGCAGGAGCACCATCTAACCTCAGCACCCAAAGCAGTCAAAGTTTCAATAAGAACACCGGTCTGGATGGTCATGTGAAGGGATCCAGTGATTCTGGCTCCCTTAAAAGGCTGAGAAGGGCCGAATTCGGTCCTGCAGGACATAAGCCCGGGCATCTCGACCTCGGCTAACTCGAGTTCGAGACGCCCGAAGTCAGCCAAGGACATGTCCTTGACCTTGTATTCACGGCCAGAGGTGGTTTTCTCTACGGTTAGAGACATGGTTTAAGGATTGGGTTTTTGAGATCTGATCTGAAACACTCACTGTTTCTTTTAATGATAAAAGAAGCAGAGAGAGAGAGAGAAGTGGGTTTTTGACGAGATGTAAAGTGTGGAAATGAGGTGGTATATATAGGTTACAAGAGATCAGATCTAACGGTCCTGATTTTAGATGGCCAGATGGGGTATGGGGTTGGTGGATCTGAAAATTATGATGTGTTTTTACTTTTTTTATTTTGATTTGATTTAGGATATTTTGGCAATAGTGTCAATTTTATCTTTTAGAGCGTGATGGCTAATTGGTAAAGCTCATTACTTTGTGTAAAATTAAAAATAATTAAGATAAGGGTGATCATGCTAATACCTTAATCCTTAGAGAGCGAGGTGCGGGACGAATAACACTTATTGTGTGTCATCTTATCACCTTTGCAATAACAAACCAATAACTAAAACACATTTTTAACAAAAATACCAATAACACTTATTAGTTCAAACAATTTTTTTGTTTTTTTTTTTTTTTTTTTTTTTTTTTTTTTTTTTTGTTTTTACATTTTATTTTATGCAAACACATTTTAAACTAAAATTCAAATACAATATATTAAAAATACGATAATATTAAAAAACGATATGAATTACAAATAAATGAAAACTAAAAAGTACAATACTACAAATATTAAAAATATGATACAATACAATAAATATTGAAAACGGGTTAAAAGACAAAGAAGTTACTAAAATTTGAAAAAATGTTCGCCTAAGTTACTATAGTTTAAAACGTTACAAACAAGTTACTCAAGTTCACGAGTTTATCAACTGGGTTCTAAAGTTTCAAAAATGTTACACTAGGGTTACTCCCAAGGTGGGCAACCGGTTGATAGCCGGTATCCCAGCCTGAAACATATTCCACTTTAAAGAAGTTACTAAAGTTTGATAAAAAGTTAGCGTACGATACTAAAGTTTCAAAACTGTCATCTAAGTTACTTAAGTGCACGTTTTATACATTTTTGTACATTTTCATACGTTTTTATACCTTTTTGTACATTTTTATACTTTTTTTTATGTTTTTATACGTTGTGTATGTGTTTATACGTTTGTGTACGTTTTTATATATTTTGATACGTTTGCGTACGTTTTTGTACGCTTTTCTTCATTTTTATGCATTTTCACATTTTTATACGGTTTTGTGCGTTTTTTACGTTTTTTATTATTATTATTATTTTTAATACGTTTTCATACGTTTGTACAGGGAATTGAAATATAGTGCATCCGTCTCTAATCTCAAAAAAACCCACTATCCCCCAGATTGATGGCATGAAGGACCTCGTCTATAAGGGAATATAATCCAGAATTAGACATTAGTGAACGGGAATACAAACCCATTACCCGTTTTAACTATAGTAACTTAAGTGAACATTCCCCAAAACTTTAAACCCATTACCCGTTTTAACTATAGTAACTTAAGTGAACATTCCCCAAAACTTTAGTAACTTATGTGCACATTTTCTCAAACTTTAGTAACTTATTTGTTTATTAATCCTTAATATATCAGTGTCACGTAGGATTTTAACCGGTAGTAAAGGGTTAAAACTAAGACAGTAACTTATGTAATCGGTGACAAAAAGTTGAGTAACTTGTTTGTAACGTTTTAAACTATAGTAACTTAGACAAACATTTTCTCAAACTTTAGTAACTTATTTGTCTATTAACCCTATTAAAAACTATGATATGACAAATAATAAAAACAGTAAACTGCATCAAATAATAAAAACAGTAAACTGCAAAGAATGTCCTTTTGGTTTGTCATTTTTTGTGAAAAAATTGCTTAAACAAACTAAATAGCGAAAAATGTACCTGTGATTTGTACTTTTTGCCGAACAATGTCCCTGTGTTGATAACTTTTTTGCAAATCGTCAATTTTGGATAATGAGCGTTAAAAATCCCCGTTAATGACCATGAGAAGTGACTAATTTACCCTCGCTTCATCCCACGTCAGCTCAAAAGTTTAGTCGCAAGTGGGATCAAGAAAGTAGAATAAACTACTAACGAGAGAACGAAAGCTAGTCAAAACGGAAGGATAGTAGAGGAGATGTGGATCCGCTTTCGTTGGAGAGCCTATCTCTTACAAGTTCAGTCGAATAGCCTAACTAAGATAGCCATTTTTTTTAATTTGTAATTATTATCCCTCCACTATCCTCAATCATCACCACGCTCGACAACCACATGACCATCACCACCACCCTCCACCACCAGAATTTGCAGACGGTTTTTGTTTGTGACAATTTTGGAACTAGAATTTGCGTTGCAACTATTTTTGAACTAGGATTTACGGACGAAGAAGACGGAGGAAATATATTGTTAAGTAACTAATCGTTGTTGTTATGTTGTGTGACAATTTTGGAAGATATATTGGAAGTGTATGTGAAAGTGTAGTTAAATTATGATTTGGATTGAGTGTGTAAAAAATGTATAGTTAAAAGTAAGTATTTATAAGTGAAAAGTGTGGTACTTTTTTTTAGCCATTTATATCCATTGCCCAACATTCAGATTTTGACAAAAGCAGCAGCAACAACAGCAGCAGCAGCAGCAACAACAACAACGTTGCGTTGATAGGCTGGCTGGTGAACGAATGGCATCGCTGTCGGCGCAGAATGGCGGCGCCATTGGTGTTTTTTTGTGAACGACGGACCAAAAACGGCTTGCATCATTTTCTCTTAGAGAATCAAATGAATTGACATGCTAAATGCATGTCATGACTCACTTCTTGATGTTACGTTATTTTTTGTGTCATACATAACCTTGTCACTTACACTACCAAAAACACACTCCCTCTTAACATTTATATCAGATGTCATTTGGATCTAACTTTTTTTCTTCATTTTTCATTATAACACTATTACTCATTTTACTCGTAGCATAGGTCGGACTCTAAAGAATTCAAAATGAAAGGGTAAAGGATACACTTATAGCTTTGACTATCTTTTAAAAATAGTTTATTAATCATACGGTATCTACGCTTAAAATAGTACTCTGTGTATTTTAGATTGTCGTGAAAATGGTTAAATTGTAGGTAAAATGGTTGTATTTGGAGATATCATATATAATGATAATTAATTAGCCATTGAGGCCCCAACGTTAATATATATATATATATATATATATATATATATATATATATATATATATATATATATATATATATATATATATATATATATATAAAATCAAGTCTAGTTATAGCGTACGCAACCATAGTAATGAAAACGATAAGATTTTCCCTTTGGCGCGATGGGCGGTATGGTGGCGAGGCCTTGCTCGTTACCGTACCTGATGCTCTTATGCTGTAAAGGTATACGATCAGAGGCACAGCCAAAATTTTAAGTTAAGGAGACCAAACTTAACGTAAAAACTTTAGTGAAAAATATCCATCAATGATGTATCTATGATTTTTCTTTTTAAATCATGATTTAACCTAACATGATAGTGACAGAATATATTAAATTTTGGGCATAGTTTGACAAGTAAGTTCATTTTAGTGTTTTATTTGGTTGTTCAAGTTGTTTATTTTTGAACTTTAATCAACATATTTATGATTAAGGGGAGCTGATTGCAAAAGTTATTATCAAACTAGTTATTTTATCAAATAACTAATGGACAAAATGAGTTAATTATGGGTGATTCATCACCCACTAGTCAGCTACAAGCTTAACCCTGTATAAGATGAATGTGCAAGTAATAAAGTAGAAAAAAGAAATGTGATGTTCAATTGAGATTCTTATGGTGCATTTAGTTAAAAGAAAACATATTTGTTTTTAACAAAATATTTTTTACAAAAAGTAAAAAATAAAAATAAATAATAAATAAATAAATAAATAATGCATTTAAATCAAATGTTTTCTATCATAATTTTACGAAATATAAAATTTTCATTTCTTATTTTAACAACGAAAACTACAAAACACATTTTATATGTTTTCTTTGTTGCCCTTTTCAAATGATTTTCTTTAAATTTGTATCTTCTAGTTATTTATCGTTCATTCATAAATAAATTAGCCATTTTGTCACAGAACTCGTACGTATAAAAAGTTAAAAACTTATACCAAAGGCTTGTTTTGAATAAAAGTTTTAAATAGAAGCTACAACCAGGGGCGGTGCTGAGAACGTTAAAAAAAAATTAGGTCAGCCCAAAAAAAAAATGCCCCTATATTATAATATCCATAGACCATAATCAAGTACGAAAAGTAAAAAATACGAACAAAAATCATTCTTGCAACAAAAGTATTACTTCACCATTATCATTACCAACATCTTCTACATTGTCATTTCCATTACCATCATTTTGTTCATCAACATTAGAAGGACCCGCATCTTGTTTTTTGAGAAATTTATTCATAGCCCCTTTTGAGACTTTATAAGCGCTGCTTGTTTTGCATTTTTTTTTCGTTTTAAACTACCGGATGCTTGTTTAGGAAGTATAATTTTTTTTAAACAACTACATATGAAAAAAAAAAAATTAACATCATTTAATAATTTGTCATTTGTCAAATATCAATTACTCAATTTGAGTATATACTATATATCAGTATATGTATACAATTATGCAAAAAAAAAAAAATAAAAATAAAAATAAAATAAACATTTAAAAATTGATAACTAGGCAAAATTGATAACTAAAAAAATTAAAATTGATAACTAGTTGAGAGTTCTAAGTTGTAACCTTAGCTATGATTTGAAGATGGAGATGGATTATTGAAAGCAAAGCTTCAGTGCTTCACGTCTTCAGCCCTTCACCCTTTTGTCCTTTTACAATATTTTTTGACTTTTTGGATTAAATGATTAATAGGGTTTATTTTTAGTGCCTTTTAGTGGGTTGGGCCTAGTACATAGTGTAAAAAATTTTAGTGTCTCTTAATGGGTTGGGCCCGACTCGGTTGCTGATGGTGCGCCGGTACAAAACCGCCCATAGCTACAACTATAGTTACTTTTAACAAACATATACCAGGAAGTGTAAAATTAAGTTTCAGTTTCGAACTCGCTATTGTGAAAATATTTAGAGCAAGAAACGAGCAAAAGGTATAGTTTGGAATTTCGGGTCATACCCAATTTCACCAACCCTATTAATGATCATGAGAGTTCGTGGACTTGTGTTTTGCCAAATTAAAAAGAAAGGCGTAATGAATGTGTGGTTGGCAATGCATGTGAGTGATATCAACGCGTAGATCTCAGATTCATTTTTGTGTCGGTAACGTGACCACACCGTTGCCACTGCACCAACCGACGAATACTTTTAGTACCTTTGTATCATACGTTTATTAAAATATTATATGGATACATACAAGATTGAAAACGTATATAATAAGTTATATTATAGGAGAAGCTCTTCGTAACGATGTGCATCATGATATACTATAAGTCTATAATTATTCAAATGGATATTTTTGAGGTTTCATTGAAGTCATGTTACGTAGAAACATTTTTATCATAATTTTCCTTGGTATTCATATTGTTGATTACATTAATTTTTTGTTGTATTTGTGGATTATGGTTTCAGAACAGTCAATTGACATGGTCCATGGTAGTGACCTTCTAATCCAACTATATTAGTTGCCAAATAGAAGTATTAGTCACCTTTATACTTCAATTGATTGATGCATACCGGTTTTGTATGTATCAATTTTAGTTTAATCACACAAAATTGACAATTTTAAAGAATATATAGTAGTGATGGAGGACTTTACATGTGTATAGTCGTGTGTGTATCGTCTACTAGTAACAATCAGGTCGGGCTGACGAGTTGATGGATCGTCTCGGTATTATCCAACCTTAGTATGACATATTTGACATACTTACCTAACAAATGTTAAAATTTTAAACCCTAACTAAAACACTTCTCTTAACCCATAACCCGAATACAATTCGCACTCATTTAACTCAACCAGTCCAACTTCATACATGCTATTAATGTGTTGCAAAAGTCATATATGGATTAAACGAATCATCAAATGTGTTAACGCGTGAAACTTACTTTTTTGAGTTTTTATTAATTACTGTAATTCTAATGTTAAATTGGTTATCCTGTATTATATAGATGATTGATGCTAAACCACCTAACTTATATTGACCAAATAATGGTCAACAAAGTCAAATAGCCTAGGTCAATGCTCCGGGTAATATAAGGTATCACCAGGTCGTTAAGTCCCGTTGAAGTGTGAATTGTAACTTTAGCGTATTCGTGATCGGGTAATTATTCATAGGAAAAGGTTATGATCAGAATTTATTTGGAATTTATTAACAAATATAGCTTAGGAAAGCTACGTGATTGATTACGGGAATTTAGATTACGAAGATTTGATCTAAAAACTAAAAACGTACGTTTTAATTAAAAAACGTATACAGACGCACAAAACAAAAAGTACAACTGAAGGACGGGAAGGGTTAAAAGTGTAAAATTGATATTTTTACAATCCTATTAATTAAAGAAAATTTTAAGAAAAATAAAAATTATTTTTACACTATTTAATTATTTATTATTAATTAATTACTAATTATCTATTTAATACTAATTAAACTAATTAGAATTATTAAAAATACTAAAAGACTTAGAAAATTAAGAAAAATTTTATAAACCTAATTAACCATCATGGGAATCCTAAAAAAATTATAAAAAGTTAATTTTATGTATTTTTAAACTAATTAACTAATTATTATTCTATTTATTAATTAATATCTAATTAAACTATTTAAATTATGAAAACTATTAAATGAACAGTAAAAATTCTAGAAAAATTTATAAAAATGTTTTAACTAAAATAAAAGCTATAAAAATTATAAAAACTAGGTTATACTATATAAAATCTAATTATACTATTTAATTGATTAATATTAATTAAAACTAAATTAAACTAAAATTAATTAGAAATACCACTAAAAGACAAAATAAAAATCTGGAAAAATTTGTAAAATTATTTTAACCTAAAATATAATTTCTAAAAATATAAAAGTGATATATTACTTAGAAATAAATTAAAAAGAAAATTAAATTGATAAATCCTATTAAATAGAAGCTATCACTATTTTTAAAATTGGTTTTTTTTGGATTTTTTCTTTTTCTAAACTAATAATAAACTAAAAACAACTATTTTTAACAAAAACACTTTTGATTTAACCCAAAGAATAAGCACTTGAAGTGCTTATTATACCCACAGTTGACTTTTGTTGACTGTGGAGTATTTTTAGCTCAAATGGGGGAATGTGGGGTCCACACTGATCAAGTTTGGTTTCTCTGAGTCTTATGAACAATAATAAGCAAGTGTTAAGCAAATGAATGGCCTGAATAAGCCAAAAAGATCAAATAAGCACTTAGCTAAATGGTGACTGAGGCAGTTATGGGACAAAGTTAAGGGTCCAAATTAAGTGGGGTCCACTATCCTAGGGGTCAAACAAAGGGTTCACAATTACTCCCTGGTAGGAGGGGGGTTGAGGGGAACCAAAAACAATAGGCCTAGACCACTAAGGTGACCACAAACCACCATAAAAGGTGGTGGTGTGAAGATGGTCTGCTGAGAGCAGGGCAGTTGGTTGCCCTGCAGGTTACTTCAAAGGGCTGTGGGACCCACTAAACAAAATCACAAAAATCTAGGAAAAATATCAAAAATCAACAAGGTGGTATAGATTAATCATGTAAAATATCAGACCCTAGAACCTAGTACCAAACAAGTTACAACCCATCAAAGTTTGCTCAAAATCCACTGAGACAGATTTGACTTTACAAGATTTTGGTGTACTTTGACTTTTATGAACTTTGGAAGGATCTCATTAACTCAAATCATGTTTGTAAGTTAAAATGGAACTGAATTATGTTAAAACACCAACTATTCTAATGAAATGAAAAGAATTTGGACTCAAAAACCACCACAGTTAACTGTGGTGGTGTAATCTTTGCAATTTTGACTTTCCTTAATGCAAGAGATGATTTTGTGACTTATCTAACTTCTAATGACCTAAGTTTAGTTAATGAAACAGTTACAAACAACCAAGACCTTTCTGAGTCCCTTGAACAGCTTGTACCAAACACCCTTTAATGAGACTGTTTCAAAGATTTGTGAATCAAATACTTGTTTTAAACCATGAAACTACCAAATAAGCATGGATACTGATGTGTGGGACTTATTTAAGCTCAGAAACATGGACATGAACAACCATAATCCATCAATACCACAAATCTCAATTTTATGCAATGATGAGGCAGTGGGTATTAAAATGGATTCACATGCTTTCAAAAACTATAATTATTGGACTACACTAGATATTCCACACTATAAATATCACAAATAAGCTGAAGTTAAGTGACAAAAAGCTATGCTACAGTAAAAGGTAAAATTTTGATAAATTTCTTACAATATGATCCAATGCTCAGGACAAGTAACCATGACCACAATCAAAACCTAATGCTCCCAAGAGCTCTAAACCAGGCTCCAATCCAAGCTTAGCTCCATTCCATCTTCTATCTTTTTCTTTTTCTGATTTATTTTTATTTTTGTTGATTTTTCTTATTTTCTTGAAAAGTGAACTTGAAACAAGATTTTTGCTTAAAGTAGCTTATAAAAACTTAACTATCATTACAATGTGAACTCATGGAATTCAGAAACAAGTTCCAACACTTCTTAAAATAAATTACGAATTTTGCTACAATTTAAGGAAATTTGATTAACACATAAACATTGGACTTCATTAACTTAAAAACTTGAGAATTACACTGCTAATATTTAAATTACAAACTGAAAAGACAAATTAAAGCTTGGAAGTTAACTTGTACAATAATAAGAAAATTACAATAAGCTAAAAATTCTACTCTTTGGCCTCTGCTTCATCTCTTTCTTTTTATATGGAACCCTTAGGGTTTTCTTGACCTCTTAGGCATTTCCCACACTCAATTCTAGCCCTTGGATGATTACCACCAAATCTTGACCTTTAAAAAACTTTTGGCGCCTTTTTCTTCTTTGTCAGATTGCTGGTTGAGTGAGGGGATTAGGGTAGCAATAAATGCCCCTTGGAAGTTAGTTGAGGTGGGGGGAACAAGTCATGGGATTGCTGAGGTGGAGGAGGGGGGAGGTTGTGTGTTTGGTGAGGATTGCAGTCAAGTGGAGCTGGGTGAGGAAGAGAGGGTCGGTCAAAGGTGGGTTTGGCCGTTTATTATTTAAAACGGTTGTGTGGTGTATTGGGTGGGCTAAGGGATAAGTGGGCTGAGGTATGGGCCTGGGTAGAGTGTTATTGGATCAGACCATGGTGGGTTTGGTTTGGGTTTTGGTTTAGTGTATTAAGGGTCCGTTTGTTTTAGCTAAAAATCCCAAGGACCATTTTTGTAATTTGCCGAACCATGAGGGGTGTGTTTTGCCATTTTTCCAAACTCAACCCAAGGATATATCTTGCTAATTTGAATAGTCCAAGTATCATAAATGTCATTTTTTTCTTTTGAAATTCCTGGGGATCAGTTTTGCCAAGTTTGAAAAGTTGAGGGGCTAAAACTGACATTTGTGAAAAACTTTTATCCAAGGATCCATTTTGAATATTTTTAAACTTCCAAGGATAAAAATTAGTTTTCCATCCAAAAATATACCACCAGGGACTAAAACTGCCATTTTCTGAAATTCCAGGGACCATTTATGTCAATTTTGGATTTTGAGGGGTAAAAGTGTAATTTTCTCAAACTTTTTCACCCAAGGACTTATTTTGATAAATTTTGACTTTTCTTTGCCTTGGGTTGACTTTTCTTTTGTTTTAAACTTCCAGGGACTAGTTTTGCCAAATTTTGAAACTTGAGGGACTGAAACTGCCAATTGTGCAAACTTTGTTCGTTTTTCATTTGTTTTTAAACATTTTGCATCTAAAACATATAAAACACACTTTTGGGATAATTTGTGTATTTTGATGCGTTTTTTGGTGTTTTTGGATGTTTTGGCAGTCCAGATACGGTAAAAATGATGAGTGTTTGAGCACTCATCAATCCCCCACACTAAGCTATTGCTAGTCCCTAGCAATCTTTTGAGAAAAACTTGATGGATTTTAAACTCTTTACCAAAAGCCATCACTTCTGGAGTAGCCAGGTGTAAGAACTGTGGCACACCTGATAACCGTGTGATTTTGAGCAAACCACCAGCTGTCAACGGATTTGATAAGTCTTTACCAGGAGCCGTTTGCTCCTGGACTAGCCAGCATCTTGATGGACCTAGTCGACATCTTGGTGAGCTGATTACCAATTATGGTTTTTCCACGGCCTTTACCACAAGCCATAATCTTGCGGGCTAGCCAACTCATTTGTTTTCGGGGAGTTGATGAACCATACAATTTTGGGCAAATTGCCAGCCGTAAACGGATTTGAGTTGTCTTTACCAAGAGCCGTTTGCTCCTGGACTAGCCAATCCCTTTTATCGCTTAGACAAGGCGGACTGATTACCACAAAAATTTTGAAATAAAGTGAAAAATTTTTGAAAAATTTGGCCAAAATGGGGGTACTTGAAAGTATTTTGCGATAAAATTCGCTAGAATTTCCCCCCACACTTAGAAATGAATATTGTCCTCAATATTCACAATCCCGGCTATTATGCCGAAACTATGAACGTAAAAAGATAATATTCGAAGCTAACTGTGGAATTTTGTTTTGTATTTTTCACTTTATTTAACTGTACATACAATCACACATTTTTTTTTTTTTTTTTTTTTTTTTTTTTTTTTTTTTTTGAACTTATATACATATATACATTTTTCAAATAGCGGGGGGGGGGGGGGGGGGGGGGGGGGTGGCCATTCCCCCACACTAGAGTGGTAGAAAGTAGAAAGAAGTCAGAAATACGGGTGAAAACCCGTATATGTTTGCTAATTTTTGTTCACCGAGTCACTAGCTTGACTCGATCCCCGAATTTAATTGTCCTTGGGGAAAGTTTGGAGATCCGGGACAACCATGGATGGTATGTCCTCTCCAAAGTAGTGCTTTAGACGATGTCCATTCACTTTGAAATTAGGTCCGTCATTTTGTGATAATTCGACGGTGCCATAAGGATAAACCTTAACGATAGTGAATGGACCAGTCCATCGGGTTTTGAGCTTTCCCGAGAAGATCTTGAGTCTAGAGTTGAAAAGAAGGACTCGATCACCAACGTTGAAAACGCGGTTTTTGATTTTTGAGTCATGAATCTTCTTTGTCTTTTCTTTATAGATCAAAGAGTTCTCGTAAGCTTGATCACGAAGTTCATTTAATTCATTCAGTTGAACTTTCCTATGATCACCCGCAGTCTTGAGGTCAAAATTGGCATGCTTGAGAGCCCAATAGGCTTTATGCTTAAGCTCGATCGGAAGATGGCACACTTTCCCGTACACAAGTTTATAAGGCGTACACCCAATGGGTGTTTTATACGCCGTACGGAAAGCCCAAAGTGCATCATCTAATTTATCCGACCAAGATGCACGATTTTCCCCAACGGTCCTTTCCAAGATTCTCTTAATGCCCCGATTGGACACTTCGACTTGTCCACTTGTTTGAGGGTGGTACGCAGTGGAAAGACGGTGAGTCACACCGTACTTTTGCATGACTTTGTCAAATTTGTCATTACAGAAGTGCGTACCACGATCACTAATTATAGCACGTGGAGTTCCAAACCGAGCAAAGAGAGCTTTCAAAAATTTCACGACTACTCGGGCATCATTTGTGGGTAAAGCTTTTGCTTCAACCCATTTTGACAAATAGTCAACTGCCACGAGTATATACTTGTTTCCATGAGATGATGGAAATGGCCCCATAAAGTCGATGCCCCAAACGTCAAATATTTCACAAACTTGGATTGCATTTTGTGGCATTTCATTCTTTTGTGAAATATTCTCGTGACGTTGACACGCGTCACAGGATTTGACTAATTCTTGGGCATCCTTGTAAATCGAGGGCCAAAAGAAACCGGAGTCAAACACCTTTTTGGCGGTGTAATTTGGATTGTGGTGGCCCCCCGTGGGACCAGCATGGCAAGCCTTTAAGATTTCAGCGGCTTCTTGACCATATACACACCGCCGGATGACTTGATCCGCACATATCTTGAACAAGTAGGGGTCGTCCCAGAAATAATGTTTGACATCTTTAAAGAACTTATTTTTCTGTTGGGACGACATCCCTTTCACAATGAAGTTACCCGCAAGGTAGTTTGCAAAATCGGCAAACCAAGGGGTAACAAAATCTCCACGAAAGGCAACCGCATTGAGTGTTTCGAGAGGGAATGTTTCATTGATTTCTTTCCTCTCGAAAACATCTTGATGGGGATTTTCCAAACGGGAGAGATGATCAGCAGCTAGGTTCTCAGCTCCTTTTTTATCACGAATAATGATATCAAATTCCTGAAGGAGGAGAACCCAACGAAGAAGTCTCGGCTTTGCATCTTGTTTTGCAAAAAGGTACTTTAAAGCCGAGTGATCCGTATACACTATGCTTTTTGTCAGGATCAAGTATGGCCGGAATTTTTCAAAAGCATACACCATAGCTAATAATTCCTTTTCGGTGGTGGTGTAATGGCTTTGAGCCTCGGTCATAGTTTTGCTGGCATAGTGTATAGGCTGAAAATGTTTTGTTTTTCGTTGCCCCAAGACTGCCCCAATAGCATAATCACTAGCATCACACATGAGCTCAAAGGGCAAGTCCCAATCGGGGGCAACAAGAATCGGTGCCTCGGTAAGCCTTTTCTTTAATGTTTCAAAGGCTTCGATGCACTCAGGGGAGAAGATAAAAGGAGCATCCTTTTCGAGGAGATGGGTCATAGGCCGGGCGATTTTAGAAAAATCTTGAATAAACCTACGGTAAAAACCGGCGTGACCCAAAAAGCTCCTAACACCTTTCACAGTAGTGGGATGAGGTAATTTTGCAATGACGTCCACTTTGGCACGATCAACCTCAATCCCGTTTTTTGAAATTTTATGGCCGAGGACAATGCCCTCTTTGACCATAAAGTGACTCTTCTCCCAATTTAGACATAACTTTGTGTCTTCACAACGTTTTAGCATATCGTCTAAATGGGAGAGGCATGACTGAAACGAATCCCCAATGACCGAGAAATCGTCCATAAAGACCTCCATACTTTTACCGATCATGTCGGAAAAAATGGCCATCATACATCTTTGAAACGTGCCCGGAGCATTACATAAGCCAAATGGCATACGTTTATATGCGAAGGTTCCATAGGGGCACGTGAACGTGGTCTTTTCTTGATCTTGCGGATCGATGGGAATCTGAAAGTAACCCGAGAAACCATCGAGGAAGCAATAATACTCATTCCCCGCTAATCTCTCGAGCATCTGATCCATAAAAGGCAGAGGAAAATGATCCTTACGGGTGGCGTCATTTAACTTACGATAATCAATACAGACACGCCAACCCGTAACCAAACGAGTTGGAATTAACTCATTCTCCTCATTTGTGACAACAGTAATGCCACCCTTTTTTGGAACACAATGAATTGGGCTGACCCAAGGACTGTCCGAGATAGGGTAAATCAATCCGGCATCAAGAAGTTTTAAAACCTCTTGTTTGATAACCTCGTGAATTTTTGGATTCACCCTTCTTTGTTGTTGGACTGCAGGTTTGAAGTCGTCCTCCATTAAAATTTTATGAGTACAGAATTCAGGGTTAATGCCCTTGATGTCGGAGAGACGCCAAGCAATTGCTTGTTTATGAGACTTCAAAACCTTTATGAGAGCAGCCTTTTCCTCATCACTTAAGTCTTTGGCAATTATGACGGGTAATTTATCATCACCCTCCAGAAATGCATATTCAAGATGAGGCGACAAGTCCTTAAGTTCAACCTCAGGGAAGTCATCAGTTTTCTCAACATTTTTGACCTCCTCTTTATGAAGTTGTTGTGGTAGAACAGGAAGAGGAGAGGGATCTTCGTTTAACAATTTTTCAAGCATGAGAATATCCCTCTCGAGGTCGATCTCTTGGTTATCGACTCCATCGGGAATCGAATCACTTTTGAGAAACGCCTCCATTTCTTCTAAGATGAAATCACTTCCCTCAAACGGAGTGAGGGAAGGAGAAGAATTGGCAATGATGGGGTGAGAAGACTGAGTGAGGTTTTCACTCGAAGAATCATCAATGAAACCTAAAATCTCTTGAGCATACTCCTCAGCAGCAACATCGATGACATCAATTTGATTCACCGACTCACAATCATAATTGGAGGAGTATCTCGAAGTTTGATTTAGGTTGAAGGTTATGGCTTCCGTTCCAACACGTAATGTGATCTCATGCTCAAATACATCGATAAGAGCTCGCCCAGTTCTAAGGAATCCCCGCCCAAGAATGAGAGGGACCCTTGAATCGGCATCAAAGTCAACAATCACAAAATCTGCCAGAAAATGGAACTTCCCCACTTTAACGAATACGTCCTCGGCAATGCCAATGGGACGAGAAATCGAACGATCGGCAAGCTCTAAAGTCATGCACGTGGGGGTAAGTTCGGGAAGAGAGAGTTTCTTCCACACAGAATATGGCATCAGGTTAATGCTAGCACCTAGATCGGCCAAGGCGAAGCAATCAACCATACCCGGGAAAGTACAAGGAATGAGAAATTTCCCGGGATCTCCAAGCTTTTCAGGAAGCTTTTTCAAAAGAACCGCAGAGCAGTTCTCATTCAGAGGAGTTCTTGCCATCTCAAATAATTTTTCTTTGTTACTCAACAGATTTTTGATTGTCGATGCAAACTTGGGCATCAAGAGAATGGCATCCGCGAAGCTGATATCAAAATGCAAATCTTGGAAGATTTGGAAAAATTTATCCATTTGGTGATTAGCTTTTTCGCGGAGCTTTTGTTCACTGAGACGTGATGGATAGGGAATAGAAGTTTTGGATTTAGGGTTGTCCACTGGAGTTTCTGGTGGTTCAAATACAACTCCAGGATTACATCTGGTTTCAGGAATAACTTGAGGTTGGACGTGTGCTGTACTTCGTGGGCTAGGATTTTGCACTTTGTCCTTTGTCACCTCAGGTTCACGATTCACTACCTTTGGAGGAGAAGAAGAGGTAGTAGGAATCGCGGGTTCATCATATGAAGCACCACTTCGTGTTGTGATCGCCTTAGCATCGCCCCTCGGGTTAGCGATCGTGTTGCTCGGTAAAGTAGTACCTGAGCCCGAGGGTCGATCATTTAAAGACTTCTTGATGTCAGAAATCTGGCTGACCAGCAACTTGTTCAACTCTTCTTGGGACTTCATGAATTGTTTCAACAACTCGTCAGATGAAGGCCCGGTTGGAACAATGGCTTGATTCGGATTAGGAATATTTGGAGCTCGATTGTTCGGATTGGGACCTTGATTTTGAAAATTACCCTGATTAGGGTTGTTGTTTCCATGAAAATATCCCTGATTGAAATTACCCTGATCTTGGTTCCGATTAAAGTTTCCTTGATTTTGTTGTTGGAAACCTTGATTTTGGAATCCTTGGTTTTGATTGTGAAAACCGTGGCCCTGATTGAAGTTACTTTGGTTTTGATAACCTTGGTTTTGATAACCTTGGTTCGCTCTATTTTGATTTTGGCCACGGTTTTGGACATTTTGGTTTTGATTAAAACCAGGAGGTCCAGGATAATGATGTTGAGGACGATAGCTGGGGTCCATAGGAGGGCGATATTGATTGCCTCCTTGATTTTGGGACCCAGCTACAGCATGAGCTTCATATGGGGTACCATCAGTAGCTGTGCAATTGTAGTAGGCATGCGGCCCACCACAAGTTACACAGACTTCCACTTTTTTAACCTCAGCAGGTGGAGGATGTTGTGGAAATGAGACTTTCTTCGTTTGGGCGAGAACCAAAGCTTGGATCGCTTCAGTGAGCTTGTCAATCTTAGCATCCGTGCTAGATTGACCCACAGAAGATGAAGTAGAAGGTCCAGCATTGATTTGAGAAACAATTGGTTTGCTTCGTGTAGAGCGGACCTTGGACTTGTTTTCTATGATTTGCAAAGCTTCTTTTGTGGTTCTACTCAAAAAGTTACCTCCCGCGGAGGCATTGAGTGAATCCTGATCAGCTTGGCTCACGCCATTGTAAAACGTATCGAGTTGCATCAACTCAGAGAAACCATGATGTGGACACTTGCGAAGTAATTCTTTGAAACGATCCCACACTTCACCAAAAGATTCATCGTATTTTTGAGTGAACTTGGTGATTTCATTCTTTAGACTCGTGGTCTTGGAAGGTGGGAAGAATTCATTCACAAACTTTTTGACAAGATCTTCCCAAGTCTCAATAGATCATGGAGGTTGCTTTACAAGCCAAATCCGGGCTTGTCCCTCCAAGGAGAATGGGAAGAGAAGAAGTTTTATTGCTTCACACGGGACATTCTTGTACTTGATGGTCGATGTGATTTTATTGAACCATCGAATATGAGCATGAGGATCGTCCCTCTCAAAACCGTAGAATTGGCTTGAGGTTACAAGATTGAGTAACCCGGTTTTGAGCTCAAAACTATCAGCCACGATGGCTGGAACAACAATGGCATCTCCGTAACCCTCGATGGGTGCTTGGAGAAGTTCACACATGGGGCGGTCTTCCGCCATGGTGACAGTGGGTGTGGCAACAGTACGGATCTCAGATCCGACTGTTGGTGCTGAACGTCTACGAGGTCTTCTAGGTTTTCGTACAAGCTCACGTAATGGGCTAGTAGACCTAGAAGAACGAGTGCGCATGCACTAAAAACTCACTCAAAACAAAATCGAGGCAAAACCACAGTGAACTTAAACCAATAATCACAAGTGAGTGGCTTCTTTAGAAAAGGTACACCACTCACAAGGATATAAAGGCAAGTTTTAATCTTTTTGATTTGGGAACTTATTTGTTCACACCCCCAGTTGGAAGGTGTTCTGTCTTGGTTTTCGACGGTTTATTTTTTATGTAGAATTATTATTCACAAGAAAGAGACGAATGTTTTTGGGTTTTTGTGTATGGGTTAAAAAACTTTTGGAAAATATTTTTGGTATCGTCTCGTTTACCAAAATCGTTTTTCTTTAAGAATCACCTTAAAAGAAAACCGAATCAGAAAACGTTACGATCTGTTTTGTTGTTTTTAAAATTTTTTTTTGGTGTTGTTAACACTTTAGTAAAAGTGTTAATGACTTTTTTGTATTTTGATTATGAAAATATACACAAGTGGTGGTATTTATACAGTGAACGAGGTGTGATAACACTAATCTCAAATAACGCTATAGAAACGCGCACACTTCCCCGGCAGCGGCGCCAAATTTTGATTGATGCTAAACCACCTAACTTATATTGACCAAATAATGGTCAACAAAGTCAAATAGCCTAGGTCAATGCTCCGGGTAATATAAGGTATCACCAAGTCGTTAAGTCCCGTTGAAGTGTGAATTGTAACTTTAGCGTATTCGTGATCGGGTAATTATTCACAGGAAAAGGTTATGATCAGAATTTATTTGGAATTTATTAACAAATATAGCTTAGGAAAGCTACGTGATTGATTACGGGAATTTAGATTACGAAGATTTGAGCTAAAAACTAAAAACGTACGTTTTAATTAAAAAACGTATACAGACGCACAAAACAAAAAGTACAACTGAAGGACGGGAAGGGTTAAAAGTGTAAAATTGATATTTTTACAATCCTATTAATTAAAGAAAATTTTAAGAAAAATAAAAATTATTTTTACACTATTTAATTATTTATTATTAATTAATTACTAATTATCTATTTAATACTAATTAAACTAATTAGAATTATTAAAAATACTAAAAAGACTTAGAAAATTAAGAAAATTTTTATAAACCTAATTAACCATCATGGGAATCCTAAAAAAATTATAAAAAGTTAATTTTATGTATTTTTAAACTAATTAACTAATTATTATTCTATTTATTAATTAATATCTAATTAAACTATTTAAATTATGAAAACTATTAAATGAACAGTAAAAATTCTAGAAAAATTTATAAAAATGTTTTAACTAAAATAAAAGCTATAAAAATTATAAAAACTAGGTTATACTATATAAAATCTAATTATACTATTTAATTGATTAATATTAATTAAAACTAAATTAAACTAAAATTAATTAGAAATACCACTAAAAGACAAAATAAAAATCTGGAAAAATTTGTAAAATTATTTTAACCTAAAATATAATTTCTAAAAATATAAAAGTGATATATTACTTAGAAATAAATTAAAAAAAAAATTAAATTGATAAATCCTATTAAATAGAAGCTATCACTATTTTTAAAATTGGTTTTTTTGGATTTTTTCTTTTTCTAAACTAATAATAAACTAAAAACAACTATTTTTAACAAAAACACTTTTGATTTAACCCAAAGAATAAGCACTTGAAGTGCTTATTATACCCACAGTTGACTTTTGTTGACTGTGGAGTATTTTTAGCTCAAATGGGGGAATGTGGGGTCCACACTGATCAAGTTTGGTTTCTCTGAGTCTTATGAACAATAATAAGCAAGTGTTAAGCAAATGAATGGCCTGAATAAGCCAAAAAGATCAAATAAGCACTTAGCTAAATGGTGACTGAGGCAGTTATGGGACAAAGTTAAGGGTCCAAATTAAGTGGGGTCCACTATCCTAGGGGTCAAACAAAGGGTTCACAATTACTCCCTGGTAGGAGGGGGGTTGAGGGGAACCAAAAACAATAGGCCTAGACCAATAAGGTGACCACAAACCACCACAAAAGGTGGTGGTGTGAAGATGGTCTG
Source organism: Artemisia argyi (assembly GCA_030686995.1). Lineage (NCBI taxonomy): Eukaryota > Viridiplantae > Streptophyta > Magnoliopsida > Asterales > Asteraceae > Artemisia > Artemisia argyi. The sequence goes on along the minus strand of JARVZY010002672.1, from coordinate 491,945 downwards.
CTGAGAGCAGGGCAGTTGGTTGCCCTGCAGGTTACTTCAAAGGGCTGTGGGACCCACTAAACAAAATCACAAAAATCTAGTAAAAATATCAAAAATCAACAAGGTGGTATAGATTAATCATGTAAAATATCAGACCCTAGAACCTAGTACCAAACAAGTTACAACCCATCAAAGTTTGCTCAAAATCCACTGAGACAGATTTGACTTTACAAGATTTTGGTGTACTTTGACTTTTATGAACTTTGGAAGGATCTCATTAACTCAAATCATGTTTGTAAGTTAAAATGGAACTGAATTATGTTAAAACACCAACTATTCTAATGAAATGAAAAGAATTTGGACTCAAAAACCACCACAGTTAACTGTGGTGGTGTAATCTTTGCAATTTTGACTTTCCTTAATGCAAGAGATGATTTTGTGACTTATCTAACTTCTAATGACCTAAGTTTAGTTAATGAAACAGTTACAAACAACCAAGACCTTTCTGAGTCCCTTGAACAGCTTGTACCAAACACCCTTTAATGAGACTGTTTCAAAGATTTGTGAATCAAATACTTGTTTTAAACCATGAAACTACCAAATAAGCATGGATACTGATGTGTGGGACTTATTTAAGCTCAGAAACATGGACATGAACAACCATAATCCATCAATACCACAAATCTCAATTTTATGCAATGATGAGGCAGTGGGTATTAAAATGGATTCACATGCTTTCAAAAACTATAATTATTGGACTACACTAGATATTCCACACTATAAATATCACAAATAAGCTGAAGTTAAGTGACAAAAAGCTATGCTACAGTAAAAGGTAAAATTTTGATAAATTTCTTACAATATGATCCAATGCTCAGGACAAGTAACCATGACCACAATCAAAACCTAATGCTCCCAAGAGCTCTAAAACAGGCTCCAATCCAAGCTTAGCTCCATTCCATCTTCTATCTTTTTCTTTTTCTGATTTATTTTTATTTTTGTTGATTTTTCTTATTTTCTTGAAAAGTGAACTTGAAACAAGATTTTTGCTTAAAGTAGCTTATAAAAACTTAACTATCATTACAATGTGAACTCATGGAATTCAGAAACAAGTTCCAACACTTCTTAAAATAAATTACGAATTTTGCTACAATTTAAGGAAATTTGATTAACACATAAACATTGGACTTCATTAACTTAAAAACTTGAGAATTACACTGCTAATATTTAAATTACAAACTGAAAAGACAAATTAAAGCTTGGAAGTTAACTTGTACAATAATAAGAAAATTACAATAAGCTAAAAATTCTACTCTTTGGCCTCTGCTTCATCTCTTTCTTTTTATATGGAACCCTTAGGGTTTTCTTGACCTCTTAGGCATTTCCCACACTCAATTCTAGCCCTTGGATGATTACCACCAAATCTTGACCTTTAAAAAACTTTTGGCGCCTTTTTCTTCTTTGTCAGATTGCTGGTTGAGTGAGGGGATTAGGGTAGCAATAAATGCCCCTTGGAAGTTAGTTGAGGTGGGGGGAACAAGTCATGGGATTGCTGAGGTGGAGGAGGGGGGAGGTTGTGTGTTTGGTGAGGATTGCAGTCAAGTGGAGCTGGGTGAGGAAGAGAGGGTCGGTCAAAGGTGGGTTTGACCGTTTATTATTTAAAACGGTTGTGTGGTGTATTGGGTGGGCTAAGGGATAAGTGGGCTGAGGTATGGGCCTGGGTAGAGTGTTATTGGATCAGACCATGGTGGGTTTGGTTTGGGTTTTGGTTTAGTGTATTAAGGGTCCGTTTGTTTTAGCTAAAAATCCCAAGGACCATTTTTGTAATTTGCCGAACCATGAGGGGTGTGTTTTGCCATTTTTCCAAACTCAACCCAAGGATATATCTTGCTAATTTGAATAGTCCAAGTATCATAAATGTCATTTTTTTCTTTTGAAATTCCTGGGGATCAGTTTTGCCAAGTTTGAAAAGTTGAGGGGCTAAAACTGACATTTGTGAAAAACTTTTATCCAAGGATCCATTTTGAATATTTTTAAACTTCCAAGGATAAAAATTAGTTTTCCATCCAAAAATATACCACCAGGGACTAAAACTGCCATTTTCTGAAATTCCAGGGACCATTTATGTCAATTTTGGATTTTGAGGGGTAAAAGTGTAATTTTCTCAAACTTTTTCACCCAAGGACTTATTTTGATAAATTTTGACTTTTCTTTGCCTTGGGTTGACTTTTCTTTTGTTTTAAACTTCCAGGGACTAGTTTTGCCAAATTTTGAAACTTGAGGGACTGAAACTGCCAATTGTGCAAACTTTGTTCGTTTTTCATTTGTTTTTAAACATTTTGCATCTAAAACATATAAAACACACTTTTGGGATAATTTGTGTATTTTGATGCGTTTTTTGGTGTTTTTGGATGTTTTGGCAGTCCAGATACGGTAAAAATGATGAGTGTTTGAGCACTCATCAATAGACTTAGGATCAAATGAGAAATATAATTAAGATGAGAAGAATGAGAAGAAACTACAACCACAAATATTAGATGCACCCATAAAAAATAGATGTATTTCCTATTATTTCTCTTTTCTTATTTGAAATATGTGGATATAATTTTTTCTCACTTTTCTTTTTTCATTAATTCTTCTCACTAGATCCATACTCTGTAAACGTAAATGAGATGTTTATTAACTCAAATACAACTTGTTTATCAAGCAGATTAGGATCGTTGACCCGTGACCCAACCAAAACCCAAGATGATCACCTTTTTAAGTTTTAAGTAAATAATTGCTAAGTTTTGTGTATGGAAAAGCTAAGAAGTTATATAAACATAAAGCTCCAGGAGAGCCAAAGAAGATACAAGACAAGGAAAAAAGAAAGCACCAAAAACTAAACAAACTACATCAAGCTAAACTAAACAATTCAAAAGGTTTAGCAATCCAGTTATCCCATCTTACGATCTTCAAAGAAAGACCGGCAGAAATCCATGTCCTAGATAACTTTTGAATGGATTGGAAAATGTCTTCGTTCTTAATTTTATCCCACGAATCTGGTGGAGCATTGATAAGCTTGTTTCTCCAACTCCAAATAGCCCAAACAGAAATTTGGAAAATGCCATAGACGGCCTTTAAAATACTAGAGTTACCATGCCCACTGATATTTCCTAGAGCAACATCCTAAGAAGAAGGAGAAAAAAGTCACATGGGTATCCAAGTTCCACCAACTCCAAACCTTTCTCCAAATTGGGAGGACACGTGGGCATCTAATGTTGCAATGCTCATTGCCTTCGTCAACATTTTCACGGAAAGGGCAAACTGTAGGCCTCATGATATCAAGATCCAAACACATATTGGGAGGTCTAGGAGAAGAGAAATGATCGAAAGACATGATGTAGGTCTAGAGATAGAATGTAGAGAGACGGTAGAAAGAGTAAGTTTATTAGAGAAAAATACTAAATCTATACTCTTGCACACCCCTCATAGAGAGTCACGAGGGGTTTACGTAGGCTCATTACATGTTAACTATCACCACAATACAATATTAGTCCATGCGCTATTCGCACACTAGTTAACTAATGTTGTTCCCGATAATGTCGTCAGCTCAAACCTTACAATATTTTCTAAGTCTTGGGGTTCAGTGAGTTATTGTCATCACTCACTGAACCCATCACCTTCTTCTTTAGCTCAGGGATCATTAACTGAGTTCCACTTCACTGAATGAAAAATCTTTCTTCTTAGGCTTGTCCTGAGCTTTCTGAAGATGACTCACTGAGTGACTGTTCACTCAGTGACTTGGTTGATGTTTATTGTTATACAACACTGGTATTTTTTTATTCAAATCCTAGTTTAAGGATATTTGGGTACTGAGTGGACCAACATAAACACTTCTTCTCCGATGAATAAAGCTATAAAAAAAAATAGTGACATTAAAAACAGTCTCCATTTTACAAACAATTTTAGCTAAATGCTACCTTATTCCTCCGTAAAACACATGGATATGGGTTTCTCCTCTTCTCATTCTCTTCTTTTGGGGAACTTGAGAAGGATGCGGTGACATTGTTGAAATGAATCCGAAAGTTCTCCATGACTCAAGACATTGTGCTGCTATTCATATATTTAGTAGGATTAGCTTTGCTATACCTAGAGGAGTGGGGGCTCAGCTAGTATCGCGGCTCCCCACTAACTTCTTGTAAATCCTTTGAGTTTCTAATAAAATGTGTTTATAATAATAATAATAATAATAATAATAATAATAATAATAATAATAATAATAATAATAATAATAATAATAATAATAATAATAATAATAATAATAATAACAATAATAAATAAAAAGGACAAACGAAAAAAAGGGAAAACGCGAGCACCAATACCGCTTCACGTCCAGGGGCGCAGCTACATAGGGGCCGAGGGGGGGGGGGGGGGGCGCCCGACCCCCCGAAATTTTTTTTGCGATGTAGGGGGTATATAGTTTTCGTGTAGAAAATTTCGGTATTACCCGAAAAATAGCGTTAGGAAAAAAAATTTAGATCCCGACCCCCCACTGAAAATTTTCTAGCTTCACCACTGTTCGCGTCATCTGACGTGTTTTCCGGGACCATTTGGGCTGGTCTTGACGGCTCAGGACGCGAAAATGCGAGGCCCGGTGTGATTGTGGCGTGCTCGAGTTGCATTTTTCAGAAAAAAACGTCTCTCTTAAGATACCCTCCCCTCTTAGAGTCACACGTAACTCTCATGTCTCGTTTAACAACATGTTGTATAGACCAAGTCCATTTGATCTCTTTTAGCAATGTTGTTATCCATATCCATGTTGCTTTAGCATATTTCACGGTTCTAATTCTACATATACATGTGCTTCAAAAACATGAGTAGTGTTATAAATATCAGAGATGTAAATTATATAAAAATGAGTAAGTCAGAACCCGTGCTATACTCTCAAGGTATTTCGCATGATTTTGTTTATGTTTATGCAAAACTGTATTATTGATTAGTTTATAATTTATTATATATTGTAGTTGTTTTTTATTTTCTAATTTTTGTTTTAAATTGATATTGGCCATTTAATTGAAATGGGCTTTAATATTTCTTTATCCAGGCTATAAATTCTTAGCATAACATGGAAACTTACATTTTGAAAAAATAATACAGATATGTCTTCTGCTCTTGTTTTGTTAGGCCGGTTAGCAATTGAAGCTAAGTCGAGTTATGTTAAAGGTATGATGCTCGTACATTATAGCCGAGAAGTTTAATATACATTTGCTGATGAAGAATATTTAAGGGAAAAAGTGTCAGAAATTCTTGATCGTGTGAATCATAGAGACCGAATTATAAAGGGGCCGAATGTTGTTGGTACATATGATTCTTCAGTTCAAAGCGTTGCGGATCTTAGGAAAATGCAAGATGAGGATTTGAAAGAAGTTGATAGGTTTATGTTTGTTGTAACACAAAAGCATGTTCGTCTTCGTGCACTGTTAACTTTTATCGAGAAGTTGGAGGGAATGAAGATTTGATATTTATTTTCAGTTTTAAAGTTTTTTTGTATATATTTATTTAATAATAAAGATGTTTTGGTATGATAATATTTGTTGCAGTGTTTTTTAGGCATCTTTTATCCTAATTGGCAAGCTTTGAGGGTTAGTTGTGTAACATTGTCAATCTTTTTTGTAAGCTTTAACATTGTCAAAATTTGAAGGGTTGAATGTGTTTTTGCAAAATTTATGTCAAATTGATTTGATATTTCTGCATGGGAAAATAAACCAACTGTGTGAAGTTAAGTTTTGTAATCATGAAGTCTGTTCAGTTCCAAGTCAGTTTCATTTATAAGGCATTAGTACTTGTTTTATTAATAATCTTTCTTAACACGATTCTTAACATTTATCGCCCATAAAACCCTTTATGACCTAATCAAGCAATCAATGGCTCATGCTAATGAAACTCCGCTCATCACTGAACTCAAAAAAGTTTCTAGGTCACAAGAGTTGCACAAAGCCTTCAAGTTTCTGTTTAGTCAAGAGCATGTAGAAGATGAAGCATTCATAAGATGGGTTGGGGAATGATGTAATGAGCTACAAAGGAAGATCCAAACAAGGGCTGATAGAATGGCAGATGTGTGGTATCTCAACCATGATGAAGAAGAAGCTGGTGGTGACACTTATGAGTGCTTGCGTAAGGTTCATATCAGGGAGAGGAGGAGGCTAGAGGCCCTTACGACCATCTTGGTTGAGGTGCGTGATGGTTTATCTGAGAAGGATCATCACCTCTCCATTATGGATATGTATGATTAGGGCTTGATTGGCATAACTTAGTTAGCTTCTTTTATGGTTTTTATCAGTTTGGTTGCATGATCTCTCTTTTTGATGGATTTCACATGAATGGATGTTGATGAAGACCTAAATGGTTTTCATGTAATTACTCCTTCCGTCCCATATTAAGTGTCCACAATGAAATCTTTGAATGTCCCAAATTAAGTATCCATTGTACCTTTCAACCAATAAGATGAGACTTTAGTAGGTAAAAATAATATTTGATTGGTGGAGAGTTTAATTATTGAAATCTCCTAAAATATTGTGCATTATAAAAATGGACACTTAATATGGGACGGAGGGAGTATCTTTTATTAATGAAATGATAGTAAAAATATTAGGTCTACTTTTGTTATTGTGTTATTTATTTATTTATTTTTCCTTTTCTTTAATTTTTATTTTAATTATTTTATTTATAATTTTAAATGGAGAAAGTATATACAAGGTGTGTTTGGTACTTTGACTTTTGCTCAGTCATACTCCTAAATATAACACACACTTAAATTGGACTGGTTACAATTGGCTAAACAAACGAAGTTTGGGTTTTGATCGTTTTAGGGTTTGGTTGAAATCAAAAAATGATGAAACAAATAGGTTATAATCAAATCTATTTAAGTTGGGGATTCTGTAATCGTTATAGGATTTGGAAGAAATAAAAAATGAAGGTTCGATACTAAAAGCCGAAATGAAGTCCTTTTTGTACTCAGGTTGTATTTTAATGATTCATCATTATAGTGATTTGGTAATTTTAATTAGTTTGATGAATTTATTCGTTTTGTTTTGGATTTATTAAAATTAGGGCAAAAGAGATATTAAGGGGTGTTTGGATTAGCTTATTTTGTATTGTTATTGGCTTATTGAGATTTAGCAAAACTAATAAGTTTATTGTTTTGGGCTTATTAGCTTATCTACTTAACCTTATTGCTTGTTTAAGCCATAAGCTCAAATGGGTAAGCTAAAAAAATTAAGATAAAAAAGGCTTATTGGCATTCCCAAATATGAATAAGCTGATAAGCTTACAAAATAAGCTAATCCAAATACCCCTTTATGGCCATTTATCTTTAGGATTAGGCTGACTATCTGTTATAAGAATTGACCTGTCAAAATGTTTCAATTTTTATAAGATTTACATGATTTGATATGAACAACAATTCTTGCAATTATCTTAAACAGAAACAGAGCTATTAAGGTAGATTTTCGAAAGTCTCTTTGTAAACAATATTTCTGCTCCGATGCTTGAATTCGAGACATCTCCCAGCATCAATATCTTCAATCCATTGGGACTTGTTACCCTAGATGCTGCTACATAAAGTTGCCCGTGACTGAACACAAGATTAGGAAAATATACTCCTACATGCGCAAGTGATTGACCATGACTTTTGTTAATGGTCATTGCGTAGCACGGTTTCACTAGGAATTACCTGCGTTTCATTATGAATGGCCATTGTGTTTGTGTAGATGTGAGTGCAATTCTGGGTATAATGACGGTGTCTCCTATCTTTGAGCCAGTTAGTATTTTTCCACGCAAAACAAATTGACCAAGAACAGTGATGATCAATCGAGTTCCATTGCATAATCCCTCTGATGGATTAACATTCCGCAAGATCATAACTGGGAGTTCTCTTTTTAAGTACAGTTCATGGGGTGGCATCCCTTGGAAATTTAGAGAATTTCAGAACTCAATAGGGTATAGGTTCTGTTGGTCAACTGATCTGTTGATGCTTTACATACCTCATCTGCATTCTTGTAAGTTACTGATTCACCGACTAACTTTTTAAAAATGTATGTGATGAGACGAAAAGTGTACCGCTTTTGAGGGGTCATTTAAGCCCAAAGTCGAGATAATTTGATCAAATATTGCCCTAAATCGTTCCTTTTGTCATTTTAGGTACTTATGAGAGGAAATTTGCAAAAGGAAGCATTTTGGACGTTTTTGGAGCGAAAAAGTGAAGAAAACGACAAAGTCTCAAAATCATGCTGAAAATTGTACCTGACGGCGTCAAGGTTTACTAGTGATGGTGTCAAGACTTGACAAAGAGGTGGATAAATCAAATACACGTGACGCGCCAGAGAGTTTTTCAAAAGGAATCGTGACGGCGTCACCCTTTAGGGTCACCAAGGCCGTCACGTATTATCACAAAGAGAGACGGCCCGGAGAATACAAAGAGTGACGACGTCAGAAGTAGATCTAGGTAATACGAGTATTATTTTGGCAGCGAGTTGACGGCGTCAGACCCTACTCTTGACGCCGTCAGAGTGTAAAATCTATATATACTTTTCTAGTTTTCATTCATGGTGTGCAACTTTTAAGAGAGAAAACCCTAGACGAATTTTACTGCAATTTTGAGGGTTTCAAACCCTTGTTTCATCCATGCTTAATTGAAGATAAGTCTTCCAACAAATCATTCAATATGTCTATGTGTTGTTTGATTATATCTTATGTTTGTCTTCACTTTAACATGCTAGGCTAGGTTTTCTTTGTGTTTGCTTAGATGTAATGAAACTTAGATATTGATTATTGGTTGCTTGTTTGTTTATAATTGTTGTGGATGAATGATTTCGATGTTAGGCTTAAGAAAACTAGCTGATTTCCAATTGGTAACTTGCTTGAACGTCTTAAGAAACATGATCGGAGGTGTACTACGATATAGTGGTTATATTTAATGCATAGGTAACTACTAATGAGGCCATGTTAGGAGCTAGTAGTCGGCTCGACATAGGAAGAGGTAGAAGCTTATAGAGTTAGGGAAGATCGTACACAGCCCTACAAATAGTATTAAGGAATATAACCCATCATCCATGCAATTGTAACAAACTAATCAACCGGTAAAAGATAGTTAGGGAGTAGTGAAATCTAAGTAAACACATTTTCTCTTATTATTGTTTTCACCACATTTACTTTAAGTTCATTTTATTTTATTTTGATTGCATCTGTAGTTATTTGGGTTAGTTGATTAGCAACTAATTTCGCCCACTCCTTCAAAACCCGAGATTTTTACTTGCTTTCCATAAAATATAAAAATACAAAAAGAATCATCCCTCACCTCTAGACCTAGTTTAATTGAGTTTTAACCCTAGCGAACACTATTCTTTGAGTTGAAAGATCAATCCCTCGGTACTTGCCACTATACTATACTACAATGGTCAGGTACACTGCCTGGTGGGGATTGCAAGCCTCTTGAGATCCCTTGAGAGGTAAAACCTTTTACGAGGGCGCAATTCCACGCATAAAGTTTTTGGCGCCGCTGCCGGGGAATAGTTATTGTCTAGGTTGAAATTTCTATTTATTTGGTCTACTTGCTAGATTCCTTTCTGTTGAAACTAAGACCTTGATAGATCTTCTGAGCACTCTAGAATCATTAGTTATGTTAATGTAATCACCAACACACTAATAGACAATCTCTGTAACTTGTATTTTAAAGCGGAAACAAACACAAGTTTTAATACTAAGAACAATTGATCCTCTATGGATCTTTAATAATTATCAAAGTGTTTTCTAAAACGTTAATCAATACATAATCGTGTGTTCCTTTTATACACAAGGAACCCTAAACCATTTCCCAAGAAACGTATATTCTAAAACTTCTAAATGATATGCATTATCACTTCTTAAATAAACTCATGCATATCCTAACTATATTACATAAAACATGGAAAAACTATATCCGCAGAAACAACTAATGCTGAAACTAAACTTCAGCAGAAACTAAACTATAAGCAGAATCTGTGTCTTCAGTAGAAACCATCAGCAGATTCTCTCTTAGCAGAATTCCCAACAATCCTCCCCTAATCTTGAATTTGACATGGTTAAGTTCAAGATTCTTGATAGATCTTTGAAGTTACATACCAAGAGGATTGAAATCGAACATCATAAGCAAAGAATCATCATCAGCAGGATCTCTATGATCAACATATACTTGAAAAACTCCATTCTTTGCAGCAACAAATGACCAATTGTACATCAAAACAAATTAGTTTCATACTATTCTCATCACATCCAGGTGTGTTAACTCCCGTGAGAGGTGAATCATTGAAAATAATGGATTTGATGTCTCTTTACCAATAACCATCACTACTGGAGTAGCCAAATGTTCTAAGTTCGAAAACTAGGGTACATTGATGACCACATGATTTTTAGCAAATCATCAGCTATAAACGGATTTGAGATGTCTTTACCTGTATCCGTTTGCTCAGGACTAGTCAATTAGTTTGATGAAAAATCATCTTGGTCAACTGAATACAAAATATGGTTTTCCACTGCCTTTAGCACAAGCCATATACATGTGGGCTAGTCAATTATTTGGAATCCATAAAGGAAAAATCCATGGTCAATTGACAAGCATTTTAACTCTCAGCAATGAAGCATGGGTGAGTTGATTACCCTATGGTTTTGAGCAAACCATTACAGCTATCAACAGATTTGATGTGTCTTTACCAAAGTTGTACCCTTTGGACTAGCCAACTTTTTGATGGAATAGTCAACATCAGGTAAGTTGATAACCAAAGAAAGTGTAATTAACACCAAACCTGCATACAACATACACAATACTATACAAAAATGTTTTTTTTATTATTTTTTTTAATACTAATAAAAGAAATAAATATACAACAATATACCATCAAATAGAAGCTGCTCTGGAAGTCCTAATCCTGAGCTTGAAGACTTTCACCAGAGATTCAACAAACAACCTAGCATTCCCAACTGGATCAGGAGGAATCTCCAACTTGTGTTGAAGCATTTTCTCCATCAGTGACACTGTCAGAGGATACCTTTTGCCAAGATCCATAATAAGTCTGAGACCAGATGTAGTTTCCAACACATGAACATATGGCATAGGATAAAACTTCCAACTCTTAACCTTCCATCTCTGATTGTTTTTCCATATGTCATAACCAGCACCAGTGGGAGTAGAAGAATCAAACAACACTCTGAGGTCACCCAATAAATACAATCCAGACCCTGTAGGAGTATGATTTGCATAAAATTGTGAACCAAATCATTGAGAGTGAGCAAATCCTGATGATCCACAAGATGTAGTATTTCTTGTAGAAATGTAAAGGATAGAGAAGTTTTATCTAGTCTATAAATGGTATTGATCTGTCCATTTTTAGTCAACTCCCAGTGAACCAAAACATCTCTAATTGCCTCAGGCCAATCATCAGAGGATCCTTCTTTGATAAATGAAGCATCAGAAGCATTCACATCTATTAGTTTTTGTGCTGAATGTGAAGTTCTGACTCTAGCCATTCTCTTAGCTCTTCTTCCAGGAACATAAATGGCATCATGGGGTAAAGAAGATTCATCAGGAACTTCAGCTTCAGTAGATACACCTTCTGCAGCATCAGTTTCCACTGATGGATTATCCAATTGTTCATCAGTAGAATCCTGAGAAGATTCAAGTGCAGCAGATGCATATTGTTCATCCATAGCCTTCCTCATCTGTTTGGCTCTAGCAGCTTAAAGCTCCACCTCTCTTTCCTTAATCTCATGAAATCTTGCCATGTCAGCTTGTTGTTCATCATCTAACCTTTTAGCAGCCTCTTCACCCAACCTTTCCTCCTCCATTTGTTTCCTGGTTCTCTTTCTAGATAGAGGACCTTCTGCTATCACTTGAGCTTTACCTTTATCAATACAAGATGAAGCAGCAACAACATGTGGTACATCAGCAGAAGTGGCAGGTAAAGATACCTTATCAGTAACAACAAGAATATCTATATTAACAGATGAACCAGCAGCAGCAAGAGTGGTAGGAACATTCTTAGGAGCACCCATTCCATCTTTGTCACACCTAGATTTGATTCTATTATACATCTGAACCAATTTTTCATCTGAAAGTGCCCACACTTGTTTCCTAGTCCAAGCATTGTTATATAAAGCACTGCTTTGACTTTTCACATATGTTCTCATATAGTCCCTTTGCTGTGCTTGAGTCATGGGTTTATCTCTTTTTGCTTTGGCTCTTTGCTCATCTGCTGCTTTCTTCCTCAATTTCATCTGTTTCACGATTTCAGAAACCCAGTCCTTTTTATCTACCTTATCACTAAGAATTTCTGCAGCTAAGTCAGGAGTAGCAATCACTTGTTCTCCAATATGCTGCCAGTCTGACTCATCAAAATTTTGAACAGCAGCATCCAATTCTTTCTGTCTTTCAATAGGCGAGGTAGAAATGTATATCTGTGTAGCAGCCTAATATTCTGAATCAAACTTGGCTTGCTCTGCCTCAGCCATATCTGAACTCCTTTTATAATCTTCCCATTCTTTAAAGAGTTTTTCTTGTGCAACTCTTTCTTCAGCTGTAACAATCTCATTCTCACCCACTTCAACCCCTTCAGCAAAATCATCATGAGGAACATCCAAATTTTCCATAGGATCAACATTTAATTCTTGAACATCTGAATTAAGTATATTATCAGCAGATCCTTGAGGCTTGAGGGTTTCAGTGATGTCATCAGGAGAAACTTGCTTAATCCCAGATGAATTATGAACAGGAGAATCCTTATACTCTTTTCCTGCTACAAAGAATGTATCTACTGATGCATGAGCCCCATCAGCAGATTCTTCAGCAGCAATGGCACTCGATGGTTGTTTCTCCTGAAGAGTATCAGTAGCCTCTGCCATAAGAATATCATCACCACTTGATACCTTGGAAGATTCAGCAGCTTTCTTTGCCAAATATTGTCTTCTACTTCTTCTGCTGAAGTGAATTGTTGGCTTAGATGGAGGTACTTCAGCAGCTTTGGGAGAAGAAACATGTGACTGTCTAGCAACTTCAGCCAAAATTTCAAGAGAGTCCAAATTTTCCTCCTGGGGCACTTCAGCAGTATCCATTATCACCTTGCTTTTCTTCTGCTGAGATAATTGTGCCTCCAAATCCTGAACTTTTCTTTTTAGCATCTCAATCTCATTACCAAGAGTAAACTTGGTATCAACAAGCTCCTTTTGGAGATCATCAGTCTTTCTCATATACCTGCAGAGTGAATTATATACAGAAGTAAGAGTAACAGGGTCCTCTGCTCCACCAACAGATTGCTCAGTGGTAAATGGAGCTTCATTGGACCTAGCAGGAGAAATAGACATATGTACAACATTGGGAGAGCCTTCATCAACTGGCTCTCTCACTGGACTAGGTGTAGGCAGTCTAGTGATCTCAGGCTCAAGAGACTGAAGTGTATCTTCAATCTCATGAGTTTGCTCAACCGGAGCAACCTGGGATGGTGAATTAACAGGACTAGGTGACATATGGGCAGGGGAAGGTGGTGGTAGGTCAGAAGAAACAGGTAATGGTTCAGCAGTTGTAGCTGGCTCTTCCTCAATTACCACTGAAGGATTACCATCAGTAGCAACACCAGAAGATGATGGATTACCATTATCAGCAGCATTTTGAGTAGGTACATTGCCAGCAGCATCACCCTCAACTACATTATCATTGCCATGTGGCAACATAGCGTCTAACAGAGGGCGATGTTCCCCGGTATAATTTGTTTTCATTGAGGAAAACAACTTAGAACCAAGACTTTTAATAGGCACATGGGTCCTATCTTCAGTGGTTATGTCTAAAATAATTTGTAAAAACCTAAGGTACATTAAGAACTTATACTGTTGTTTATCAATATTTTCTAGCATATTTTCAAAAATAAACTTTGAAAAATTATAAGTTAGACCCTTAGAGAGACAGACAATACCACAACCCAATTGTAGAGAGAATTGGTCCCATCCACCACACTTGTTGCTTATACATTGGAGCAGCAAATGCACCAAATACCTCCACTTGGGACAAAATTGATTCTTCTGCCACTTAGTTTTTTTAATGCTTTGATATCCAGCTTTCCTTAGCCCAGCAAGAATCTTCGCAGTGTTGGAGTGATATACCCCATTCTCATCATCCAACTGAAGCTTTGTCCTGATCAAACCTTCTGTCACCACATACTATACACCTTCAATTACAGCAACAATCTCTGTGTTAGATCTCTTTGCAGCAGATGTCCAAAATTCCGTCACCATTGATTCATATATCAGATTGGGACAATGTGTCAAAGCATAATGAATATTTGATCGCTGTAGAAACTCCACCATTAAATCAAATTCTTCATGTCCCTTAGCCTTTTTCAGAATAGCATACTTGTTATGATCTCTCTTCAATTCAAGTTGTGCCATTTGAATGAATTTGCGTGAGACGGTTATGAATTACTCAAAGAATTATGGGTTTAAATGGAGTAATGGGAGACTAATTTAGTTTAGGCAAAGATATGCAAAGTAGGTTATATTTGGAAGTTCCCCAATCGTGGTCAAAATTATTGGAACTAATTGTTGACCAAGTCTGACGTGTAAATTAAAAATCTTCCAAATTCAAAATTACCCTTCAGTAGAAATGAAGGTCAAATCTGCTGATGAATGGTCAATATCAGCAGAAACCAAGCAAGAGTAAAAATATCTTCGGTGAATATCTTGATTTTTACTGTGCCACCCAACTCGCATTAATTATCATAACGCCTAAACTTTGCTTATTTAATAACCCCCAAATTACACTTCTCAGACATCAATTAACCCCAAATCATCTCAAAACCCTAATTTCCTAATTAATCTCAATTTTCCCTCAAATAATGTCTTCCAAGCTTGAAATCATAAATATATCCTCCTCCTCTTCCTCCTCATCCGATGATCGTCCACCATATCCCTCAGAAATCGATGATTCTGATTATGCACGTGAATTGGAAAGGCGATGGAATGCCTTGGAGAAAGGGAAGCAAGTAATGCTCCCATTCCTGCTGAGAGGCAATATGTCTCTCCCTTCATATTCACATCTGATGAAGACTCTACAGAGGATGAAGACGAAGATCCCTAATTTCTTCCTCCTTCCACACCAGAGAGACTCCAATCAAGGCCAAGGAAGAGAAATCCATCTCTTCCAACATCACGGGGTGTGGTGTTGGGTCTTCCTGCTCCAGAACCTGGTTCTCCATACCCTGGAAGCAAGGGAAAGGACAAGAGGACAGATATCGTGGGTAAGGGGAAAGGGAAAATGGTGTGATGTTGGTGATGAGGTTCTTGAGCATCTTCATCGTCGTTTTCATCATTTTTCCTCCTCTTCTTTTTCCATTTTCATCTTCAGCTTCAACTTCTTCATCATACTGATTATGCATCAGCTTTTGTAATAGATGATAGGAGCTTGACTGATTTAGACTAGTATAGGTTTTCATCTTGTAATTTCATTTGAAGTTGTTTGTAAACTGCAATATGTTCTCAGAATGAATGAAAAACTCATTTGCTAATTTTGATCTCTGTATATTTTGAATCAGTAGAAATCAATCTTAGCCTCCATTTTACTTCAGAAGAAACACATCTCAGCAACCATATTAACATATCATGGTTAAACTCATCAACAACTTGCAATGGCATTCTGCAAAACAGACACAAACTAGCAAACAGACCAAGCAAACTTACAACACATTAGTTGGTTAGTGTTAAAAACACAAAAAGTATACAAATTGTACAAATTATTCAAAGTTTACAAGTACAATCCTCCCCTGAGGCATATGCCTCCCCTGAGGCTTATGCCTCCCCTTAAACTTTGCATTTAAGGGTTAAGCATACCAATATGGACCACCAAATATTGAAACCTTGGTCCATCAAATGCTTTGGTTAACAAATTTGCCACATTATCATCTGTGTGAATTTTTACCACTTTAATTAAATGTGTCTCATAAGCATCCCTGATAAAGTGGTGCCTGATTTCAATATGTTTGGTTCTATTTTGAAAAACTGGATTTTTAACAATGCAAATTGTGGAAAACTAGAAGGGGGGGGGTTGAATAGTTTTACGTCCTTTTAAAAGTTTATTACCAAAATATTTTATAGCTTATTAAAAACTTTCGATTCGATCTCAAGTGAATTCAAATGACAACAAATATAAGCAATTCTAATGTAATAATGAAAGTATTGAAATGTAATGAACAAAAGATAGAGTTAGAAAGATCAAACCATAACACGCGAATTTATAGTGGTTCGGCTACAAGGACACCTTCCTTGCCCTACTCCACTCCCCGAGTACCACACTCGAGAGTTTTCTTCACTATGTCAACAAACTCCTTATGGTGGAGAAACCTTACACACCTTGGCTTACACGAGTTAACGACACTAAGCTAAATGTCGAGTTCTAATCGTAGCTAAAACCAATCTCACGACTTCTTGAAGGCTTCACTCCTTCTTCACAACTTCACGACTTGTTCAAGGCTTCACACCTTCTTCACACCTTCACAACTTCACACCTTCTTCTATGCACAACTAATTCACAACTACTAAACTACCTTACAACACACCTATTTTCTACACATAACAAATTTACACAACACTTTTACAAATATCTACCACAACTATAATATGAATCTAGCTATTCACAACACTACTACAATTAGATGGATGTAGAGGAGTGTTCTTCTTCTTGCACTTGAATGGATGAAGCTTTGGATCACTTGGAAACAAAGACTTATGAATTATATGATCAAAGGATTTTAGATCTAGAGAGGGAGGTTGGATCAGAAAGTTTATAGTGCAAAAAGGTGAGAAAAATGTGTAAAATGATCCAGTATTTATAGGGCCAAATTTTACTGTTCGGGAGCGTGCCGGTCCCCTTAATTATAGGCCGGTCCCCTTAATCATTAAGGGGGCCACCTAGTAAAATTAAGGGGGCCGCCCTCCTGAACGTTTGAAAAGTTTTTCTAGATAAAATTTGCCCTTTTTGGTTGGAAATTTGAAATCATATTTTTGTGGTTTAATATAGCATTACCAAAACTGATTTACAAATATATTTAAAATGTTTATATCATTTTAAAATATGTTATGTCTTAAGACAAAATTTCCTTTGATCATGTAATGCATAAGATGCTTAGTTTATGCATACCTTAAGTGATATTAGATGTAGAAGTAAATATTTGTTACCAAATACTTGTTTACTTCTTAATCTTGACTTAATTTGATTTAAGTTTTGTGATTATCAAAACATAGGTTTATTGAGAGATATTAATAACCTTTTTAAGTATTATTTATATCAACAATCTCCCCCTTTTTGATGATTACAAAACTTAAACTCATTAACTCAAAAATTAATTTTTAAACAAGTATTTTAGTGAGTTTATATTTACTTCTCCCCCTTTTTGTAGAATCAAAAAGGTTAAGCCGACAATTTTTAAGCGTGAAAAATTGACGGGTAGAAACTCCCCCTTGATGTGTACTCCCCCTCGTTTGGGGGCACCAAGAGAACGAGCTATGGAATGCTTTGCAAAAAAAATATTAGAAGCACAAGTATATGCATGCAAACATGTATAAGGTGATAAAAAAAATAAAGCATGTTTGAAAAGAAAGCATTCATATTAAATAAGTGGTTGTGTCAAGGCACAAACATACAAGTAGCAATTTGAATTACAAGTAGAAAAGCTAGTTCACAAATAAGCAACTAGGAAAATACATCATCATGCAAAAAGTACATGGTCTTCATAGAGCTTGCAAGTAAAAGGGTGGTAGAGGCTTTATTTATTAAGCATATGAGATGCTTAATTAGGAGAGCATGATGGTGATGGTGAAGGAATTGGTGAGAATTGTGGTGGAGGAATTATTGGAGAGGATGATGGAGTTGGTGGTGGTGGTGGGTTGGTAAGCAAATGTTCAATATATGAAAACATATATTGAATTTCATCTCCAAGGCCAAAGATGACCGTGCGGTTGTGGATGCAACAAAGATAAGTATCCCCATGGGATTCAAGTAGCCTCCAAGGCACGGGATTGGCAAAGAATGGTGGTGTAATTGGTGGAGATGAGAGATGAGCATCAAGTGGTGTTATTGATGAAAGTGAGATGGTGAGATGGGTGGACATGGGTTCTTGTGTAGGAGGTGGTGATGACACTTGTGGTGACAAGTGTGAGTTGATGTAGTCATTGATTGATGAGGTTGAGGGTATGGAGGATGAGGAAGTTCCATGAGTGAAAGGTGTTTTAGATGGTGCATTGGGTGCACATGGGGATGAACATTTAGGTGGAGGTGATGGTGTTTTGTTGTCTTCATTTGTTAAGTCAATGAAGAGTTGTTTTGGGGGGCTGACCACAAGTTTTTGTTTCTTTGAGGTTTTGGAGTGTGAGGTGCTTGGTGGAGTCATGATGATTAAGATGGTGAATGATGAGATGAAGAATGGTGATTTTGGAGGGAATTTATAGTATGGAAATGGTTGATTTAGGTATGTATTTGAAATTGTTTAATAAGATTCTAAAATCAGTTGGGTTAAAATGGGAAATGGTAGCTGAAACTAGAGAAAGGGTTCACAAGATGCAAAAGAAAACAGTGAATCCAGTTCCAGATGGCCGGTCCCCTTAATTGTATGCCGGCCCCCTTAATAATTAAGGGGACCGCCTAGGGAATTAAGGGGGCCGCCCATCTGGTGTTTTCCCAGACGACCAGAAACCCAAAATTTGCAAAATTTGGTGATTTTTCAAGTGTGTTTTTCCAACAAGCTCTATTAGAAGTATATACTCTAGGAATGATATATATATATATATATATATATATATATATATATATATATAACCAAATTTCATGCAAAGAAACATATTATAATCCATTTTGAAAATAAGCATGGCATAACATTAAAATAGTAGCATGATAACAATTAAAATCTAAACATCGGACAAATATCAAATCATACAAATGTCAAATAGAACCAAGTAATAACAAGTAGCAATACATCAATATCTTCTACTTCTTTTTCTTTCCAAGCATCTTCCTAAACATCTTCCCAACGGATTTGAAACCCCCTCGAAGTTCTTCATGCATTTGTTGTTGACGATTGATGATAGACGTTTGACGAGTGAAGAGAAGCTCATCGGTACGTTCATGAGGAAGAGGAATTTGATACTCGGTATCATCAAGATCGGAAAGATCCTCAACAAAGGTCGTGGGGGATGGAGTACTAACACGTGAGGTGTCTTCCTCCTCATCATCATCGTCATCACGATGAGATGTAGAACCACGAGGCCTAGAGTACAAAGGAACACGAGATTTTCCTTTGTCACTACGAGGACGGCGAGTACGAACAAGAGTGAGTTGGTTCAAGGTAGGAAGGATTTGAACGTAGTAATCTCTTTGAAGATGAGGGTAATGTTCCATCACATAACGATAAAGTCGTGTGAGAGACATACCATAAGGAAGATTGGCATTTGGGGTGTTTTTAGCGGACATGATTCGATGAATGAAAAGATAAGCCAAATTGTATTGCTCTTCAGCAATAACACCATAAAGCATGTGGGCAATGCTTGCCGTGACATGATCACGGTGACCACCAGTACCGAACACATTCTCTCGAATGAGTTCTTCCACTTCTTCATATCTTGGCTTAGCTCTTTGAGGAGGATTTGATTGGCATGAATATCAACATTCTTCGACTTGATTACTCGACTAGTCGTACGACGTTCTAGTTCGAGCATTCGACGAATGTCTTCAGGACCAGGAATCTCAGAATAGTAGGGGCCATCCTGAGGACGATTTCTTTCAAGAGAGGAAAGATCCCATTCATTTGAGAAAACGGCTTAGCCGTTGTATGGGATTCGAAGAATTTGACCGAATTGAACAAGATTGAGAGTGATGAATTGATTTTGAATCATGAAGGAGATGAGGATATTGCCATAGGGATCGGTTTGCACCGTCACTTGGCTATAGAAATCGAGGACAAAATGAGGAATAATTGGTTCGTTGATTTGGAGAAGACATTCGAAACGAATATTGGTGAACATTCGTTCGGTTTGATCATTTTCATAGAAAGATGGATCGACAATTCGTCCTTCGTGAATGTTTCTATTTTCAATAGGACGATAGAAACACGCAACTGAAGGAGACATGCCGGGAGTAGAAGAGACATTTGAAATGTATTGTTTGGTTTTGGATACATCACCAACCGTGGTCTTAGGCATTTTCACCTAAACAATATAACAACACAAATAGAATTAATATAAAAACAACTATCATGCATATGTTATATATATGTATATATAATTTTATGCAATATATGTGGAACGAAATTCTACTTCGACACAAAAAAAATATTCAATGAAGTAGTTTCATAATGTTCCTTTTATTTTGATTTTAAACTCGTTTAGAATATATAATATCAAAGAGTATGATATCATAATTCATTTCAAAATAAGGCTAGATATATATTAGATTATATATCTTCCATTTCGTAAGAGTTTGACACAACATGAGCTTGTTTAAAAGATTAAAAAGCGGATTTTAGTTTTCAAAAATATCATTTTCGAGATAAACCAAACGCTCCCTTAACTAGATAAAGACATCCTAAAACATCAATATATATATATATATATATATATATATATATATATATATATATATATATATATATATATATATATATATATATATATTGATTATATATCTTGATGACGTCTATTGATTTTAGTAGTATTAACAAGTTTTATGAAAAAAATTTAAGTTTCAAATAACTACATATAGTTATAGTTTGTTCATGAACCAAACGCCCATGTTGTCTTCATGAACCATTTTCTAATAAATTGAAAAGTATGTTTTGATTGTTTAGGACGTTAAAATAATGTAATGTAGTAAGTTTTAAGTGGTTTTTGAGAGTTATATCAACAATGTGCCTCTTGAAAAATAAAATTTAACAAGGGTTTATGGGCGATTAATGATTTTGATAAAATAATATGTTATACTAATTTTGAGTTGCAATACATCATTTTAATCGTATGGGAAGCATTTGGTAGTTCAATTTTTAGCTTCTATTGCACTTAAATTCGAATTAAAATAGGTTTTAATAAAATGCATAATAATTGATTAGACACCAAATCGAATGAAATGCATGTTGGAAAACTTACAAAAGATGTTGTTATATGTTTGGTTGATGTTTGCCCCTTGCGAAACAACCCCGGATTGGTGATATGATGGAGGATTTTGAAGTTTTTGGGTGTTTTGGTTCATACTCAGTAGCAGTGGTGAGGAACAAATGAGTGAATGGAGTGTTTTGGAATGGAATTAAGAAGGAAAAACGGATTTGGAAGTGTCAGATGGCCGGTCCCCTTAAACATTAAGGGGACCGCCCTCGATAACAAGCCGGTCCCCTTAATTATTAAGGGGGCCGCCTTTGAAATTTTCCAAATTTCGTGGAATTAGTTTCTGGAACAAAAATATTTATACGTATATAATTAGATTTATAATATATCAAAAATACGTAAACGTTCATTGGCACGATGATAAAATTCTTAACAATTTTTAATTACCGTTTTGATAATTAAAATACACCTTTGACAATTTTGGATAAAATGATTAAAGTGTTAAGTTGATGAAGGGTTTGAGGTGTGTTCGGGAATATGTAAATAAGTGTATATATATATATATATATATATATATATATATATATATATATATATATATATATATATATATATATATATATATAAGTATAAATGTGAGTGAAAGATGGGTTGATGGGTGAGGTTTGAAAGATAGTAGCGGAGATAGGATATAGTCGGCGAGAGGAGTTTGTTTCATCTATAGTGTTCACGTGCGAAGGCGTTCTTGCATTATAAAAGTCCACTTGACTCATATCCCTTCATCATCATGAGTCTCCTAGAAGAGGACTTACTAGAATAATGCGAGGGGGGAAGAAAAGGGTTCGATAAAGAACGATTTCCTGGAGTTCTAGAAAGTCAACTAATGACGTATCTAGGTTATGTGCAAGCAATTATATATATATATATATATATATATATATATATATATATATATATATATATATATATATGATCGAAACAAGTAGAGAGGAAAAAAAAAAGGCAAGCTATATCTATGCAAACAATATGATCAACTAAAGCATATTTATCTACGCATGGCAATGAGTTATGAAGGAATGGCGTACCCGGTGGTCTTCAAAAAAAAATCTTCAAAATCATCAAGATGATATATAGACTTTGAAAAAGTCTATGTTGAGAGAAACTTCAAGATTGCCTCAAGGAATGTTCATCTAGCCATTCGATCCCCATTGTCTCTCATTTGATGTATTCGCCATAAGACACTTTTCTTCTTTTGTCGTTTCTTTCTCATCTTCGTCACTATCACTCCAAGCACCTCCAACAAAAGCTCTTTGATTTTGATCTCTTGTCATCATTGGACATTTTCCGATGAGGTGATTTGGATCACCACACTTGAAACACTTTCTTTCAATCTTGTTGTTCTTGTCATCTTTACTCTTTTGAAATGTTTTCTTTTCATCATACGGTTGTCTTACGAATCTTCCTCGCCTTTTGAAGAATTTCGTGAAATCTCTTACGGCCATGGCGTATTCTTCGTCATCACTTTCGGAAGATGAGCTATCTTCGATACTAGATTTCTTTCTAGCTTTCAAGGCGATTGACTTGCTTTGCTCTCGTTTTTCTTTGTCCATTTCGGAGTCCTTCTTAATGATGACTTCGTAAACTTTTAGATTTCCAATTAATTCATCAAGTTGCAATGTGGAAAACTAGAAGGGGGGGGGGGGGTTGAATAGTTTTACGTCCTTTTAAAAGTTTATTACCAAAATATTTTGTAGCTTATTAAAAACTTTCGATTCGATCTCAAGTGAATTAAAATGACAACAAATATAAGCAATTCTAATGTAATAATGAAAGTATTGAAATGTAATGAACAAAAGATAGAGTTAGAAAGATCAAACCACAACACGCGAATTTATAGTGGTTTGGCTACAAGGACACCTTCCTTGCCCTACTCCACTCTCCGAGTACCACACTCGAGAGTTTTCTTCACTATGTCAATAAACTCCTTATGGTGGAGAAACCTTACACACCTTGGCTTACACGAGTTAACGACACTAAGCTAAATGTCGAGTTCTAATCGTAGCTAGAACCAATCTCACGACTTCTTGAAGGCTTCACTCCTTCTTCACAACTTCACGACTTGTCCAAGGCTTCACACATTCTTCACACCTTCACAACTTCACACCTTCTTCTATGCACAACTAATTCACAACTACTAAACTACCTTACAACACACCTATTTTCTACACACAACAAATTTACACAACACTTTTACAAATATCTACCACAACTATAATATGAATCAAGCTATTCACAACACTACTACAATTAGATGGATGTAGAGGAGTGTTCTTCTTCTTGCACTTGAATGGATGAAGCTTTGGATCACTTGGAAACAAAGACTTATGAATTATATGATCAAAGGATTTTAGATCTAGAGAGGGAGGTTGGATCAGAAAGTTTATAGTGCAAAAAGGTGAGAAAAATGTGTAAAATGATCCAGTATTTATAGGGCCAAATTTTACTATTCGGGAGCGTGCCGGTCCCCTTAATTATAGGCCAGTCCCCTTAATCATTAAGGGGGCCGCCTAGTAAAATTAAGGGGGCCGCCCTCCTGAACGTTTGAAAAGTTTTTCTGGATAAAATTTGCCCTTTTTGGTTGGAAATTTGAAATCATATTTTTGTGGTTTAATATAGCATTACCAAAAGTGATTTACAAATATATTTAAAATGTTTATATCATTTTAAAATATGTTATGTCTTAAGACAAAATTTCCTTTGATCATGTAATGCATAAGATGCTTAGTTTATGCATACCTTAAGTGATATTAGATGTAGAAGTAAATACTTGTTACCAAATACTTGTTTACTTCTTAATCTTGACTTAATTTGATTTAAGTTTTGTGATTATCAAAACATAGGTTTATTGAGAGATATTAATAACCTTTTTAAGTATTATTTATATCAACACAAATGGTACTTTGATTGTCAATGAAAATGGTAGTATTCATGAAATTATACCCATAATCCAGCAATTGATTCTGAATCCATAGAACCTGTCCACAACAATTGGCAGCAGCAACATACTCTGCTTCAGTAGTAGAGGTAACAACAATGGTCTGTTTCTTGCATTGCCAAGAAATCAGTCTTCTTCCAAGAAATTGGCAACCTCCAGTTGTGGATCTCCTATCCATATTGGCACCAGCATAGTCACTGTCACTATAAGCTACTAGCTGAAATGGAGATTCTTTTGGGTACCAAAGACCTAATTTGGGTTGGCCTTTCAGGTACTTAAAGATCTTTTTGACAGCATTCAAGTGAGAGGTAAGTGGAGTGACTTAGTGCCTAGAACAAGCACTCACAGCAAATGTAATATCAGGTCTAGAAGCAGTCAAATACATCAAAGAACCAATCATTGACCTATATAAATGAACATTCACAGGAAGATCAGGGTCAAGATTGTTCTTTGGTTTGGGAGCTTCATAGGGAGTAGTGGCAGTCCTGACATTCTCCATATCAAACTTTGTCAACATATCCTTTACATACTTCTCCTGATGAATAAAAATACCATCAGGTTTCTGCTGAACCTGTAAACCCAAAAAGAAAGTGAGCTCCCCCATGGCACTCATTTGAAATTCTCCCTTTATCAAATCCTCAAACTCTCTACACCTTCTTTGGTGGAACCAAATATAATGTCATCCACATAAACCTGCACAAGAATAATATCCCTGGAATCTTTCTTTAGGAATAGAGTCTTGTCAATGGCACCTCTTCTGTAGCAGTGCTTCAGCAGAAATGTAGAAAGTCTAGCATACCAAGCTCTGGGAGCCTGCTGAAGTCCATAGAGAGCTTTGACAACCTTATACACATACTCAGGATGATCAGGGTCTTCAAATCCCTTAGGTTGAGTCACATAAACCTCCTCTTCAATCTCACCATACAAGAAAGCATCTTTGACATCCATCTGATAAACCATAAAGACCATATATGATGCATAGGCCAAGAATATCCTGATTGCTTCAACTCTGGCCACTGGTGCAAAGACCTCATCATAGTCAATGCCTTCCTCTTGCCTTAACCCTTGAGCCACTAATCTTGCTTTGTTTTTCACCACAATACCCCTTGCATCTCTTTTATTTTTCAAAATCCATTTTGTCCCAATGGCATATTTACCATCAGGGAGAGGAACCAATATCCAAACCTGCTGATTCTTAAATTGCAGCATCTCTTCTTGCATTGCTTCAAGCCAACTTGAATCAACCAGTGCTTGAGGAACACTGGTTGGCTCTATCTGAGAAAGAAAGCATGCAAACAGACAATGTTTGAAGTATGTGTGGTTGTCCCTCTTTTGATTGTAGACATAAGAGATGAAAGCAACTTCACCATATTTAGTGTTCTTGACAGTGCTTCTAGTTCGAACAGGTGCTTGAGGATCTCCAATAATCTCTTATAGGGGATGAGCATTATGAATCCTCTTTGTTGCTGTAGGGTTGACATCAATTGTGGCATCAAGATTGTTGACAGTAGGCCCAAACTCAGTATCATAAGAAGCTGAGTGAAATAGACCAAGCTTGGGCTGATAATTGCCAAGATCAGAAGGACTTGGAAATCTTGTAAAGGGCTTCTCAAAGTCTGTAGAAGCTTCAGTAGAAATGGGAGATTGTGCAGCAGGAGTATCAGCAACTTTGATCTCATCAGTGGGAAGAGGAGTGCCTTCAGTAGAACTGTCAGCAACATCCTTGTTTCCACTGACTGCTTGTGCTGATTGTTGAAGGATGGCATCAGTCTCTTGTGCAACCTTTTCACTGAGTCTCTGAGCTTCCTGAGTAGCAGTATGTTCTTGCTTCTTAAGTCTAGCAAGATCCTCTGCATAATGTGACTCATCTTCTTGTTCAGCAGCAGAATGATTTCCTACAAAATGGTTAGGTGGAAAAGAAGGTACAACAATGGTTTGTTCATCTTTCTCAGAGTCACTCTCTGAGTCATCTTCCATGGAACCTGCAGGGTTAGTAATTGGATCTTTGGTACCTGCATTTGGATTAGAAACATGTCTTGTGTATCCCAAATAATCAGTCAAATAATCTAGGTCAAAATACCAAGAATGGCCCTGTCCCTGAGTATTAGGCCGATCTTCAAGAAATCTTAGGTTAAGGGTCTCCTCTATCCTTTTGGCATTCAAATTATAAACCCTATAGGCCTTGCTATGAGCTGAATAACCCACAATGTATCCCTCATCAGCTTTCCCATCAAACTTACCTAGTGTATCAGCAATATTCAAAATGGTCACTTTGCAACCAAAAGGCTTAAGGTAATGAATGTCTGGAACTTTCCCAGTGAGAAGTTCATAAGGTGTCTTGACATGATGTCTAGTGATGGATACCCTGTTCAAGACATAGCAAGCAGTGCTTACTGCTTTAGTCCAAAACATAGTGGGTAATTTAGAGTCTGCAAGCATGGATCTTGCTGCCTCAATTAAGGTCCTATTTTTCCTTTCAGCAACCCCATTTTGTTGTGGGGTTCTTGGAGTACTATAGTCCCTTCTAATCCCCTTAGACTTACAGAATTCAATGAAAACAACATTTTTGAACTCTGTCCCATTGTCACACCTAATGCCTTTAACCTTTTTATTTAGCTGGTTTTCAATTAAAGTGATGAATTCTTTCAAACTAGGAGTTGTTTCATCTTTAGTTTTCAAAAAGAATACCCAGCAAAACCTGCTATAATCATCAGTGATAACCAGGCAAAAATACTTATGATAAATACTTCTGATAGGAGTTGGACCAAAGAGATCCATGTGCAGCATCTGAAGAGGTTCTGAGATGGTGCTCACAGCTGTTATGGCTTTGTAAGAGGCTCTGTGTTGCTTTCCCTTGTTGCAAGCAATACAATTGTGTTCATAGGTGAAGAGTTTTAAAGGAAGGCCCTGAACAAGACCAAGTTTAGACAACTTGTTGATAGTCTTGTAGTTTACATGAGCCATTCTCCTGTGCCACTTTGTAGATTCATCCTGGGAAGCTTTGGCCACCAAACATGTTAGATCTCCTTCTGGCTTAACATCATTCAGATTGAATGTGTACAAGTTGAAGGTTCTAGGAACTCTCAGCAAAACAGTTGTATCTTCTGGAAGTTTGAAGTCCTTGGAGAGCACAAGACACTCATCCTCAGAGAAGAAAACCTTATTCTTAGTGTCACAAATTTGTGATACACAGAACAGATTAAAGTGCTCAAGTTCCTTCACATAATAAACATTCTCAAAATCTAACAGAGGTGTTTTAATAGTTCCTTTCCCAGTAATTTTGCTATCTCCACCACCAAAAGTTACACACAAAGTCATGCATCTTGTCCTTGTTCCCTGACATACTTCTGGAACAAC
The DNA here is from genome assembly GCA_030686995.1 of Artemisia argyi. Classification (NCBI taxonomy): domain Eukaryota; kingdom Viridiplantae; phylum Streptophyta; class Magnoliopsida; order Asterales; family Asteraceae; genus Artemisia; species Artemisia argyi. The sequence goes on along the minus strand of JARVZY010002672.1, from coordinate 464,476 downwards.
CACTATCAACTATACCTACTTCAGTACTTTTCAGAGGATGATCCTACAACAACAAAAAAAAAAAAAAAATATACAAGAGTTAGTACACATTGGAGACTCAAGTCATTGCTGACTTGAGCCTGCCTTGTGGATCATTAGAGGTAGGCCATGTAGATGTTTTAGATCCACCATTGTTCTTGGGCCTGTAGTGCAAATTAGGTCCCTTCTTTGTCCAAGAACAACCTGCTGAGGGCTTCACAGCAGTATCCCAATACCTTCCACCAATATACATTGAGTCAAACTGTCTAGGCCAATAACCATTAGAAAAGAAAGAACTAGTGGGTCGAACATAAGGTCTAGTACTGGTTCTTCTCCTTGAAGAATGGTTTTCAGCAGAATTGGATTTCTGCTGATGTGGAATAAAAGAAGATATTTCATTAACATTCTTCGACATTTGCCTAGGTTTTCCTTGACTAAAACATACACCCATTCTTTGCTCATGAAAAGTACAATTCTTAATCAAATGAAATTTACTTCCACACACAAAACATTTCTTCTTTTTAGAAGATTTATTCAAACAGAAGGAAGTTCCATAACATGAAAAAGCATTCAAACCACAATGATTAACAGAATTGTTTTTAACAGAACTAGAAATATTGTTTTGCAAAGAATTAGAAAACAAGTCTTCAGAAGAAACTGTCTTGGAATCAGCAGTAACTCTAGCAGGCTTGGGTGATGTCTTGGGTGTGGTCTTGAAAGTGGTCTTGGGAAGGTCTAACTTCTCACTTGAATCACAACTGGCAAATGAAGTAGACCCTTCATCAGAAGACTTGTCACTGTCACAACAAGAGACAAAGTCAGTAGATTTAATAATAGGGTCTGGCAAGTCACTTGACTTTTTTCCATAGAGATGGTGTGATCTATCAAAGTCAACAGATATGGACAGGTCTATTGGCATATGTTCCCCTCTAATAGGTCCAGGTACAACATTCATTCCCCCTTCCTTAACAAATTTTACAGGTGTTAGATATGCTAAGGCTGGTTCAGGGTCAAAAACACTAGACAAATCAGGATAAGTTAATTCTTCAGGATCTATGTATTTCTCATATCCTAATGCTTTTCTAGACCTAACAGATTGGCGACCATCAATTAATTTATTTAAATTAGAGGCCCCTTCTTGCCACTTCATATGACCAGCCACCTCTTTATCTAACTTAACTTGTAATTATTGTTTTTCTTTTTCTACATCAGATTTTTCTTTTTCAGTACGTCTTAAATCTATCTTTGCACATTCTAAATCACTTTCTAGAACTCTTATCTTTTCATCATATTTAAGTTGATTCTTTTGAAACCAGACCTTTTGTTTTTCTAAAGTTTTTAAAGCCTTTTTATAGGCCTCAACTTCTATATAACACTCATTGTACTTAGGTTTCAATTCATCATATTCTTGTTTAAGTTCATTGTATCTTACACTACATCCAAACACACAATTGTGTACCTCTGAAGGGGAGTAAGCCAGCAAATTCACTTGTTCAGAAGTTTCCTCTTCAGCAGGTTCATGTTCAGCCCAATCAATCTGGTGATCCAGAGTCACCAAAGCTTTGGAAGGTGTAGCTTTAGAAGTCCCTGATTCCAATAGATATGAGCCATATCTAACTTCATCACCAGACTTTCTTTCCTTGCATTCTCTTGAAAAATGGCCCATTTGACCACAAGTGTAGCATTTAACCTTCCTTCTGTCAAACCTTGCTGCATCTCTTCCATTAAAACCAAACTTTCTCCCAGACTTAGTCTCAAACCTTTTGATGTTCATAGAAATCATTGCTAGCTGCCATTTCAAGTGCATCTCCTCCATCTCCAATGGATCCACCTGTTCAAAATCCTCATAAGCAAGAAACTGCTGATGTTCATATTCAGCCACAAATGAATGAACAATATCATCCATTACACTACTGGATTTTGATTTAGGAGCTGATTTAGTTTGGGTTTGAGAAGATGCTCCTGAGGTGTAAGAACTTGAGGCATGGTGCACAGGTTTTGTAGTGGTGCTTACGAAGGCTGAGTGGGTGGATGGTCGAATAGGACTTCTAACATCAGGCTCAAGAGATTTGAGTCTGTTGTAGAGGTCATCAAAGGAAATTATGTCCAACCCTCCTTTAGCTTTGAGAGCAATGCTGACTTGCAACCAGGATGGTGGCAATGATCTCAGAAACTTAGCATTGCAGTCCTCATTATCTGGCCTTGCCTTCAGCTGATTAAGTTGACTCAAGATCTTATGGAACCTGTCATAGCCTTTGTGGATTCCTTCTTCCTCAGATATCTGAAACTCTTGAAACTGCTGCTTCAGCATTGACCTCTTCATTCTTCTTGATTCTTCATTCCCTCCAAATCTAGCCTTGATTGCCAACCAGATGTCCTTGGCATCCTCCATGAAGTGGAAGTCACCCATATGGTCATCAGGTATAGCTTGGAGCAGAATTGTTCTTACCTTATTCTCCCTTTGCACGGCTAGAACCTCTTCAGCAGTTTTGGGACCTACAATAGTGACAATCCCATCAGCATCTTTAACATGTTTCTTCAGGCTTTTCCCCTTACGGACAACTTCCCAAAGATTCCAGTCAATGTTTATGATCCAGTTTTGCATCTTCATGGACCACAAATCATAGTCTTCAGCATTCTTCAAGTATGGGAATTTAGCATTACTGTTGGAGAGATTGAGTTGTTGGAGAGAAGTGGTGTTTTGGTTCTTGGTTGTATCAGCTTCATCATCTGATCCAGGCATTTTTCTTGATTGTTTTGGATTGAGATGGTGTAAGATTTGTGTTTCTTAGTATCACAGAGACTCTCTCGAGGCTTTGATACCACTTGTTGAAACTAAGACCTTGATAGATCTTCTGAGCACTCTAGAATCGTTAGTTATGTTAATGTAATCACCAACACACTAATAGACAATCTCTGTAACTTGTATTTTAAAGCGGAAACAAACACAAGTTTTAATACTAAGAACAATTGATCCTCTATGGATCTTTAATAATTATCAAAGTGCTTTCTAAAACGTTAATCAATACATAATCGTATGTTCCTTTTATACACAAGGAACCCTAAACCATTTCCCAAGAAACGTATATTCTAAAACTTCTAAAAGATATGCATTATCACTTCCTAAATAAACTCATGCATATCCTAACTATATTACATAAAACACGGAAAAACTATATCCGCAGAAACAACTAATGCTGAAACTAAACTTTAGCAGAAACTAAACTATAAGCAGAATTTGTGTCTTCAGTAGAAACCATCAGCAAATTCTTCAGCAGAATTCTCTCTTAGCAGAATTCCCAACACTTTCTAGTAAGATTTTTATTTTTATTTTTATAGGTTTCTTTAGTCTATCTTTTTTTTTTGTTTCCTTTGTTCATAACCACCACCATCCGCCATCATGGCAAATGAAGATCTCTATAATCTTAGAGTCACTAGGAGTCGTAGTTCCTTAAGAAATCTTGTTCCGCCCTATGCAGAACCTGAAAAGGAAATGCATAGGCTAAGGTAATCTCTTCCAACACCCGAACCATCTGGCACAGCCATCAACTTTGATGAGGCCCTTTCTGAAGAAGATTCAGATCATCACCTTACACCCCCTGGCCCCCAATCCAACCGCGATATGGATGCTCCTGAAATTCCCATCCCTAAGCGCCTTAGGGATTATTCCTCCCCGAACCCTCGCGGCTTCTTAAATGCCAGTGTCTTTCAAAACGAACGCACCAATGAGGTCTTGCGTGCAAACGATGTTTGGCTTGTCCAAAGTGTATGAAAATTTCGCGGATTGCGAACTGATGATCCAATTCAACATGTTAGGGATTTCTTGAAGATAGTGGACACCCTCCATGCGGATGGGGCCATTAGAAACACGTCCCGATTATGGTTCTTTCCTTTTACCCTTCAAGAAAAATCCAAGGATTGGTATGATAAACTTCCCTCTAAGTCCATTTTTATATGGAAGCAACTTATCTCTAAGTTTTACGAAAAATTCTTCCCTGCAGGAAAAACCTCAGTATTTAGGGATTGGATCCTCCGTTTCCGTAAGGGAAAAGACGAACCCATATGTAGATCATGGATTAGATTCAAAGATCTAATAAGGCAAGTTCCCCATCTTGGCATCGAACTTTGGCTTCTTGTCCAAATCTTCTATGACAACGTTTCCCAAAATGATTAGAACGGAATCAATAATTCGATAAAAGGGAAAATAGCCAATCTAAGTGACTCCTGCCAAACTAACCAGTCAACCAGGTGTGGTCAACAAGTCAAACCTGAGAGATAGTACAAGATATATAATCCGTGGAAGTACAGGGAAATCCCCGGGTCGTTAAGTCCCAACGAGATTGAAATTGTGTTTTGGAAACGTTTAAGAGATACAGTGATCGGGAATAGTAACAGATAATGATTTGGATTGATTTACACTACTGATTGCTTGGTATTAAGATAATGAAACAGTATAAACAATTACAGAATTACATATATAATCACACGTAAACAAATTAAAAATCAGAAACGTTTACAGACAGAATAAAAGGTGAGTTTTGAACAATTTACAACTACAGGGGTGAAAATGAAACTTTTACAAACTTAATATTAAAGAAAATTTAATTAAAAAGAAAATTATTATTTTTAGATTATTTTATTATTTACTATTTAAAAATTAATTTAAACTATTTAATAATTAATAAAACTAATTTATAACTAATTTAAATTTAAGAAAAATACTAAAATGACTTAGAAAAATATGAAAATTTTTACAAAACTAATTAACCATCACAGGAATCCTAAAAAATTATAAAAAGTTTATAAAAAATATTTTTAAACTAATTTACTAATTATTTACTTATTTATTAATTTAACTCTATTTAAACTAATTTAATTATGAAAAATACTAAATAAACAGTGAAAATTCTGGATTTTTAAAAAAAAAATACTTTATTAATTATAAAAGCTAGGAAAAATATAAAAAGCTACTATTGCTTATTAATAAGCAAAAAGAAAATTAAAATTGGCTTTTTCAATTAAAACTAAATAAACTTAAATTAATTATTATAATTACTAATTTAATTCAGAAAATTATGAAATTTTTTCTTAAACTATTTTAATATACTAAAAACCTAGGAAAATTATAAAAATGGAATTTGCTTTTTAAATAAGCTGAAAAATAAGCCAAATGGCTTAAATAGAAGCTATCACGTTATTTATTTTTGTCTTTTTCTGATTTTTCTTTTATAAATCTATTTATACACTGATTATAAGCAACTTTAAAAAAAACGAAAGTTTCACAAATAAAAAATAAGCAGTTGGTGAGCTTAAGTGATTGGCAGATTTAGCTTGAAGCTTATTAGGACTTTTGATTGACTTGAAAAAGCTATACTAATGTGCCACAGAACAAAATAAGCCAACTACAAATGATAACAACTAGAAATGAGCACAGAGGAACCAAATAAGCACAAGAGATAAGCTACAATCTACAAATAAGCACTTGGCTTATTTGACAGGCCAAAAAGGGGCAACTGTAGGCCTCTGTGGGGGCCACTAGTGGGTCAGGGGTCCAAACTATCACTTGAACCTTCAAGATGGACTGGAGATCTATCAAATTAGCGAATAAGCAGAACCAATGGACCACTAATAAGCTCAGAATGAGCACTTGAAATAAGCCAAAAATGCTGAGGTCTCAGAATACTTTGGTGAGATAGGCCAACTTGCAGGCCTTGGTAGGGTCCACACAAATGGTCAGGGATCCAAATAAAAGCATGATTTGCAAAGATAAGCTGAAGGGCTTTCTAATAAGCCAAAAAGCATATCCTAACTCTTACTAATAAGCCATATATGAAGGATTGAAAATAAGCTAAAATACACTTAGGTCTCAGATTTCTTAAGAAATTCCCCAAGCTGCATGCATTAATTCCTAGGTCCAAATAAGTTCACAAGTTCAAAATAAGCACTAATGTAGCAAGTTGGCTTATTGGGGTTTCCAAAAAGCCAAAAAGCACAGGGTGGGACCCACTAATGAAAAAGATATGAACTTATGAAAATGGAGGTTTTATACTGATGACTCAGTATACAAGGGTGAAATAAGTAACTTTCAAAGCCAAAATAAGCTATTCAGATGAAGACTGAGATCTAAAATGAGTTGAAATCTAGAAAGGCATACTGATAAGCTTTCCAAAAAGCTAAAAATCAAGGTCTAAAGTTTTCAAATGCACCCAGGAGGGGGAAATGAAATTTGACCAAAAATCACAAGTACCCTGGTGCAGGGTACTAACCTGCCCTGCAGGTCTTTTCACAGGCCCAAATAAGCACTTCAAAAAATTCTAAAAATTAAGCTGACCATGTGTTTCACTAGTTTAGGTGATGGACTTTAATTTGTAAAAAGCTCAAACCTTGAAAGTGACCACAAAATTCATGAAAAATCCTTGAATTTTTGGTTTTCTGCAAGTACTTTGAATTTTGATTTTTTGATTTTACTCCTAGTTTGACTAAAATGAGTTTTGATCTAGATTTATGGACTGGAAATGAGTTAATAAGCTATACTAAAACTAAATTAGGCTAAAGTACCTACTTGTGAGTTGATATGAGGCTTATAATACTCTAATTCCTTCACAGTGAACCACTAGGAGTGATTCAAAGTTGATTTTGACTATGGAAGCTTACAACCACCTAAAACCTTGTTGCCTTGGACTATTTAGGTACTGAGTATGATGTTTGAGTAGGTTTTAGGTAATAACTCCCACAAATACACAGTCAAACAAACTATCACAAACAACCTGATCAAATTATAAATTTCTAGAAACTTGATCAAAAGGACACCAAAGCTCAATCTATCAATTAGGACTTATCTAATAAGCAATGAATAAGCAAAAGGAACACAGATAAGCAAATACAAACACTTTTACACTAAAACAACAAAAATCAAAGTGTGAGCTTACGCCTTCCAAGCAAAAATCAAAGAACCAAGACCAAGTTACCACTCCTATTGGCTTTCCACAAAACCACTAACCCATAGCCATCCAGTATTCACTATGCTCCAGCTATCATCACTTCAAACCTGCATTTTTTTTATTTTATTTTCTATTTTCTTGATGTTTTTTGTATTTTTGATTTTTAATAGTTAAAATAGCTTTTAAGGTTACTAATAGCTTTTAAGAGCTATATGGGAGCTTATGTGAGCTTATGAGTTTCTAAACAACAATTGTGAATATCATAACCTTAAATTGAAATTTCAAAGTAAAATTGCAAATAAGAGATTTGAACTAGAAAACTTGGAATTAAGATTGCAAAAAGTTCAACTTATATTTGAGTAACTGAGTACAAGATTTAAAAGCTTAAAATTACAACTGAATCAAAGACTACACTACATACGACACTACTTTTTAACTAAATTACTACTATGTCTTCTCTTCTCATTCTTCTTCCTTTTATAATGATGTTTGGGGTTGTGTAGGTCCCTTTTGAGCTTTCCCAGCACTAATCTCATCCATTGGATCACTAGGATTAATCCTAGCCTTCAAATTGGTTTTGGCGCCAAAAAGGATAATAGCAATTTGCTCTGATGTAGCCAAGGGGGGGTGCATTAATGATGGAGGTGATGTTAGGTGAGAGTGGTGGGATGTGATGGTGCTGGTGGGGGTGGCAAACCAGGGTGGTTTTGCAGGGAAGGGGGAGTGGTATTGGTGGGGTTTTACTGGGGTTTGACCCCGGTTTAGTATCAAAGGGGTGGATTGGGCTGTGGTTTGGGCTTGGTGAATGAGTGGACTGGATCAGGTGATGGTTGTGTCTGTATTTATGGGTTGGATTTTTATTATGGATTTTGCAATAATAATTTGGTTCGTTTGGTTTGAAAGTATTACAAGGACCAAGGTTGTAATTTTTTGTTTTTTAAGGGCTGAACTTGTAAATCTTCCAAAGTCCACAAAGGGTCTTTTCTTGCCAAGGATGAATAATACAAAGGTCTCTTTTGATTTTTTCCATGATTGAAATTCTAGGGACCATTTTTGCCAAATCTGAAACTTCAGGGACCATTTTTGTAATTTCTTCAAATCTTTCATCCAGGGACTAAACTTGGCAAGTTATGAACTCTAATGACCAATGTTGAAATTTTCTTCCAAAATCCAATGCTCAGGGACTGATTCTACCAAATTTCAAACTTGAGGGACCATTTCTACCAATTTTGTAAACTTTTGCTCCAAGGACTATTTTTGGCATTTGATGATTCCACAAGGTATGTTTTGACATTCTAAGCTCAAAAATGATAATTTGCTTCCCCGACTTTGGCTTTTGATACGATTTCTAAACTCGTGCTCGTTTTTGTCCTTTTTGGCCTTTTTTAATGCCAATTTCTGAAATATCCGTTCCTGCACGATCACAAACACAAAAGTACAATATCTTTGGCATTTATGGTTAGTTTGTGTCTGTTTTGGTCTTAAAATGGACAGGAAAAGGTGTGTGAATAAGCACACACCAAATCCCCCCAGACTAAGGTATTGGCGTGTCCTCACGCAATGGGATCATTTCACGCCCTCTGAGATAAATAACTTTCATAACTCTTTCTACTAATGTTGAAGAAGTAGCAAAATGTTCGAAAGAGAGTACAAAATCTTTTATTTCAGGGAACGCTCCATTTTTCAGCTTTATTTCCTACACTAATATTTACATACTTTTTACACTTGTTATGTGACGGGATGTTTTAACTTTCATCATTTTACAATAATGTTTAGGGTCACAAAGTAGAAAACACTAAAGTGTCCATACGGATAGAATTCATCGTTCCTGATTTTTCACCAGTTCCCATGCTAAACGTAAAAACGAAGTCATAGCTTGAATTACAAGTTAGATGCGAACACTACTCATGGAAGTTACTTGTGTAAAACTCCTGGCTCCCATTTTCCTATTTTCCTCTATTTATTTTATTTTTGGTGAGAGATGAATTTCTTCATATTTTCTCTTATCGATTATTTTTAGTCCGATAAAGATACCATATTAAGATGCTAAGTAGTTTTGTATCTTTTCTTGAGAATCACTGTTTTAAAAATGAGGTCCATATCAAAGAGTTGGGATTCGGGTAGACTCATAGACATTAGTTGAGGAGAAATACACGTGCACCTCATGTGTCTGGCCTACGACCCTGCACATGCACCTCACGCGCCATCAACTTTTGTCTGACACTTAAGCACATAACTCACTTTTATTCATAACACAGACACATTTTTATTTTTTATTTTGGAATGGATAACTTTACATACATAATGGAGTTTTTACTTGGATTTCTACTCTGAAATGAGGACTCAAAGGTTTAAGGTTAAGACCTCACACATTGATGTGTACCCAACTTTTAAAACAAATATTCTCTTAAGAATATACAAAACTAAGTTTCGTCAGAACATAATGTCTTTAATTATTATTTTTACAGATATAAGGTGAGACAATTTTGTGGGAGCAAAAAGCCACAAGTACCTACTATGAGCTCTAAAGAGAACCAACTACTCCACGTTTAGCATCTAACTTCTAAACAAACTCAATTAGTAGCTCGCTGGCACGAATATTTCGATGCTTCAACTAACGGATGGTCACTAGTGCTCTTCTTGGCTCGCTGGCGCGTTATTTGCATAACAGATGGTCACCAAGTCATACACTAGCTCGCTGGTGCGATTAGTCAATTAATCTAGTAATCGGATGGTCACTACCTCAAGAAATGAGATTCGCGAACGCTTAGCCTCATGGAGTTAAGGGAACAGCTATGGCTCAATGAGCCTAGTCAGGTCAAAATTTCTACTACTCTACCCAGCGGAAAGTCAGAACAAAGTGTCAAAACTTATTAAAATTTATTTTTTTGCAGAAAATTTTCGAATTTTTCATTTTTTTGGTGCTTTTTGATGACAATTTTTCAATTTTTTTGGATTTTTCGAGAAAAACAAAGTTGCATGAGTAAACGGCACATGAAAGGTGTAAGTCAAATCGAAGATACCTCCCAGACTAAAGTTAAACATTGTCCTCAATGTTTCAAAGGCAAGGGTCATCCTACTTTGTATCTAAGGCCGTTTATTAATTATGCCAAAAGATAACGTTAGTAAAGGATATCAGAATTCTTTAATTATGAAGCTTTTATGAAGTAAGGACAAAAACACGAGCACAAGAGTCTTTATGCAACGGGAACAATTACATGTACAAACACAACAACCACAAGACAAAAGATGCAGAAGAGGTTGCCCTCTTCCCGTTATTTTATTAGAAAGAAGAGAGAAGTCAGAAACATGGGTGAAAACCCATGTGCATGCTAATATTTTTGTTCACCGAGTCACTAGCTTGACTCGATCCCCGAATTCATTGGTTCGTGGGGAAAGTTTGGAGATTCGGGACAACCATAGGTGGTATGTCCCCTCCAAAGTAATGCTTTAACCTATGACCGTTCACTTTGAAGTTGGGACCTCGGGTTGAGATAACTCAACGGTTCCATATGGAAACACTTTTGTGATAGTGAAAGGCCCAGACCAACGGGTTTTTAATTTGCCCGAGAAAATCTTCAATCTTGAATTGAAAAGAAGGACTCTGTCACCAACGTTGAAAACGCGGTTTTTGATTTTTGAGTCGTGGATCTTCTTTGTCTTTTCTTTGTAGATCAAATAATTCTCGTAAGCCTGATCACGAAGTTCGTTTAATTCATTTAATTAAACCTTGCGGTAATCACCCGCTGTCTTGAGGTCGAAGTTGGCATGTTTCAAGGCCCAGTAGGCTTTGTGCTCTAACTCAATCGGTAGATGACATGTTTTCCCGTAAACCAGCTTGTATGGAGTGCACCCGATGGGTGTTTTGTAAGCTGTACGGAAAGCCCAGAGAACATCATCTAGTTTGTCCGACCAAGAGGCACGGTTTTCTCCTACTGTCCTCTCCAAAATTCTTTTGATACCACGATTGGAAACCTCCACCTGCCCACTTGTTTGCGGGTGGTATGCAGTTGAAAGACGGTGAGTGACACCGTACTTCTGCATGACTCTTGATAATTGATCATTGCAAAAGTGTGTACCACGATCACTGATTATGGCACGTGGTGTTCCGAATCTAGCAAAAAGAGCTTTCAAAATTTTTACAACAACTCGGGCGTCGTTGGTGGGTAAAGCTTTGGCTTCAACCCATTTTGACAGATAATCGACAGCCACGAGTACATACTTATTCCCACGTGAAGACGGGAATGGACCCATAAAATCAATGCCCCAGATGTCAAAGATTTCACAGACTTGGATGGCGTTTTGATGCATCTCATCCTTTTAGGAAATATTCCCGTGACGCTGACAAGCATCACAGGTTTTAACAAACTCATGGGCATCCTTGTAGATCGTGGGCCAGTAGAACCCGGAACCAAACACCTTTTTGGCGGTGTAGTTTGGACTATGACGAACCCCCGTGGGTCCATCATTACAAGCTTTGAAAATATCTATGGCTTCTCGGCAATGGACACACCGCCGGATGACTTGATCCGCACATATTTTAAACAGATAGAGATCGTCCCAGAAGTAGTGATTAACATCTTTGAAGAAGTTTTTCTTCTATTGGGACGTCATCCCTTTAACTATGAAATTACCCGCATGGTAATTTGCAAAGTCTGCAAACCATGGGGTAGTGGAATCACCACGAGTAGAGATCACATTGAGTGTTTCGAGGGGAAAGGTTTCATTTATTTCCTTTTTCTCGAGGACATTGATACATGGGAATTGCGCCCTCGCAACAGGTTTTACCTCTCAAGGGATCTTGAGAAGCTTACAATCCCCACCAGGTAGTGTACCTGATCGTTGTAGTATAGTATAGTGACAAGTACCGGGGGATTGATCGTTCAACTCAGGAATAGTGTCGCTAGGATTAGAAAACCTACTAAACTAGGTCTAGAGGTGAGGGATGATTCTTTTTGTATTTTTTTATATTTTATAAAAGCAAGTAAAATCTCTGGTTTTGAAGGAGTGGGCGGAATTAATTGCTAGCCAACTAACCCAATTAACTAAGATGCAATCAAAATAAAATAAAAGAAATGAAAATTAAACTATTATACTAATGTGGTGGAAACAATAATGAGAAAAGTTATGTTTACTTAGATTTCATTACTCCCTAGATATCTTTTACAGGTTGATTAGCTTGTTACAATTGCATGGATGACGAGTTATATTCCTTAATACTAGTCGTAGGGCCGTGTACAATATTCCCTAACTCTATAAGATCCTACTTCACTCCTATGTCGAGACGTTAGAAGCTCCTAACATGGGATCATTAGAATTCTCTTACGCATTAAATACAACCAAAAATCATAGTACACCTCCGATCATATTTCTTAAGACGTTCAAGCAAGTTACCAATGGAAGTCTGCCAGTTTTCTTAAGTCTAACATCGAATACAATCATCCGTAACAATTATAAACAAACAATCAACCCATAATCAACATCTAGGTTTCACTACATCTACGCAAACACAATAAAAACCTAGCCTAGCATGTTAAAGAGAAGACAAGCGTATGATATAATCACAGAACACATAGACATATTGAATGATTTGAATAAGTACTTATCTTCAATTGAACATGGAAGAATCAAGGGGTTGAAACCCTTTAAAAAGCTGTAAAATTCATCTAGGGTTTATGCCCTAATATCTCACACAAAGTTCCACACCTTACAATGAAAAATTGGAAAAATATATATAGACTATGCATCCTAACGACGTCATGTATTAACCTCTGACGCCGTCAACTCACCGCCATGATGAAATTTGTATTGCTTAGATCCATTTCTGACGCCGTCATGTAGAAAAATACTCTGGGCCGTCACTAGTATTTGGACCCTGACGGCCTTGGTGACGCCGTCAGGCCAATAAGCCTAAAAACATTCTGGATTGTCACGTGTATTTTCCACATCCACCTCTTTTGCCACTCTTGACGCCGTCATGTATAAACCCTTGACGTTGTCAGGTACTGTTCCCAGCAAGGAATTTTGAGACTTTGTCGTTTTCTTCACTTTTATGCTCCAAAAACGTCCAAAATGCTTCCTTTTTCAGATTTCTCTCCAAAAGTACCTAAAATGACAAAAGGAACGATTTAGGGCAATATTTGATCAAATAATATCGAATTCGGGCTTAAATGACCCCTTAAAAGCGGTACACTTTTCGCCTCATCAGACATCTTGGTGAGGGTTCTCTAATCGAGATAGATGATCAGCCACTAGGTTCTCAGCTCCTTTTTTTCTTTCTTTTTTTTTTTTTTTTTTTTTTTTTTTTTTTTTTATCATGGATGATGATATCAAATTCTTGTAGGAGCAGAACCCATCAGAGCAATCTCGGCTTTGCATCTTGTTTAGCAAAGAGATATTTCAGAGCCGAGTGGTCCGTATACACTATGCACTTGGTCAGGATTAAGTATGGCCGAAACTTCTCGAAAGCATAAACCACGGCTAAGAGTTCCTTCTCCGTAGTGGTATAATGAGTTTGAGCTTCAGTCATAGTCTTACTGGCATAATGTATAGGCTGAAAATGTTTGGTTTTACGTTGCCCCAGGACTGCACGTTTTACAAAGTCACTTGCATCGCATATAAGTTCAAGGGGCAGGTCCCAATCGGGGGCAACAAGAATAGGTACCTCAGTAAGCTTTTTCTTTAAGGTTTGAAAAGCTTCGATGCACTCGGGTGAGAAGATGAAAGGAGCATCTTTTTCAAGAAGATGGGTCATAGGCCGGGCAATTTTTGAAAAGTCTTGTATGAATCTACGATAAAATCCGGCATGACCCAGAAAGCTTCTAACACCTTTGACAGTAGTGGGAGGAGGCAGTTTAGCTATTACATCTACTTTGGCTCTATCAACCTCGATCCAACTTTTGGAAATCTTATGGCCGAGGACAATGCCCTATTTGACCGTAAAGTGACTCTTCTCCCAGTTAAGGCATAAATTTGTTTCTTTGCAACGTTTTAGCATGTTCTCTAAGTGGGAGAGACTGGATTGGAAAGAATCCCTAATGACCGAGAAGTCATCCATAAAGACCTCCATAGTTTTCCCGATCATGTCGTGAAATATGGCCATCATGCACCTTTGGAACGTGCCTGGAGCATTACATAAGCCGAAAGGCATACGTCTATAGGCAAAAGTTTTGTAAGGGCACGTAAAGGTGGTCTTTTCTTGATCCCGCGGATCAATGGGAATCTGAAAGTAACCCGAGAAACCATAGAGGAAACAATAGTACTCGTTTCCTACTAATCTCTCGAGCATTTGGTCCATGAAGGGTAGAGGAAAGCGGTCTTTACGGGTGGCATCATTTAACTTATGATAGTCAATGCATACACGCCATCCCGCAACCAGTCGAGTTGGAATCAACTCCTTTTCGTCATTTGTGACAACAGTTATGCCACCCTTTTTTGGAACACAATGGATTGGGCTAACCCAAGGACTTTCAGAGATAGGGTAAATCAATCCGGCATCAAGAAGTTTGAGAACTTCTTGTTTAATAACCTCATGAATTTTGGGATTGACCCGTCTCTGTTGTTGATATGCTGGTTTGAAATCATCCTCCATTAAGATTTTGTGAGTACAGAATTCAGGGTTAATACCCTTGATATCAGAGAGTTTCCAAGCAATTGCTTGCTTGTAAGATTTCAAGACCTTTATGAGAGCAGCCTTCTCCTCATCTTTTAAATCTTTTGCAATGATGACGGGTAATTTATCATCACCCTCCAGAAATGCATATTCAAGATGGGGAGGTAAGTCCTTAAGCTCGACCTCGGGGAAATCTTGAGTTTTCTCAACATGTTTTATTTCCTCTTTATGAAGTGTATGTGAAAGAACGGGAGGGTGGGAGGGATCTTGATTGAGTAAGTTCTCGAGGAGAAGTATATCCCTTTCCGGGTCAATCTCCTAGTTATCAATTCCTTCGGGAATTGAGTCATTTCAGAGAAAGGCCTCTATTTCCTCCAAGACGAAGTCACTTCCCTCAAACGGAGTGAGGGAAGGAGAAGAATTAGCAATTATGGGATGAGAGGGGGGAGTGGGATTGCCATTCGAAGAATCATCAGCGAAACCAAGAATCTTTTGAGAGTACTCCTCGATAGCAACATCGATGACATCGATGCGGTTAACAGATTTAGAATCATAATTCAAGGCGTATCTCGAGGTTTGATCAAGGTTGAAGGTTATGGCTTCAGAACCAACATGTAGTGTGATTTCCTCATCGAATATATTGATCAGAGCACGACCCGTCCTAAGGAATCCTCTTCCAAGAATGAGAGGAACCCTTGGATCCGCATCAAAATCAACAATCACAAAGTCTGCTGGAAAATGGAACTTTCCCACTTTGACAAATACGTCCTCGACAATACCGAGGGGACGAGATATTGAACGCTCTGCAAGCTCAAGAGTCATGCATGTGGGAGTGAGTTCTGGAAGAGAAAGTTTCTTCCATACTGAATGAGGCATCAGGTTGATGCTAGCACCAAGATCGGCCAAGGCATAGCATTCAACCATTCCTGGGAATATACATGGAATGAGGAATATCCCGAGATCTCCCAGCTTTTTGGGAAGCTGTTTCAACAAAACCGCAGAGCAATTTTCATTGAGGGGAGTTTTTGCCACCTCGAACAGTTTTCCTTGTTATTTAACAGATTTTTGATTATGGATGCAAATTTAGGCATCAAGAGAATAGCATCCACGAAGCTGATGTCAAAGTGAAGATCTTGAAAGATTTGGAACAAAATTTCCATTTGATGGTTTGCTTTTTCACGGAGCTTTTGATCTTGTAAACGTGATGGATAAAGAATTGAAGGTTTCGGGTTGGGTTTTGGATTTTCAACCGGAGTCTCGGGAGGTTCAAATACGACCCTTGTTTTACGGATTGGGACCGGGATAACTGAAGGAGGGATGTCAGTGGTATCTCTGTTATTAGTAGGAAGTACCGTATCCGTTGTAGCCTCAGTTTCACGTTCCTCTACCTGAATAGGAGAAGAGGTAGAAGGAGTCGTGGGTCCTTTATAAGAAACTGTGGAAAACTAGAAGGGGGTTTGAATAGTTTACCTTTAAAAACTTTAAACTTGTTTGATTATCTTTTGAAACTTTCCGTTTAATCAAAGATATGAACACAAACACAACATATAACATGCAAGTGTAAAGAAAGAAACAATCAAACCACAACACGAGTATTTATCGTGGTTCGGCTACAAGGACTCTTTTTCCTTGCCCTATGTCCACGCCCCGAGTATCCAACTCGAGAGTTTCTTTCATTAGTCAACAAGCTCCTTTCACCGGCGGAGAAAACCTTACACGTCGCTTATACACGTTTACCGACACTAAGCTAGATGTCGAGTTCTTTTACAAGGGTACAACCACTCTCATTAGTTCTTTTACAAGGGTACAAAAACTCCTGTCACACTTTGTATTTTGAGGACTAAAATACTAACCGATCACTACTGAAAATACACAATCAAATGAAGTGTAAACTACACAAAGTCTACACGATGCTAAGCTAACAAGTCTTGCAACATTGTGTTGAATACTTGTAACTTTATATGAACTTGTGAACTTCTTTGCTACAAAAGAAACTTCACATAGAAATGAAATTTTAAAGGGTTAGATGAAAGAATGAATGTAGAGTGATCAAGCCAAAATTCAAACATATGGCTTGGTATTTATAGCAAGACCTTCTGCAGGTCTGGCGGATAAGGCAGAACCCTCAGATGGGTTCCGCCCGTGTACCCCCAGGGTTCCGCCAGGCTTGCAGTTGGTTTTGCAATAAATCATTCAAACCGACCAAAGTCACATCAAATAAAAACTAGTCAAACACAAACTTGTGCAAGAAGACTTATGGTTAGTCAAACACACAATCTTTCCTTAAATGTATATTGACAAACTTACCATAAATGTGATGTGACATTTCTATTTTAAGAAATATAAAAATGTTGTGATTTATATGAAATGTAAAATGTAGCAAATGTCTAATTATGCAAGTCTTTTAAACTAAAATTATGTTTTACTAGAAACTAAAGTTTACACTTTGTCGTTAACACAACTTAGCAAAGATCGTAAAATATAAATAACATTTTTAGGCGATATTTGTATTAACAATCTCCCCCTTTTTGTTGATGACAAAACATAAACTTTGTTTTTAAGTAACCCACAAATTTTAGTGCTAAGACTTTAAAAAGAAAGTGTTATATTAAACTTGTTTTACTTAAGTGATGAAAACCTTTTTAAGTTTATAAGTTTATATATCTTTCTCCCCCTTTTTGTCGAAACAAAAAGAAGAGTAGCGAAGCGGAAAAATGCACGTGCTCCTCCTTAGTCGATACTCCCCCTAAAAGGAGTGCCAAGTTGGGAAACATGGATTTTGAACCTACAAAAAAATGGTTAGTTAGTGATAATCAAGCATGTAGTCACCACACAATATGAGAATAAGCAACCACAATCACAACTCATATATGATCAACCAACAATGCAAGTAAGATAGTAGAAAGAGATATCATTTCAAGTAAAATTTGACTTTATCAAAGTCAAGGACAAGAAATGGAAGATATCCTCCTACTTCTAAAAAAAATAAAATTAAAAATAACCAGGAAATAAAAGAAAAATAAAATCCTACTTCTATAAGTAGAAGACATTAAACATATCCTAAATGGGGCAAAAGGCCTCCAAATACGCTCTAGGAGTTGTTTGGATGGGAAAGAGCATCCAAACGCTCTATGATGTGTTATATAGCAAAACGGGTTTCATTTTGAAATTGGTGAAGCAACGTTTTGATGCTTTCACCTTGTTTGAGCATTTGCTCACATTGTGAGCAAAGATGGTAATGAGTGGGTAGAAGCGGGTGGTTTATGATGGTGGTGGTGGTGGGTTGGTTTTGGTTTCTTGGTTGGAGGATGGATTTGGTATGGAGTCAAGCAAGGTGGTTTGAAATTCCATTGCTTGATGGAGGTGATTTTCAACCATGCTTTGAATTTCCTCATATGAAGGAAAGAAGGACTTAAAGGTTTGGGATTGGGAATGTGGTGGAGTTGGGTGATCATGATTTTCAAAGTTTGATTCTCCATATAGAGGACCATGGATATCATTGTAGAGAGGGTGAAACAACAATGGTTTTGGTTGATAGTACTCTTGTTGTGGTGGTTGGTTGTGGTTAAAAGGTTCATTTTGGTTAGGCAATGGCCTTGGTTTTTCATTTATGAAAGGTGGTGGATTTGTGGATCTTGGTGGAAGATCATTGAGGTCTTGAACAAAAGGATGTGGTGATGTTGGAGGAGACCCAAATAACTCCATTGGTTTAAGTTTAGGTAATGGTGATGGTGATGGAGTTTTGGATGGTTGGGTTTGAGCACTTGGTGGAGTTGGGTCAATGGGTGATTTTGTTGGTGGTGGAGTGGTGAGCTCATTAGGTTCATTGGGTGATGAAGTTGGAGATGCAAGGTTTAGAAAATGTTCATTTTTGATGGGTGAGGAGAATTCATCCGAGGATGGAGAGGTTAAGTT
This sequence comes from Artemisia argyi, assembly GCA_030686995.1. Taxonomy (NCBI): domain Eukaryota; kingdom Viridiplantae; phylum Streptophyta; class Magnoliopsida; order Asterales; family Asteraceae; genus Artemisia; species Artemisia argyi. The sequence continues at coordinate 445,990 of JARVZY010002672.1, read as the reverse complement.
GATTGTGTGGTTTGACCAAAGTGGTTTGACACTTATGCGTGCGGTTCTCTGAATGGGTCGTGATGGTTGAGAGGTTATTGTTGACTTTGTCATTGTCAAAATGGTTTATTAGAGGTTTAGAATAAGAGATTTTGATGGTTATGGTGTGATTTGAGAGTGTTCTAAGATGGTTTAATTTATAGTGGTGAAGAAGTATGGGAAGGAGTGTTTGGATTTGATGTTTAGCCATACAAAATTGGAGGTTCCTAATGATTTGGAAGACTAATGAGGGTTGTCAAATAATGGAAGTCAATCCAATGAAAATGGTGAAGGAAGAAGACAAAGATTTGCACTAAATGCTTAGTGGTTTTGGCAAATTGGTTGAAGGTATATGTTCCACGGATTACAAGGAACCTTTGGAAGGGTTCCTTCCTTTATACGTGAAGGTTCCTTGAGGTTGTTATGGCTAAGTTTGAAATTTGGCGGGAAATAGGTTTCTATGAGTTCTAGAGGATGAGAAAGACCCTAATGTGCTTAGCAAATAGTAGGAAATGGGTTTCTATCTAAAATGGATGGTTTGTTGTTGAGTGGAAGTTGAAATGTCGAAAAATAAAAATAAAATTTGCAGGTAAACTGGCGGAACCCTCAGACTACACAGGCGGAACCCTGAATTGGGTTCCGTCTGGTCCGTTGGGCCATTTCTGGGTTGCCCAGAAAATACACCGGCGGAACCCATTCTAGGGTGCCGCCAGATCCGCTAGGCCTGAAAAAGTAGGCAGTCCGCGTTTTTGACCCGCGAGATGATTTTCATATTTTTCGAAAACTCCTAAAAACAAAAATATAATTCATATCTGGTTAGGAAATGCAAAAATTGGACATGTAAACACGCATACCATTGGACTTTGACCGGGGGCTAGCGAATTTCACTATACTTAGTGAAATTTTCATAAACTTGAAAATTTGACAACATGCCAAATGTTGTCATCCTGCATCAAAGTTAGTTCAAACATGTTCCAAATTGTATCACATATCCTACCAACACATAAATAGTTAACACATATTGTTTGAAACGACCAAATTGTTCAAATAGCACCTTGTGCCAAACACTCCTACACACCCGCTCTCATTGTTGATCAATCTTGTTCTTGAGCTTTCCAAGGAATCTCCCAAGATTCTTGAACATCCCCTTTGTTTGCTTGAACTCCGCCGACTCGGTTGGAATATCCGAAAGTTGGGAAAGGTATTCTAGAGGTGGGAGCCTAGAGTTGGGCAAAGTCTCATCTTCACTCATTGAGGAGGTATGAGGATGAGGACGTTTTCCTTGGGCTTTTTAGACTCTCCTATCACTTAGTGGGACAAAAGTGTGTGGAATGAGAGAGTAGTCTAGGCGAAGACCTCTAGGAGTTGGTGGAATTGGAGAGATGAACCTAAAGAGACGGGTCAAGAGCATTCCATACGGCATAGCCGTTGTGCCTTGCACGGGAATGTCAGCCATTCTCTTGGCCATGTAGTAGGCAAGGTTGAAGGGTTGCCTAACGGACAAGGAGTAGAGCATGTAGCAAAGGCAAACATTGATGTGATCCTGGTTTCCTATGGTGCTAATGACATTGGCTCTAAGGAGTTCCTCCCATTTCTTGAATTGGGGCTTGAGTTCATTGAGTTCCATTCCATATGGGTCCTTGTTGACCTCATTTCCGGTTCTAGTTCTCCTAGTGTTGGTGGTCCTAATAAAGAGGTGGTCACGAAGTTCATCCTTGGACACAAGAGGGGTATCATAGGGATGAATTCGGTCAATTAATGTGTCAAGAGTTGAGAAGGTATGCTTGTCGGAGTAGTTGCAAGTACCACGGTTTGGGACACCTAGGATTTGAGCAAATTCTTCGAGAGTGAAGGAGTACTCATGACTACTAGCCCTAAAGTTAATAGACATGCGACCATACTCATCCGTGGAGAGAGTGACGGATGCATAGAACTCTAAGATAAACCTAGGACAAATAGGCTCGTGGATTTCTAAGAGACACTCAAAGTTGATTGTGGCAAGTTCCGTGTAGAGGTTTGTGCCTTCTAGGAAGGATGGGTCAATGGTTCTACCCTCATGGACATATCGTTTTTCTAAGGCTTTGAAAACATCAATTTGAGTTTGAGTAAGACCTTTGGTTTTGTGGTGTTTGGGTAGGTACTTAATGGTATCCTTGTGGTCGTAGTGGGTTAGAGGAGGCATGATGATTCCTAGAAAAACAAAATTTCACATTTTAGTCTAAGTAAACGACTATTGTAATGTGGATGTTCTAGTGTGTGCCTATATGAAAACAATGTGGAGGTGCGGTTATCTTGACTCATTTTGATGCTCAAAAATGTTTTATAATGCAAGTTTTGTTATAAAACAAAAGATAACCCAAGCGCTCCTAGTTCAATGTTGATTCGTTTGAATGTACCCGAAAATACATATTGGTTATGTATTCCCTTTAGCATTCAAGAGACATTATGCAAGTGATGTTTTAAACATAACGTTTTGATTTTGTATTCACAATGTGAGACGAAAAAATATTTGTCCTATTTGTGAGAAATTTTTTGCAAACATTTGTCATGGGGTGTTTTAGCAAATATGTTTACAATTAGTAATAATGCAATTCCTAACTATGGGGAACATGATTTGTTTTGTTAAACACCTAATTTCATGCATGGGTTTAACAAGTTAATGCATAACCCCAAGTTTTTGTTTTTGTGCAAAAATAGAATTCCTAGACTCAGATCAGGAGTGTAATCATGTTTAGAATACTTACAATGATGATTGATGAGCAATGTGAATGAAAGGAGGACTAAATTTGCGTAGGTGTGGATGAATGGTAAAGTGAATAGTAGCAGTTTGGAAGTTGTGGTATGAGATAATGGGTGTTTGGTTTAATGTAAACTAAGAAAAATGGTTCTGCAAGTCGGCGGATACGGCGGAACCTAAAAGTGGGTTCCGTCCATTGTGATTGAGGGTTCCGCCGACCCTGCTGAGGAAAAGAGTTATTGATTTGTTTTGATTTTTGTGACTTTTGTCTAATGTCTAGGACTACAATGTGGGTTCCATGAGTCCTAAGCCTAGCCTATGAAGGTTAAAAGGTTCTCGTTTAAGAGGTTTTGTGAGAATATCGGCTATGTTGTCTTCTGATGAGTGTGTAAATACTCATCATTTTTGTCTTATATGAACTGCCAAAACATCCAAAAACACCCAATAATGCATCAAAATACTGAAATTATCTCAAAAGTGTGTTTTATATGTTTTAGATGCAAAATGTTTAAAAACAAATGAAAAACGAACAAAGTTTGCACAATTGGCAGTTTCAGTCCCTCAAGTTTCAAATATTGACAAAACTAGTCCCTGTCGTTTTAAAATGAAAGAAAAGTCAACCCAAAGTTTTTAAAAGTAAAAATTATCAAATTTAGACTTTGGGTAAAAAGTTTGAGAAAATTACATGTTTAGTCCCTAAAAATCCAAATTGGCAAAATCAGTCCCTAAAGTTTCAAATATTGGCAGAAAAGGTCCCTGGTGGGATATTTTTGAAAGGAAAATCATTTTTTGGTCCTTAAAAATCATATCTTATCAAAAATGGTCCTTGGGTAAAATGTTTGTGGAAATTACATGTTTGGTCCCTGTATTTTGCAACTTTACAGTTTTGGTCCCCGGATGTGTGAAAATGGAAAAATTAATTAATGGTCCATGTATTATTGTAAGTTATCAATTGTGGTACTTATAATAAATTTTTGAAAGTTGCTAATCAACCCCCTCCAATTTTCAGTTTTACAATATTGGTCCTTGTGTTTTTTGTTACTTAACCAAATGGACCCTCACTTTTCATTATATACCAAAACCATAAACAATAAAACCTAGGCCTGATCCAGTTACCACTCTAAACCCCCAAGCCCCAAATACATAACCGGCCCACTCCAAAATTATTAACCCCCGTTTAATATCCCCCTCGTTGACTTCGGTCAAACCCACAAACCCCGATTACTGTTCATCTTCACCCTCAACCTCTCCCTAATCTTCAGGTTCATGCCCCCCCTCCTCACCAAACCTCACCAACTTCATTCATTATCTCACCTACACCCTCACCTTCCCCCCTCCTCGATAAATGCTCACCAAACCCCATTATCTGCCAAAGTTCCCTTTCCCGCCAAAACCGTTTTGAACGGTTGAGATCACATGAAGCTAATCCAAGGGTCCAACAAGTGTGGGAAAGTCAAAGAAGCTTCTGAGGGCTTATAAAAGTAAAGAAGAAAAGAAGAAAAACCATTAGAGTAGCAGTAGTTAGGTTTTAATTTTCTTAGTGCAATTTAGGTTGAATGTAATTTAGTTTAGTTAATCATTTTCTAATTTAGTGTTGTAATCTCTGTTGTATGATTGAAATTATCTTCTTAATCAAAGCAAATCAGTTCTAGTTATATGTTGATTCACAGTTACACTTTATTATCAAATCTAAAATTATATTTTGCTTAAACAAGCTTTCATAAGCCTCACCCTCTCTATAACTGAGTTCATTTAAGCTAAGTATAGCTTTTTGTGAACTCAGTTGTGTTTAAATTTTGTTCTATTTCAATAAGTAAAAAAAGGTCAAGGAAAGTCAACCTAAGGGTATCATTGTGAAAAAGGGATTCAGCAGGGTGTTTGAGCTTGATTCTTGTTTCATTCAGCTTGGTGATAAGCTGTGATGAGTTTTGTGCAACTGAGTTAAGGTTTGCCCATTTAAATCACTCCTTCTGTTCATGCATTAGTTGTAAAATCCTACTTTAGTTTATGCTTGGTATTATGTTTATTTTCTGGTCATTATAGCCTTTTCATTGCCTTTATAGCTTGTACCTTAGGTTTAGAATCAGTAGCATCACCTAGGTTCCCACCTGCTTCTTTAATCTTCAAATAGTCCAAGTTAAAGGACTGTTTGGTTTAGAATGATTTAGGGTGATAGGACTTAAGTCTCTTGTTATCCTTGATTGCAACATCTTAGTTTAGGATAATATAGCATATTAAAGCCATAAAATACAGGTCTTTAACACTGGAAGTCAAAATTCATAGTTAAATCCACCATTTCATTAACTGTTAAGGTTTTGGGAATGCATAATTATAATTTTGATTCAAAAGTTGTTTATCCTCCTTAAATATTTCATATTGTAGCATAATATTTCATTTCCAGTTAGATTTGATCATCCAAAATTGGGCAAAGTCAAAATAACAAGTTTTTTACAAAAGTCAAAGTTCACCATTTTCAGATTTTCACAAAAGTTCAACCAATTGTTTTGATTTTTGTAATTGCTTTCAAGGGCTGAAATTTGTTCCTAAATGTAATCTACCAGCTCAACTTTGAGTGTCCATCTTTGTTACATTTTTGCTATTTTTCTTGTGGGCCCCACAAAGCCACAAAGTGACTTGCAGGGCACACCAGTGCTCTGTCTCAGCAGACACACCACCACCACCACCACCACTTGGTGGTGGTTTTCCAGCCAACCCAGTGGGCCCCAGGCCATCATCTTTGTTCCTAGCAACCCCCCTCCTGGTAGGGATCATCTTTTGACCTTGGGTTTGATCTTGAACCCCCTGGACCCCACCTAAATCAGGCCACCAAACTTGTCCCAGTTCTGAGTTCATAACAAATTATAAGTGCTTATTTGATTAGCCTATAGCTTATTCAGTGGTTCAATTGTGCTTCTTTCCGCTTAAACATGTTCACATAAGCTATTTGGATCAGAATTTACCCTTGTGGGTCCCACTTGAGCTAGTTCAAGCTTATTTTCCATTCTAGTCAACTAAAGTCAACTGTTGGCTTTTTGGCTTTCATTAGTGCTTATTTTTAGTTTCTAAAAAGTTTGTTTTTACAAAAAGTGTTTGTTTTTAAGTATTTAATAGGTTTGTAAAAGAAAAATCAAGAAAAACAAATTTAAAATTAAGTGATAGTTTCTATTTAATGTAATTTAATTTTAATTTTCATTTTTAAATTTTTATTAAGTACTTGTCATTTTTATATTTTTATTAATTATATCTTATATTAAAGTATTTATATTAATTTTCTCAGATTTTTATTTTCTCATTTAGTATTAATTAGAATTAATTTTAGTTTTATTAATTATTAATTAATAATTAGTTTAAAATAGCATATTTAGTTTTTATTAAGTAAAACAAAGTTTTTATATTTTTTATAGCTTTTATATGTTGTAAAATAATTTTAGAAATTTTATTAGAGTTTTTACTGTTCATTTGCTAATTTTTATAATTTAAAATAGTTAATTAGATAATTAGTAATTATTTAATAGAAAAATCACAAAAAGACAAAAACACTTATTTTTAATTTTAAAACTTATTTTTAGTTATTTTATAAGTTTAGAAATTTTATTTTCACCTTTTTAGTATTTAAATAATATTGTAGTGTATTTTAGTTATTTAAGTATTAATAATAAGTATTAAATAGTTTCTAATTAATATTAAAATAATTAAATAGTATAAAAAGTAATTTTAATTTTCTAAAAAGTTTATTTTATTATTAGGATTGTAAAAATGTGATTTTCACTTTTGTAAGTATTTTACTTTGTTAAAACTCGCGTTTTATTTTGTACGTTTACGTTTTATTTAAACGTGAACGTGCACGTTTTAAGTTTTAAACGTTTCTGGGTTTTCAAACTTTCCAGTCTTGTTTATATAGCTTGTTTAAGCTATTTCATTGTAGATTCCTTAGTTCAAATAACTCAAAACCTTTTCCCATCCAATTTCACCCGATCAAATAGCCGTTTTGTTTACAATTCACACCTCGTCGGGACATACGACCCGGGGAAACCTTATACTTCCGCGGAGCATTGACTCTAGGCTGTCTGACTTTGTTGACCATTCCTTGGTCAATATAAGTTAGGTGGTTTGGCATCAATCATCTTCGGAAGAAACTTTCTCAATTGAGATATTTCATTTTTGAACGTTATCACGAAGGAAATGATGACGGATTTCAATATGTTTGGTATGAGCATGTTGAACTGGATTTTTGCTAAGATCAATGGCTCCTTTGTTGTCATAAAGAATGGCGATGTCTTTAAGTTGAATTCCGTAGTCGACAAGAGCTTGCTTCATCCAAAGAGCTTGTTGACATGCCTTTCCGGCCGAAACGTATTCGGCTTCCGTTGTTGAGATAGCGAGAGCCGTTTGCTTCTTAGAGAACCATGAGGTGAGACAATGTCCAACAAAAGTACAAATACCACTTGTGCTTTTTCTATCAACATAGTCACCGGCATGATCCGAGTCGGCATACACTATGGTGTCTATTCCCGTTCCTTTGGGATACCATAAACCTAAATGTGTAGTGCCCTTAATGTATCTAAAAATCCTTTTAACGGCTTCGAGATGAGTTGTCTTAGGATCTTCTTGAAAACGAGCACATAGACAAACACCAAACATAATGTCGGGTCTACTAGCCGTTAGGTAAAGTAGACTTCCAATCATACCTCTATATTTAGTGCTATCTACCGATTCACTTTCCTCATCCTTGGTGAATTTAGTTTCCGTGGACATGGGAGTTTTGATTGGTTTCGAATCTTTTAATCCAAATTTCTTAAGCATGTCCTTAATATATTTAGATTTGTTAAAGAAGATACCATATTCTAGTTGTTTAATTTAGAGTCCTAGGAAAAAGTTGAGTTCTCCCATTATACTCATTTCAAACTCGTCATGCATGATTTTTGAGAAATCAATGCATAGCTCTTGACAAGTTGATCCGAATATAATGTCGTCAACATAGATTTGGACTATGATAATATGTGAATATTTCTTCTTAGTGAAGAGAGTATTATCAACTTAGCCCATGGTATACTTATGGTCAACTAGGAAAGTTTTAAGTCGATCATACCATGCTTTTGGAGCTTGCTTAAGTCCGTAAAGAGCCTTTTTAAGTTTGTAAACATGATTAGGTTTTTCAAAATCGATGAAGCCCGGTGGTTGAGCAACATACACTTCTTCATTTATGACCCCGTTTAAGAATGCACTTTTGACGTCCATTTGAAAGAGTTTAAAGTTGTGTGCACATGCATATGCAAGTAAGATTCTAATTGACTCAAGCCTAGCAACCGGAGCAAAAGTTTCATCGTAGTCAATGCCTTCTTGTTGATTATATCCTTGTGCTACAAGCCTAGCTTTGTTTCTAGACACAATTCCATTTTCATCCATTTTATTACGAAAGACCCATTTTGTTCTAATTATTGTTTGACTCTTTGGTTGAGGAACTAATGTCCATACATCATTCCTAATAAATTGGTTTAACTCTTCTTGCATTGCTATTACCCAAGACTCATCTTTAATGGCTTCATCAATGTTTTTCGGTTCAATGGTTGACACGAAACAAAAGTCGTTACTTTCATTTTGGGCTTTAGATCTTAGTGTTCTCTCATTTATTTTTCCTATGACATTATCTAATGGATGACTTTTGGATTGTTTGACATTAACAATTTCTTTGCTTAATGGTTCATCTTCCTTGTCGTTTTCTAAGATTACTTGGTTTTCAAAAGCTTGGCTTTCAACTAGGTCATCATCTAACAAAGGTGATGTCTTAGAAGGAGGTGGACTCTCGTCGAATGTTACTGATTGAGCCTAAGCCGTCAGATATTATTGACCAAGGTAAATGGTCAACAAGTCAAAAACAGCTTAGACCAATGCTCCGTGGATAGTATAGTTTTGTCCCCGGGTCGTTATGTCCCGACGAGATTGTAATGGTGCTTGAAAACATTTTTGAGAATAAGTGGCACTGAGGACAGTAACAAAAGATGATTGAGAAGTGATTATACTACTGATTGCTTGGTATTTGGACAATTTGAAATAATATTAACAATAAGAGATATACAGATATGATTACACAAACACAAAATGAAAATCAGATTTGATTACAGACAGAGAAAAAGGTAAGATTTAAACAATTTTACAACTGCAGGGGGTGCAAGTGAAACGTTTTCAAACTTAAACTTAAAAGAAAATTAAAATGAAAAGAAAATTATTTATTTGATTATTTTAATATTTAAATACTTAATTAATTAATAAAACTATTTAAAAAGTAATTAAAATCTAATTTAAAACAAACTAAAAATGATTAAGGCTACAAAATTAAACTAGAAATTTGTAAAATTATTTTCTAAACTTCTAAATTAACTTAAAGAAAATATAAAAATTAAAAAGAATTGTTTTTGTCTTTTTGTGGGTTTTTTTATAAATTAATAACTAATTAAACAAAACTTAACTATTTAAACTAATTAAAATTACCAAGATTAAGAAAATGCCTTAGATAATTAAGAAGTATTTTCAAAACTAATTAACCATCACAGGAGTCCTAAAAAATTATAAAAAGTTTCTAAAAATTATATTTAGACTATTTTGCTAATTATTTACTTATTAATTAATTAAAACCTAATTTAACTAAATTAATTAAGAAAATTAGAAAATGAAAAGTAGAGTTTAAGAAACTATTTTCTAAAAATCCTAAATGACTTATAGAAGCTAGGAAAAATATAAAAACCTACTATTGTTAATTAAAATTTAAGAAAACTATTTAATTACTAATATTATCTAATAATTAATTAAACTATTATTAATTCTAATAATTATTAAATCAAAAGAGAAAAATCTAAGAAAATTACTGAAAGTACTTTAAGGTGACAGGAAATTAAGAAAAATATAAAACTAATGAAATGCTTATTAATAAGCTGAAAAGAAAAAATTAAAAAGATAAAATCTATTAAATAGAAGCTATCACTATTTTTAAATTTGGTTTTTTTGTTGGTTTTTCTTATTGACAGATAATAATAAGCTAAAATTAAGAAACTTTTACCAAAACACTTTTGATATTGCCTAAAAATAAGCTATGTGCACCCCCTTTGTGCTTGACAGTGAACCAATTAGCATATTAGGACTTATGTAATTTTTGAAAAAGCTGAGAAATGACAAACTAAGCATAAACAGATGACTAACAACTGAAAATAAGACAAATGGAACAATTAAGCACTCAGAATAAGCTACTGAGAACAAATAAGCACTTAATCAAAACACAAGGCCTAAACAGGCCAAACTAAGGGACTTTGAAACTCTGTGGGGTCCACAGAAGTCAAGGTGGGTCCAAAACAGGACTTGAACTATGAAGGTGGACTGGTCAACTACAAAATAAGCCAATAAGTTGGGCTTATGGCTTATTAATGAGCACTGGGTGGTGCTTGGAAATTGAGGTCACACACTGAGTGACTCAGTGTACACTCAGGAAATGGTCAACCTTAAAGGGACTTGCAGCCCTATCAAATAAGCCAAAGACCACAAAATAAGCCCTGAACCTTGTCAATGAGCTTATTGGCTTTCCAAAAAGCCAGGTTGCATGGCGTGGGGTCCACTAGGGTAGTTACAAGAGCACTTGGAATATTGGCCAAAATCCTGTGCACAGGGCATGTACTTGCCTTGCAGGTCAAAATAAGCACTTGCACAAGCTCTAATAAAAATCTTAAAAATAAGCTGATTGTGGAAACATGTAGACTAGGTGACAAAGATTAACTTCTGAAAAGATCAAGGTCTCAATCCTAACTCAAAAATCACAATAATTCTCCCAAGTTTTGGATTTCTCAAACAAGAGTGTTTTTGACTTTTTTGAAACTTTGAACTAGGTTGACTTCTGTGAACTTAAATCTTGGTTTTATGATTGATACTGGTTAAATAAGCTGAGTTAAGACCAAATTAAGCTAAACCACTCATTTGTGAATGGAAATGGGGCATATGCCTCTCTTTAACCAACACAGAGGGTGAATTTGGCCTATAACTAGGTGATTTTGACTTTTTATTGAATGAGCACTCAATTTTATGATTCCTTAGTCCTCTATTAACCTAATGTGACTTGTGAAAACTCAATGCACACTCTGAAATAGACTCTAACACAGTGAACATGTATAAACCAAACACCCTTTTAAATTGCTTAAAACATGGAACTCAAGCCTTTTAACTAAATCAAGCAACAATTCAGATCCACAGGGTTCTAATATGATGCACAGAACTTATTTAAGCTTACAATTATCACTATAAATCACAATTACTCTACAACCACTAAGTTACTAATTTTGACAGTTAAATAAAAGAAACCTAACACTATCAATTCTAATTAACACAAATGAGATTTTAAGCTATGTAAGAACTAACATACACCAAATAAGCCTAGAAACACAGGAATAAGCAATCAATAAGCTCAGGAACAGTAAATGCATGAAATTAATAAAAGGCTTACAAAATGCGTTCCAGCTTATATCCATGAACCAAGGACCACAGAACCAATCCTAACACTCCGCATGGAGTACTAACCCACTGCCATCCATTATCAACAGTGCTCCAGCTTTCTTCTTCTTCTTTTTCTTCTTCTTCTTTTTTTTTTCACTGAATTTTTCTTATTTTTTTGTATTTTTGATTTTTGATTTTTGGATTCTACACTGAATTTTAGGGTAACTAAAAGCTTTTATAAGCTTTCTAGGAGCTTACATGTGCCTAAGAGTCCATACTTTTAAACAGGAATTATAACAAAGCTTAATTGGATTTTTGAAACAAAATAGAAATTGCATACACTGAGATTTCAACTGAAACTTGATTTTTATGGATGGAAAAACTTAAGAGTACACTGAAAACAGGAATTACACTATTTGAGAGCTAAAGTATACAATAAAAACTTGAAATTTACTTAAACGACATAAAATTACTAAATTAAGCTAATAATCCTTCCATTGCTCTTCTCTTCTATTTATAGCTGTGGATTAGGGTTTCTGAACCTTCTCTGATCATTTCCCACCCAATCTTGACCATTTAAATGCTCTGAATTGATCCTGGCCGTTGATGAGTTTTTTGGCGGGAAATAGGGAGTGAGTAAAATAGTTTAATACTGCAACAGGGGGGTGGCATTTATTATGGTTGTCTTGTTAGGTGAGAGTGGTGAGGTGATGGGTTTGGGCGGTGGAGATGGTGGGAGAGGTGAGGTGATGGCTTGCAGGGTCAAGTGGGGAGGGAAGGGGAGATGGTTTGACATTGTTTGACATTGTTTGACCCTGTGGTATTATTTAAAACGGTTAGGAGTGGGTGGTGGGCTTAAGGTTGGGCTTGGGGTAATAGCTTGGGCCTGGTGGGTGTATGTTGTTTGGGTTGGATTTGGTTTTTGATATTAAAGGTCCGGTTTGGTTTGGTTTAAATAACAAGGACCAATTTTGTAATTTGCTGAAAGTTTAGGGTCCAACTTTGCCATTCTCCCAAAGTTCTCACAAGGATGAAATTTTCCAATCCTCAATAGTACATGGACCTTTGTTGATTTTTCCATTTTTAAATTTCCCAAGGACCAAATCTGCCAACTTTGCAAACTTCAGGGACCAAACATGTAATTTCACCAAACTTTGCAACCAAGGACCATTTCTGCCATAGATGAGAAGTACAAGGACAAAAATTGTTTATCTCAAAGTTTTTATATCCTAGGGACCATTTTTGTCAATTTTTCAAAGTTCAGGAACTAAACTTGCAATTTTGAAAAACTTTGTACCAAAGGACTAAACATGTAATTTTGTGATTTAAAAGGACCTTTGGTAACTTTTTTCAAGTTTTTAGAATAGCCAGGGACTAGTTTTGACAACTTTTGAAAGATGAGGGACTGAAACTGACAATTATGCAAACTTTGTTCATTTTTCATTTGTTTTTGATTATTTTGCATCTGAAACATATACAACACATTCCTGGGATATTTTCAGTAATATGATGCATTTTTGAGTGTTTTTTTAGACGTTTTGGCAGCTCAGAATAGGTAAAAATGATGAGTATTTACACACTCATCAATCCCCCACACTAAAACATTGCTAGTCCCTAGCAATCTTTTGAGAAAAACTTAATGGATTTGAAGTCTCTTTACCAAAAGCCATTACTTCTGGAGTAGCTAAATGTTTCAGTTCAACTAAGAACTATGGTACACCGATAACCATATGATTTTGAGCAAATCATCAGCTGTAAACGGATTTGATTTATCTTTACCAAAAGCCGTTTGCTTCTGGACTAGCCAACTATTCACGATTAAGGATATGGTGAGTTGATTCCCATACAATTTTTGGCAAATTGTCAGCCATCAACGGTTTTGATTTATCTTTACCAAGAGCCGTTTGCTCCTGGATTAGCCAGTCCTTGTGTGAATTAGACATGGTGGACTGATTACCATTTGTTGTGTTTAGTGCGAAGAACTTCCACTACAAAAAAAAAAAAAAAAAAAAAAAAAAAAAAAAAAAAAAAAAAAAAAGGGCTAAAACGGGGGTGTTATGGCACTTTTAGGGTAAAAATGTGATAAAATTCACAAGAATTCCCCCCCCCCCCCCCCCCCACTAGAACTGAATATTGCCCTCAATATTCAAAGTACCCGGCCATTATGCCAATATTTTGAAAAACTTTGATTTGAAATTTGAAACTTGGGCAAGTGTGGGAATAGCATTTTTTTTTCAAAGTTACTTTATATACAACAGCATGGGGGACTCCCCCACACTAGTTTGGTAGAAAGTAGAAAGAAGTCAGAGATATGGGTGAAAACCCATATTTTGCTAATTTTTGTTCACCGAGTCACTAGCTTGACTCGATCCCCGAATTCATTGGTCCATGGGGAAAGTTTGGAGATCCGGGACAACCATGGATGGTATGTCCTCTCCAAAATAGTGTTTTAAATGATGACCATTCACTTTGAAGTTAGGACCTTCGGGTTGAGATAACTCAACAGTCCCGTATGGGTATACTTTTGCAACAGTGAATGGTCCAGTCCATCGGGTTTTTAATTTCCCCGAGAAGATCTTTAACCTTGAATTGAAAAGAAGGACTCTGTCACCAACGTTGAAAACGCGGTTCTTAATCTTGGAGTCGTGGATCTTCTTTGTCTTTACTTTGTAGATCAAAGAGTTCTCGTAGGCTTGATCACGAAGTTCATTTAATTCATTGAGTTGAACTTTACGGTGATCACCCGCTTTATGAAGGTCGTAGTTTGCATGTTTCAAGGCCCAATAGGCTTTGTGCTCGAGCTCGATCGGTAGATGACACGCCTTCCCGTATACAAGCTTGTAGGGAGTACACCCGATGGGTGTCTTGTAAGCTGTACGGAAGGCCCAGAGTGCATCATCTAGTTTGTCTGACCAGGAGGCTCGGTTTTCACCTACGGTCCTCTCAAGAATCCGTTTAATACCACGGTTTGAAACTTCCACTTGCCCACTTGTTTGTGGGTGATACGCGGTAGAAAGACGGTGAGTAACACCGTACATAAGCATGACTTTTGCGAATTGGTCATTGCAAAAGTGTGTACCGCGATCACTAATGATGGCACGGGGAGTTCCAAAATGAGCAAAGAGGGATTTCAAGAATTTCACAACAACTCGGGCATCGTTGGTGGGTAAGGCTTTTGCCTCAACCCATTTTGACAAGTAGTCAACAGCCACGAGAATGTATTTGTTTCCACGAGAAGATGGGAATGGCCCCATAAAATCAATGCCCCAGACGTCAAAGATTTCACAAACTTGAATGGCGTTTTGTGGCATTTCGTTCTTTTGTGAAATATTCCTGTGACGCTGACAAGCGTCAAAAGCTTTGACTAATTTGTGGGCATCCTTATAAATTGTGGGCCAATAGAAACCGGAGTCAAACACCTTTTTGGCGGTGTAGTTAGGACTATGGTGGCCCCCGGTGGGTCCACCATGGCAAGCCTTGAGAATATCAGTGGCTTCCTGTCCGTAAACACATCGCCTGATGACTTGATCGGCACAGATTTTGAATAAATAGGGGTCGTCCCAGAAGTAATGTTTAACGTCTTTAAAGAATTTATATTTCTGTTGGGACGACATCCCCTTCACGATGAAGTTACCCGCATGGTAGTTTGCAAAGTCGGCAAACCATGGGGTAGAAGAGTCACCACGAAAAGAAACCACATTGAGTGTCTCGAGAGGAAATGTTTCATTTATTTCCTATTTCTCAGACACATCCTGGTGAGGGTTTTCTAATCGTGAGAGATGATCAGCAGCAAGGTTTTCGGCTCCTTTTTTATCACGTATAATGATATCAAATTCTTGCAGGAGGAGAACCCAACGGAGTAGCCTCGGCTTTGCATCTTGTTTTGCAAATAGGTATTTCAAAGCCGAGTGATCTGTATACACTACGCATTTGGTCAGTATCAAGTATGGCCGGAATTTTTCAAAGGCATATATCACAGCCAATAGTTCTTTTTCAGTAGTGGTGTAATGACTTTGAGCCTTGGTCATAGTTTTGCTTGCGTAGTGAATAGGCTGAAAGTATTTTGCTTTTCGTTGCCCTAAGACCGCACCTATGGCAAAATCACTAGCATCACACATAAGCTCAAAAGGTAGGTCCCAATCGGGGGCAACAAGAATCGGTGCCTCAGTAAGCTTTTTCTTTAAGGTTTCAAAAGCTTCGATGCACTCAGGAGAGAAGATAAAAGGAGCATCCTTCTAGAGGAGATGGGTCATAGGCCGGGCGATTTTAGAGAAATCTTGGATAAACCTACGATAGAAGCCGGCATGACCCAAAAAGCTCTTAACACCTTTAACGGTAGTGGGATGAGGTAATTTAACGATGACATCAATTTTGGCTTTGTCAACCTCAATCCCGTTTTTTGAAATTTTATGGCCGAGGACAATGCCCTCTTTAACCATAAAATGGCTCTTCTCCCAGTTGAGACTCAAGTTCATTTCTTTACAACGTTTTAGCATCTTTTCCAAGTGGAAGAGACAAGACTGGAATGAATCCCCGATGACTGTAAAGTCATCCATAAATACCTCCATAGTTTTTCCGATCATGTCGGGAAAGATTGACATCATGCACCTTTGGAACGTGCCTGGTGCATTACATAAGCCGAAAGGCATACGTCTGTAAGCAAAAGTTCCGTAGGGGCATGTGAAGGTAGTTTTCTCCTGATCCTGTGGATCAATGGGGATTTGGAAGTAACCCGAGAAACCATCAAGGAAACAGTAGTATTCATTCCCCGTTAGTCTTTCGAGCATTTGGTCCATAAAAGGCAGAGGAAAATGGTCTTTACGGGTGGCTTCATTCAACTTACGATAGTCAATGCATACTCGCCAACCCGTGACCAAACGAGTTGGAATCAACTCGTTTTCCTCGTTGGTGACAACGGTTATGCCACCCATTTTAGGAACGCAATGAATTGGGCTAACCAAAGGACTGTCAGATATAGGGTAAATCAATCCCGCATCAAGAAGTTTTAGAACTTCTTGTTTGATAACTTCGTGGATTTTGGGATTTACCCTCCTCTGTTGTTGCACTGCTGGCTTAAAGTCATCCTTCATTAAGATTTTGTGTGTACAAAAGTCCGGGCTAATACCCTTAATGTCGAAGAGTTTCCAAGCAATTCCTTGCTTGAGTGACTTAAGAACCTTTAGGAATGCAGTCTTTTCCTCATCTTTTAAGTCCTTAGCAATAATGACGGGTAATTTATCATCACCCTCCAAAAATGCATACTCAAGATGAGGAGGCAAGTCCTTGAGCTCGACCTCGGGAAATTCTTCAGATTTTTCAATAGACTTAATTTCCGCTTTATGAAGTTGTTTTGGAGACGGAGAGGGTGAAGGATCGTCATTTAACAATCTTTCAAGAAGAAGAATATCCCCCTCTGGGTCAAGATAGTTTTCATCAATCTCATTTGAGATTGAGCTATCCTGAGCAAGAAAAGCCTCGACCTCTTCCAAAAGGAAGTCACTTCCCTCAAACTGAGTGAGAGAAGGGGAAGAGTCAGATATGATAGGCTCAGAAGAAAGAGTGGTACTGCCACTTGATGAGTATCTTGAAGTCTGATCAAGATTGAATGTGACGGCTTCATTACCAACACGCAAAGTGATTTATGCTTCGAAAACATCGATTAGAGCACGACCCGTTCTTAAGAATACCCTCCCGAGAATGAGAGGAACTCTTGGGCCAGCATCGAAATCAACAATCACGAAATCTGCCGGAAAATGGAACTTTTCTACTTTCACGAAGATATCATCGGCAATGCCGAGAGGACGAGATATAGTATGGTCTGCGAGCTCGAGAGTCATGCAGGTAGGAGTGAGAGCAGGAAGAGAGAGTTTCTTCCAGACTGAGTGAGGCATAAGGTTAATGCTTGCACCAAGATCGGCCAAGGCAAAGCATTCAACCATCCCCGGGAAAATGCATGGAATGAGAAATTTCCTGGGATCTCCAAGCTTTTCGGGAAGCTTTTTCAAGAGTACTGCTGAGCAGTGTTCATTCAGTGGAGTTTTAGCCATCTCAGAGAGTTTTTCCTTGTTGCTTATCAGATTTTTGATTGTTGAAGCAAATTTACGCATTAGAAGAAGAGCATCCGTGAAGCTGATATCGAAATGTAACTCTTGGAAAATTTGGTAGAATTTTTCCATCTGATGATTAGCTTTTTCGCGGGTCTTTTGATCATTCAAACGTGAAGGATATGGAATTGAAGGCTTGGGATTGTTCTTTGGAATTTCATCAGAACTTTCCGGAGCATCAAATACAACTTTTGACTTGCGAGTCAGGACCGGGACAACTTGAGGGTGGACGTTGTTGGTACCTCCGTTATTAGTAGGAAGTACCATGTCCGTGGTAACCTCAGGTTCACGTTCCGCTACCTTGGTAGGAGGAGAAGAAGAGGTAGAGGGAGTCGTGGGTCCATTGTATGATACTCCACTTTGGGTAGTGATCACCTTAACATCGCCCCTCGGGTTAGCGATCGTGTTGCTCGGTAGTGTACCCGGTCCCGAGGGTCGATCATTTAAAGACTTCTGAAGTTCAGAGATCTTGCTGATCAATAACCGATTTGTTTCCTCTTGTGCTTTCATGAATTGTTTTAACACTTCATCGGAGGAAGACGGGGGTTGAACAACGTTTTGATTTTGGTTAGGAAAATTTTAAACACGGTTGTTTTGAAAATTTCCCTGGTTTTGGTTATTGTTACCCTGAAAATTATTTCTCTGATTGAAATTACCCTGATTGTAATTCCCTTGACCTTGGTTTCTTTGAAAATTTCCTTGAAAACCTTGATTTTGATTGCCATTTTGAAAATTGTTTTGATTAAAATAACCTTGATTTTGGTTCGGGTTTTGGAAATTCGGGTTTTGACCTTGGTTAAAATCTCCTCGATTTTTATTTTGATTCGAGTTACGGTTTTGATTTTCGTTAAAACCGGGAGGTCCGAGAAAATTGTTGGAACGATAGCTCAAGAGATTATGGTCCCCTTGTGGTTGGTAAGAATTACCCCCATGTAGGAACCTTGAGCAGCATAAATGTTCTCTTGAGGATAACCAGCAATAGCTGGACACTCGGAATACAGATGTGGGCCTCCACAAGTCTCACAATTTCGGGCTACGACTTTCACTTGTTGATTTTGAACTTGTTGATTTTGCATAGTTTGGTTCATTCTTAACACAGCCATAGAGATATCATCCATCTTTTTAGTGAGAGCCACTATTTTAGGAGATGATGATGAAGGAATGACTGATTTACATGACTCATCCCTCTCCGCAGAGGAATCCCAAAAGTTTTGGTGGGCAGTCATGTTCTCAATTAGATCATAGCATTCTTCGGGATGCCTTTTCATGAAGGTCCCACCAGCAGCAGCATTGAGAATGTCTCGGTGCCTCAATGTTAGACCATTATAGAAGGAATCTATGATGGTAACTTGTAACATATTATGGTTAGGGCATCGATCAATTGCGAGCTTATAACGTTCCCAAGCCTCAAATAGAGACTCATCGGGACGCTGCCGGAAGTTGCTGATATCATTTCGTAACTTGGTAACCATGGAAGGTGGAAAATATTTTGCTAAAAACTTGGTTACCATTTCATCAAAGGTACGAATAGAATTCTTGGGGAGTCGATCAAACCATGCAATGGCATGATGGGTGAGAGAATAGGGGAAGAGATACAGACGAAAGGCATCATCGGTGACACCGTGCTGTTTCATGCTTTGGGTAACGGTAAGGTATTTATCAAGATGCTTGTTAGCATCGTCACCTGGTAATCCGTGAAATTGACACGAATTTTGGACTTGTTTAATCATGTGGTGCTTGAGGCCAAAGTCCGTAGTCTCAATAGTGAGTAGTGCAATAGGTCCGCCCCTCCCTTGCATGGTAGGCTGGCACAACTCCTCCATCGTTCGGAGATCGGGAGCTGGCTCATCCTTGGGAGGGTCAGGGGTGGTGGTGGCCCGTCGTCCATTTCTGTTTTAGGTTCTTCAATAACGGTACGTAGCTCGGGTACATTTTTCTGATTTTTACGCTTTGTTTGTGAACGAGTGCGCATGCACTAAAAACAATTTTTCAAAACAAATTCGAGGCAAAACAACAGGGAACTTAAACCAATAATCACAAGTGAATGGCTTCTTTAAAAAAGGTACACCACTCACAGGGATACAATGGCAAGTTTTAATCTTTAGTTTGGGAACTTATTATGTCCACACCCCCAGTTGGTAGGTGTTCTGCCTTGGTTTGCGGTGGTAAGATTTTATGTATTTAATATTAACAGAAAAATTGTTTTTGGGCTTTTCGGGTGTGTGTGCAAAAAACTTTGGGAAATATTTTTGGTATCGATTCGTTAACCGAAATCGACCTCTTTAAAATTACTCGCAGGGTGGCGGGAGAGAAGAATGGATCTCTCTTCAGTTCCCAATTTAATGTCAGAACTTCCGTATTCCACCTGTGTAGGTTGTAATCTTAAAGAAACCGAAGTAATTTAACTTCACGATTTGTTTTGTTGTTTCTGATTTTTTTGGTGTTGCTAACACTTCAGGAAAAGTGTTAATGAACTTTTTTGATATGATTGATATTTTTACAAAAACCTTTTACAAATGTGGTGAAATTTGTACAGGGAGGGTTTTGAAAACCACTAAACTTAAAACGATCTTAAAACACGCAACAACCTCCCCGGCAGCGGCGCCAAATTTTGATTGAGCCTAAACCGTCAGATATTATTGACCAAGGTAAATGGTCAACAAGTCAAAAACAGCTTAGACCAATGCTCCGTTGATAGTATAGTTTTGTCCCCGGGTCGTTATGTCCCGACGAGATTGCAATGGTGCTTGAAAACGTTTTTGAGAATGAGTGGCACTGAGGATAGTAACCAAAGATGATTGAGAAGTGATTATACTACTGATTGCTTGGTATTTAGACAATTTTAAATAATATTAACAATAACAGATATACAGATATGACTACACAAACACAAAATAAAAATCAGATTTGATTACAGACAGAGAAAAAGGTGAGATTTAAACAACTTTACAACTGCAGGGGGTGCAAGTGAAACTTTTTCAAACTTAAAATTAAAAGAAAATTAAAATGAAAAGAAAATTATGTATTTGATTATTTTAATATTTAAATTCTTAATTAATTAATAAAACTATTTAAAAAGTAATTAAAATCTAATTTAAAACAAACTAAAAATGATTAAGGCTACAAAATTAAACTAGAAATTTGCAAAATTATTTTCTAAACTTCTAAATTAACTTAAAGAAAATATAAAAATTAAAAAGAATTGTTTTTGTCTTTTTGTGGGTTTTTTATAAATTAATAACTAATTAAACAAAACTTAACTATTTAAACTAATTAAAATTACCAAGATTAAGAAAATGCCTTAGAAAATTAAGAAGTATTTTTCGAAACTAATTAACCATCACAGGAGTCCTTAAAAATTATAAACATTTTCTAAAAATTATATTTAGACTATTTTACTAATTATTTACTTATTAATTAATTAAAACCTAATTTCTAAAAATTAAGAAAATTAGAAAATGAACAGTAGGCTTTAAGAAACTATTTTCTAAAAATTCTAAATAACTTATAGAACCTAGGAAAAATATAAAAACCTACTGTTGTTAATTAAAATTTAAGAAAACTATTTAATTACTAATATTATCTAATTAATTAATTAAACTGTTATTAATTCTAATAATTATTAAATCAAAAGTGAAAAATCTAAGAAAATTACTGAAAGTACTTTAAGGTGACAGGAAATTAAGAAAAATATAAAACTGATGAAATGCTTATTAATAAGCTGAAAAGAAAAATTAAAAAGATAAAATCTATTAAATAGAAGCTATCACTATTTTTAAATTTGGTTTTTTTGTTGGATTTTCTTATTGACGGATAATAATAAGCTAAAATTAAGAAACTTTTACAAAAACACTTTTGATATAGCTTAAAAATAAGCTATGTGCACCCCCTTGTGCTTAACAGTGAACCAATTAGCTTATTAGGACTTATGTAATTTTTGAAAAACCTGAGAAATGACAAACTAAGCATAAACAGATGACTAACAACTGAAAATAAGACAAATGGAACAATTAAGCACTCAGAATAAGCTACTGAGAACAAATAAGTACTTAATCAAAACACAAGGCCTAAACAGGCCAAACCAAGGGACTTTGAACCTCTGTGGAGTCCACAGAAGTCAAGGTGGGTCCAAAACAGGACTTGAACTATGAAGGTGGACTGGTCAACTACAAAATAAGCCAATAACCTGGGCTTATGGCTTATTAATGAGCACTGGGTGGTGCTTGGAAATTGAGGTCACACACTGAGTGACTCAGTGTACACTCGGGAAATGATCAACCTTAAAGGGACTTGCAGCCCTATCAAATAAGCCAAAGACCACAAAATAAGCCCTGAACCTTGTCAAAGAGCTTATTGGCTTTCCAAAAAGCCAGGTTGCAGGGTGTGGGGTCCACAAGGGTAGTTACAAGAGCACTTGGAATATTGGCCAAAATCCTGTGCACAGGGCATGTACTTGCCTTGCGGGTCAAAATAAGCACTTGCACAAGCTCTAATAAAAATCTTAAAAATAAGCTAATTGTGGAAACATGTTGACTAGGTGACAAAGATTAACTTCTGAAAAGATCAAGGTCTCAATCCTAACTCAAAAATCACAATAATTCTCCCAAGTTTTGGATTTCTCAAACAATAGTGTTTTTGACTTTTTTGAAACTTTGAACTAGGTTGACTTTTGTGAACTTAAATCTTGGTTTTATGATTGATATTGGTTAAATAGGCTGAGTTAAGACCAAATTAAGCTAAACCACTCATTTGTGAATGGAAATGGGGCATATGCCTCTCTTTAACCAACACAGAGGGTGAATTTGGCCTATAACTAGGTGATTTTGACTTTTTATTGAATGAGCACTCAATTTTATGATTCCTTAGTCCTCTATTAACCTAATGTGACTTGTGAAAACTCAATGCACACTCTGAAACAGACTTTAACACAGTGAACAGGTATAAACCAAACACCCCTTTAAATTGCTTAAAACATGGAACTCAAGCCTTTTAACTAAATCAAGCAACAATTCAGATCAACAGGGTTCTAATATGATGCATAGGACTTATTTAAGCTTACAATTATCACTATAAACCACAATTACTCTACAACCACTAAGTTACTAATTTTGACAGTTAAATAAAAGAAACCTAACACTATCAATTCTAATTAACACAAATGAGATTTTAAGCTATGTAACAACTAACATACACCAAATAAGCCTAGAAACACAGGAATAAGCAATCAATAAGCTCAGAACAGTAAATGCAAGAAATTAATAAAAGGCTTACAAAATGCTTTCCAACTTATAACCATGAACCAAGGACCACAGAACTAATCCTAACACTACCCATGGAGTACTAACCCACTGCCATCCATTATCAACAGTGCTCCAGCTTTCTTCTTCTTCTTCTTCTTCTACTTCTTCTTCTTCTTCTACTTCTTCTTCTTCTTTTTTTTTTTGACCATTAAAATGCTCTGAATTGAACCTGGCCGTTGATGCGTTTTTTGGCGGGAAATAGGGAGTGAGTGAAATAGTTTAATACTGCAATAGGGGGTGGCATTTATTATGGTTGTATTGTTAGGTGAGAGTGGTGAGGTGATGGGTTTGGGCGGTGGAGATGGTGGGAGAGGTGAGGTGATGGCTTGCAGGGTCAAGTGGGGAGGGAAGGGGAGATGGTTTGACTTTGTTTGACCCTGTGGTATTATTTAAATTGGTTTGGAGTGGGTGGTGGGCTTAAGGTTAGGCTTGGGGTAATAGCTTGGGCCTGGTGGGTGTATGTTGTTTGGGTTGGATTTGGTTTTTGATATTAAAGGTCCGGTTTGGTTTGGTTTAAATAACAAGGACCAATTTTGTAATTTGCTGAAAGTTCAGGGTCCAACTTTGCCATTCTCCCAAAGTTCTCACAAGGATGAAATTTGCCAATCCTCAATAGTACATGGACCTTTGTTGATTTTTCCATTTTTAAATTTCCTAAGGACTAAATCTGCCAACTTTGCAAACTTCAGGGACCAAACATGTAATTTCACCAAACTTTGCAACCAAGGACCATTTCTGCCATAGATGATAAGTACAAGGACAAAAATTGTTTTTCTCAAAGTTTTTATATCCCAGGGACCATTTTTGTCAATTTTTCAAAGTTCAGGGACTAAACTTGCAATTTTGTGAAACTTTGTACCAAAGGACTAAACATGTAATTTTGTGATTTAAAAGGACCTTTGGTAACTTTTTCAAGTTTTTAGAATAGCCAGGGACTAGTTTTGACAACTTTTGAAAGATGAGGGACTGAAACTGCCAATTATGCAAACTTTGTTCATTTTTCATTTGTTTTTGATTATTTTGCATTTGAAACATATAAAACACATTCCTGGGATATTTTCAGTATTATGATGCATTTTTGAGTGTTTTTTAGATGTTTTGGCAGCTCAGAATTGGTAAAAATGATGAGTATTTACACACTCATCAGTTACGTTCAACAATTCCTCGACTCTTAAGGTTTCTTTGTTTAAAACAATGTAAGCTTTACTATTTTGTGAATATCCAAGAAATACACCTTCATAAGACTTTGGGTCAAATTTGGTGAGATAGTCCTTGGTGTTAAGAATAAAGCATTTACTCCCAAACACTCTAAAGTATCCTAATGTAGGCTTTTTACCTTTATATTGTTCATAAGGAGTTTTATTCAAAAATGGTCTAATTAGGACTCGATTTAAAATGTACGTTGATGTGTCAACGGCGTTACACCAAAACTTTTGTGGAATGTTTTGTTCATTAAGTATTGTTCTACTCATCTCTTGCAAAGTCCGGTTTTTACGTTCTACTACACCATTAGATTGAGGAGTACGTGGAGCCGAAAAGTTATGAGTAATACCATTTTTATCACAAAAGTTTCCAAATTGAAATTCATTATCAAATTCACGATCGTGATCCGTTCTAATAGACACAATATTAGACCTTACTTGATTTTGAATTTTCTTACTTAGAATCTCAAATTTATCAAAAGCTTCATTTTTACTTTTCAAAAATTTTGTCCAAGTATATCTTGAGTAATCATCTACTATGACCAAAGTATAGAAGTTACCTCCATAACTTTGTATAGCGGATGGACCAAATAAATCCATATGCAAAAGTTCTAGACACCTAGATGTAGAAACCAAGTTTTTTGCCTTATGGCTACTATGGACTTGTTTACCGACTTTGCAAGCGTCACAAAAGTGTTGGTCATATTTCAACTTAGGTAGGTTTTGAACTAAGTCTTTGGAGGAGAGGTTTTGAATTAGTCTCATGTTAGCGTGTCCTAAACGTCTATGCCACAAAGTTGAGGATTCATCTAATGAAGTAAGACAAAGTTTGTCTCTAGATGTTTGATCCATCTTCCTGACGTATACGTTGTTCTTAAGAACACCTTTGGCTATGGTTATACCATCCTTAAGTATTTTACTTCCATTTTCACTAAAAAGGACATTATACTTATTACGGCAAAGTTGACTAATACTAAGGAGATTAAAACCTAAGTTATCAACATGAGCTACATCATCTATAAAAAGGGAGTCATTAGAGATTGTACCTTTTCCGATGATTTTGCTCTTAGCTTTACTACCAAAAGTAACATTACCTCCATCATATTTGTGATAAGTCGAGAAGAGGCTTTTGTTACCCGTCATGTGCCTTGAACAACCGCTATCTTTAATCCATTCATCCGGTTCCAAACATACTTTGAGGCACACCTATTTTACGAAAAACACTCAAACATTTGGTCCCCAATTTCTCATGGGTCCATTTTGGTTAAGCATACCATTAACTTGATCAAAGTATGAAAATAGAACATAAGGGTTCCATGACATGTAATTTGGAGTTTGGTAATGTTCAGGAGTGTTTTGGTTCCAAACATGTTGGTAGTTTGGTCGTGTGTTGTAGTTACTCTTTGTAAAGGGGTGTTTGGGAATTGGATTCTTAGGTCTTGGTTGAGTAGTTCTAGCTCTAAATTTGTTTTTACTAAGTCCTACTCTAGTTTTAAAGGCATGTTTTGTTCCATTTTTATATGTGTGATGAGTGTATAAATACTCATCATTTCTGTCACATTTAGACTGCAAAAACATATGAAAACACACAGGAATGCCTTAAAATACATAAAATATCCCTAGATTATGTTTTTATGAAAAAGGATTGAAAACTGATGAAAAACAACATATTTCACATAATTTACAGTTTCAGTCCCTGAACTTTGAAAATTTGGCAAAACTAGTCCCTGGTAAATCAAAACATGAAAAATATCATCAAAGGTCCTTAGGGATTCATAAGTTGTCAAGTTTAGTCCTTTAAAGTTAAAAATTGCAAAATGACAACTTTAGTCCCTCAAGTTTCAAAAATGTCAAATATAGTCCTTAAGGTTTTGAAAATGGAAAAATATTAAAAGTAAACCTTGTACTATTATTAAAATGACATAATTGGTCCTTTTGATAACTTTTGGAAAAATTACAATTTCACCCCCTAAACTTTAGAAAATTACATAAATGGTCCCAGGGGTGTTTAAAATTGTAATAAATGCAAAATAGGTCCTTTGATTTATCTAACATGGCATAATTGGTCCTTGTGGTATTTATTGGGAAATTACAGGTTCAGCCCTTGAAGAATTCAGGAAATACACTTTTAGTCCTTGGGCTTTTAATACCAAAAAGCCAAACCGGACCTATTATTATTATTATTACCCAAAACTTAAACCAAATCCAAACCCAACACAACCAAAAGCCCACCCTTTTCTTTTTCCCTAGGCCCAATACTCCCTCAGCCCACACACCCTTAATATTAAAACGGGCGTTGACCCCGTTTGACCCTCCTTCTCCAAAACCACCACCACTATACAACCTCCTCACCCCCAGCCTTCAATCCCAATACCGCCATGGTTTTCACCACCTCACCACCACCTGTCCACTTCCACCTCACCCTCCAAACACAATCATACCAACCCTGTTGAGCATTTAATGCTTCCCCACCATCCACACTCAACCTCCATGGCTTACAGCCTGTTTTGTGACCAAATAGACCCATAGCCCACTCCTGCTATCCAAATTGTCCCCCTGCCACCTCTACAACATTCCACAAATCTTTAATTGTTCTGAAACAACCCCAATCTACCTATATGACTTTTGGCGCCAAAAGCCGTTTAAACGGCTAGGATGAAATTGACTCAATAAAAGGCCAAGATTACAAGTGGGATATGCTCAGAAACATGTGGGGAGTCTCAAAATTCTATAAAAAAAGAAGGGGAAGCAGAAGAGAAAAATATCTAGTTTAAGTAAATAAAATGTATGTCGACTTAGTTCTTTTCAATTTTCCAGTGTAACGTAAGCCTTCAAGCTAAATTTCTAATGTTCTAAAGTGTATTGTGAACTCTTTTTAATAATCAATTTCAAGGTTTGTGTATGAATTCAGTTTATGTAATTCTCAAATTTCAAAAATCTCATTCTACTTAATGTTGTTCTTAGTTGATGTTACTGTGGACTCAAACTGAACATATAAGCTCCTATAAAGCTTGTAAAAGCTTTTAGAAACACAACAATTCAGTTTAGCTAAAAAATTTCACAAATACTAATTGGTCAACAAAAGTCAACTGTGAAGTTTTGGATTTGATTTCTTGGATTCAGAGTTGATTTGGAAGCAAAGTAGCTTTGGATTTTGGGTTTAGATCCTCAAGGAGGAATTAGGGTTCTTGGTTCTTGGTTTTTGGTGCCCACAGTCACTCAATTGTAAGCCATTTGCCCATTTTCAAGCTTATTTCCTTTAATTATTATTGTTTTTGCTTGATTCTGTTTATTCTGTGTTTATTTAGAGTTTTTAGTGATAATACAATTTAAAAACAAATAATAGTTGTTCATTAGCTTTGATAGTTGCTTAGTATTTCATATTTTAGTCATATATAGCTTGGTTTTGAATTCTGTGTTGTTGTAGTTATTAGTGATACAAGTGTGTCTAAACAGGTTTATATAAGCATAATAAAAGGTTTTGTGTTAGTAAGTTGGTTGAAATCATTTGTTTGCTTTGAAAAGTCCCACATCAGACAGTTAAGGGGGTGTTTGGCTCAGGTAGTTTGAGTGAGCTAATGGAGTAAGTTATACTTATTTCTTGTTGTGTTAAGTCAGAATAGGTTAGGAAGGGTTAAATTGACCATAACCTGGTACTTTCTAAGCCAAAAAGTCAAAATCACATGAATCACCCCTTCACAGTTAACTGTGTGAGGTTTTGAGTATTATAAACCCTCACATAAGCTTATTAGTTGTAGCTTAAGCCTAAATTAGCTTTATTTAAGCTTATCATATCATCTATAATCAGCTAGGATCAAGTAAAGTTCATATAAGTCAAACTAGGGGCATAATCATAAAAGTCAAAAGTGGCCTTTTGCAGAAAATCCGAAAATGGCATGAATTATTATGATTTTTGTGTAAGGTTTTAGGGATTGAAACTTATTGTGTGTATAATCTATCAACTTAACTTGAGTTTCCTACTTATATTTTATTTTTGTGATTTTTATTGTGCAAGCCACACAGGCTCAAACACACCTGCAGGGAAAGACCTTCCCCTGCTACACAGACCATCACCACCACACCCACCACTTTGGTGGTTGATTGTGGCCACACCTGTGGGTCCCAAAGTCCAATCTTTGGTTTTCCCAACCCCCTCCTACCAGGCTTTTAGTTTTGACCAATTGTTTGACCATAGGACCAGTGGACCCCACTTGGAATTGTCCTCAATTCTTGTCCCATTTCTGACCCATAACCCAAACAAGCAATTGCTTATTCAGGCCTTATGGCTTATTTACTTGGCTTATTTATGTGAAACTTGCTCAATATAGTTCATATAATTCAGAGGAATCAAAATACACCATTGTGGACCCCACACACTTCCATTTGAGCTAAATTTCCTTCTTGGTCAAACTTGGTCAACTATTTGGTCTAATAAGCACTCACAATGCTTATTTTTGGTTTCCAAATTAGTTGTCTTTATAAAAGTTTCATATTTTAAGTATTTTAATAGTTTTATAAAAGAAAAAACAGAAAAAGCCAAATTTAATTATAGTGATAGCTTCTATTTAATAGAAATTATCTATTTAATTTTCTTTTTAGCTTATTTATAAGCACTTCTACATTTTTATATTTTTACTAAATCTCTTTAATATTAAAGTATTTTTATAAATTTTTCCAGATTTTTCCTTTGTCATTTAGTAATATTTAGAATTAATTTTAGTTTAATTAATTATTAATTAATAAATAAGGATTAAATAGCATAATTATATTTTATAAACTACTACCTAGTTTTTATAATTTTTTTAGCTTTTATATAAGGTAAAACATTTTTATAAATTTTATAGAATTTATACTGTTCATTTTCTATTTTTTATAATATAATTAGTTTAATTGATAATTAATAATAATAATAATAATAATTAGTAAATTAGTTTAAAAATACATAAAATCAATTTTTTATAATTTTTTAGGATTCCTGTGATGGTTAATTAGATTTATAAAAATTTTCTTAATTATCTAAGTCTTTTTAGTATTTTTAATAATTTAAATCAATATAATTACTT
Source organism: Artemisia argyi (assembly GCA_030686995.1). NCBI lineage: Eukaryota > Viridiplantae > Streptophyta > Magnoliopsida > Asterales > Asteraceae > Artemisia > Artemisia argyi. The sequence goes on along the minus strand of JARVZY010002672.1, from coordinate 417,094 downwards.
AAATAATAATTAATTAATAATAAATAGATAAATAGTGAGAAAAATATAATTTTAGTTTTAAAATAAGTTTTATAATATTTTAGACTTTTAGAAATTTTAATTTTATTTTTCAAGACTTATTTTACATTTTCTTAATTATTAGTGAATTATTAAATAATTAAAAATAGTTATTAAATAATAATAATTAATTAAATAGTTATAAAAATAATTATAATTTTCTAATAAGTTTAGGATTCCAAAAATATAATTTTCACCTTTATGGGAGTTGTATTTGACAGAATTCACGTTTAAATTCGTACGTTTACATTATTTAAAATTTAAACGTACATTTTATATCTTTTTACATTTTTAGGTTTTATTAACTTTTAAATAAATTAGTAATTATAAAATAAATATTTTAAGTTTATTTAATTTGCATTTAAGCCCCTAAGGCATGCAAACTCCTACTATAGTTAAAATCGTTTTTGTTTACGTTTAAAATAAACGTACGCGTTTTCCAGTTCCTTTTCATTTGTACTTATCTGATTTCACGTATTAGTTGATATAGCTTATCAAAGCTATTCACACTTATATTTCAGTAGTACAATCATTTGAACCCTTTTCCTATTCAATTCACCTGATCTCGAAGTCATTTTATTTCAGATTTCACGCCTCATTGGGATTTAACGATCCGGGGAAACACTACACTCCACGGAGTATTGGTTTAGACTGTTTGACTTGTTGACCATTACTTGGTTAATATTTCTGACTGTTTGAGACCAATCAATGTGACTTTAACAAATTTTGAACGATCCAATGTGGAGGATGTTACTGCTGCAGCAGACCTGGCGGAACCTTTGGGTTCAACGGGCGGAACCCTAATTTGGGTTCCGTCTGTTCCGCGGGCTGCTGTAGCAGTTTTGTTAGTTTCTTGTGCTTTCATTTCTTGTTTCGTTTGACTCTTTGAAGTTTCTAGTTTCATGAAACCTAGTCCTGTTTTATCAAATGGTGACTTTTGAAGTTTCATAATTTCATCCGCACAAGAAATGCTCTTATCGAACTTCTTAAACTTTGTGGTTTGTTTTATTAAATCATCTTGAGTAATTTTAAGTCTCTCAACTTCGAGTTTAAGCTCTTCACACGATTTGCACGATGTGTCAATACCTTTACTCTTTTCTAATCTCTTAGCTTTTTCTTTTAACTCATGAACTTCATTTTCTAAAAACTCCTTTTTAGTTTTCAAAAACTTATTTTTGTTTATGATTTTTAAGCTCAATTCACAAAGTTTGTTATATTCTTTTTGTAAGGTGTCATCATCAATAGAAGAATAAGATGAGTCGGAGAGTACCTCATTTGAGTCGTGAGCCATGAGAGCAATATCATCATTCTTTGGCTCATCGTCATCTCCTTCATAGTCACTCCAAGCACCACCCACAAAGGCTTGTTGAGACTTGCTTTTGGGTGGTTTTGGACATTCTCCTACGAGATGATTTGTGTCTCCACACCTATAGCATTTCCTTTCAACCTTTCCTTTCCTATCATCACGATCTTTTCGGAAGGTTTTCTTGTCATCTTTAGGTTGCCTTACAAACTTCCCTCGTCTACGAAAGAACTTCTTGAAGTCTCTAACGGCCATAGCATATTCTTCATCAGCACTATCCGAAGTAGATTCTTCATCATCACTTGATTGGACTCTAGCTTTCAAGGCAATGGACTTAACCTTTTCTTTCTTGCCTTTAACTATTTCCGAATCTTTTTCCATTACCATTTTATGAACTTTGAGGTTTCCAATTAGCTCGTCAAGTGACATGCTAGAAAGATCCTTGGATTCTTCAATTGCCGTCACTTTTGCTCTCCACTTTGGATGAAGTGCTCTAAGGAATTTCCTGACAAAATTCTTGCTACAAAAAGAATCATCAAGTGCTTTAAGTGAAGTAATAATAGTGTTAAACCTAGCAAATGCACTATCAATTATCTCATCTTCGGGAATAACAAATTGTTCATATTGTTGAACAAGAAGATCAATTTTGTTATCCTTAACTTGTAAGTTTCCTTGATGAGTGACTATTAAAGATTGCTAAATATCTTTGGCGGTTTTACACATAATGACTCTTTCATATTCTTTCTTAGGCAAAGCATTGTAAAGCATCATTTTAGCTTCATTATTTTTAGCAATCAATTTCTTTTGATCATCATCTTTACTATTAGTAGCTATATTATCACCATCAATGATTATATACCATAAATCTATATCTTTAGATTTCACGTAAGTTTCAAAACGGTTTTTCCAGTATATAAAACCATTTGCTTCAAAAAGTGGTGGTCTTTGCATAGATTGCCCTTCTTTGTAATTTTCAAAATCCACGGATCGTTTCAAGTTTTAAAACACAATATATTTTAAAAGCTTGAGTAACGTAGCTCTTGATGCCAATTGTGGAAAACTAGAAGGGGGGTTGAATAGTTTACCTTTTAAAAACTTTAAACTTGTTTGATTATCTTTTGAAACTTTCCGTTTAATCAAAGATATGAACACAAACACAACATATAACATGCAAGTGTAAAGAAAGAAACGGTCAAACCACAACACGAGTATTTATCGTGGTTCGGCTACAAGGACTCTTTTTCCTTGCCCTACGTCCACGCCCCGAGTATCCAACTCGAGAGTTTCTTTCACTAGGCAACAAGCTCCTTTCACTGGCGGAGAAAACCTTACACGTCGCTCTTACACGTTTACCGACACTAAGCTAGATGTCGAGTTCTTTTACAAGGGTACAACCACTCCCGTTAGTTCTTTTACAAGGGTACAACAACTCCCGTCACACTTTGTATTTTGAGGACTAAAATACTAACCGATCACTACTGAAAATACACAATCAAATGAAGTGTAAACTACACAAAGTCTACACGATGCTAAGCTAACAAGTCTTGCAACGTTGTGTTGAATACTTGTAACTTTATATGAACTTGTGAACTTCTTTGCTACAAAAGAAACTTCACATAGAAATGAAATGTTAAAGGGTTAGATGAAAGAATGAATGTATGTGTGTGAAAGTCTAATGTAGAGTGATCAAGCCAAAATTCAAACATATGGTTTGGTATTTATAGCAAGACCTTCTGTAGGTCTGGCGGAAACGGCGGAACCCTCAGATGGGTTCCGCCCGTGTACCCCCAGGGTTCCGCCAGGCTTGTAGTTGGTTTTGCAATAAATCATTCAAACCAACCAAAGTCACATCAAATAAAAACTAGTCAAACACAAACTTGTACAAGAAGACTTATGGTTAGTCAAACACACAATCTTTCCTTAAATGTATATTGACAAACTTACCATAAATGTGATGTGACATTTCTATTTTAAGAAATATAAAAATGTTGTGTTTTATATGAAATGTAAAATGTAGCAAATGTCTAATTATACTAGTCTTTTAAACTAAAATTATGTTTTACTAGAAACTAAAGTTTACACTTTGTCGTTAACAAAACTCAGCAAAGATCATAAAATATAAATAACGTTTTTAGGCGATATTTGTATTAACAGAAACTCCACTTCGGGTTGTGATCGCCTTAACATCGCCCCTCGGGTTAGCGATCGTGTTGCTCGGTAGTGTACCTGAGCCCGAGGGTCGATCATTTAAAGACTTCTTGAGTTCGGAGATTTGGCTGACCAACAATTTATTCATTAATTCTTGGGATTTCATAAACTGTTTCAACAACTCATCGGATGATGGTCCAGTTGGAACAACGACTTGATTTTGATTAGGAACATTTTGAGCACGGTTGTTTTGAAAATTCCCTTGATTTTGATTATTATGACCATGAAAATTGTTTCCTTGTTGAAAATTACCCTGTTGAAAATTATTACCCTGATTAAAATTACCATGACCTTGATTACGGTTAAAATTTCCTTGGTTTTGAAAAGCCTGATTGTGACCGGAATGGAAATTCCCTTGGTTTTGAAAACTTTGGTTCATTCGGTTTTGATTTTGATTAAAATTTTGATTCCGGTTTTGATTCTGATTCTGAGACTGATTAAACCCGGGTGGTCCAAGGTAGTTATTTGAATGATAGCTCAACAGATTACGGTCCCCTTGTGGTTGGTAGGAATTACCTCCCGCATTATAGGAACCTTGAGCTGCGTACACATTTTCGTGAGTGAAGCCACTGGAGGCTGGGCACTCAGTGTACGGGTGGGGACCACCACAAGTTTCAGAACTTGGGTTGACAACTTTGACGTAATGATTTTGATTAGACTGATGGATACGTAAAATTGTAGTGGACAAATCATCAAGTTTTTTAGCTAGGACAGCTATATCATTGTTTGCTGGAGTGACAGATTTACATGAGTCATTCCTCTCGACCGAGGAATCCCATAAATTGTGATGGGCAGTCATGTTTTCAATTAAATCATAGCACTCTTCAGGGGTCCTTTTCATAAAGGTGCCCCCAGCAGCAGCATTGATGGTGTCACGGTGACGAAGTATCAAACCATTGTAGAAGGTATCTATAATGGTGACAAGAAGCATGTTATGATTGGGACATCGATCAATTGCAAGCTTATAGCGTTCCCATGCCTCAAATAAGGACTCGTCAGGACGCTGTTTGAAGTTGCTGATATCATTTCGCAGCTTAGTTACCATGGATGGTGGAAAGTATTTAGCCAAGAATTTGGTAACCATCTCATCAAAAGTGTGGATTGAATTTTTAGGAAGACGATCGAACCAGGCAGTCACATGATGAGTGAGAGAATAGGGGAAGAGATACAAACGAAGGTCGTCTTCGGTGACGCCATTTTGTTTCATGCTTTGGGTGACGGTTAAAAATTTATCGAGATGCTTGTTAGCATCGTCACCTGGTAATCCGTGAAATTGACACAAATTTTGGACTTGCTGAATCATGTGATGCTTGAGGCCAAAGTCCGTGGCCTCAATAGTGAGTGGTGCAATCGGTCCACCTCTCCCGTGCATGGTAGGCTGACACAACTCCTCCATCTTTCGGGAATCAGGAGCTGCCTCATCCTTGGGAAGGTCAGGTGGGGGTGGTGGGGGCCTGTCGTCCATTTTTATTTTTGGTTCTTCAATAACTGTACGTAACTCGGGTACGTTTCTTTGACGATTACGCTTTGTTTGTGAACGAGTGCACATGCACTAAAAACAATGTCAATTAAAACAAGACCGAGGCAAAACAACAGGGAACTTTAAACCAATAATCACAGTATGACTGGCTTCTTTGAAAAAGGTACACCAATCACAAGGATATAAAGGCAAGTTTTAATCTATAGTTTGGGAGCTTATTAATGTTCATACCCCCAGTTGGTATGTATTCAACCTTGGTTTTCGACAGTGTATTTTATGTATTTATTATTAATAGAAAAACAAAATGTTTTTGGCTTTTTGGGTGTGTGTGCAAAAAACTTTTGGAAATATTTTTGGTATCGATTCGTTAACCGAAATCATTTTCTTTAAAATTACTCGCAGGGTGGCGGGAGAGAAGAATGGATCTCTCTTCAGTTCGCAATTTAATGTCAGAACTTCCGTTTACCACCTGTGTAGGTTGTAATCTTAAAGAAATCGAAGTAATTTAACTTCACGATTTGTTTTGTTGTTTATGATTTTTTTTGGTGTTGTTAACACTTTAGGAAAAGTGTTAATGACTTTTTCTGATATGATTATGATTTTTACAAAAAATTTTACAAAGTGGTGAAATTTGTACAAGGAGGGTTTTGAAAAATCACTAAACCTAAAACGTTTTTGAAACACGCAACAACCTCTCCGGTAGCGGCGCCAAAATTTGACTCCTCCCAAACTAACTAGTCAACCAGGTGTGGTCAACAAGTCAAACTTGAGAGAAAGTACAAGATATATAATCCGTGGAAGTACAGGGAAATCCCCGGGTCGTTAAGTCCCAACGAGATTGAAATTGTGTTTTGGAAACGTTTAAAAGATACAGTGATCGGGAATAGTAATAGATAATGATTTTGATTACTTTACACTACTGATTGCTTGGTATTAAGATAATGAAATAGTATAAACAATTACAGAATTACAGATATAATCACACGTAAACAAATTAAAAATCAGAAACGTTTACACACAGAATAAAAGGTGAGTTTTGAACAATTTACAACTACAGAGGGTGAAAATGAAACTTTTACAAACTTAATATTAAAATAAAATTTGACTAAAAAGAAAATTATTATTTTTTGATTATTTAATTATTTATTATTAGTTAAAAATTAATTTAAACTATTTAATAATTAATAAAACTAATTTATAACTAATTTAAATTTAAGAAAACTACTAAAATGACTTAGAAAAATATGAAAATTTTTACAAAACTAATTAACCATCAAAGTAATCCTAAAAAATTATACAAAGTTTATAAAAATTATTTTTAAACTAATTTACTAATTATTTACTTATTTATTAATTTAAATCTATTTTAACTAATTTAATTATGAAAAATACTAAATGAATAGTGAAAATTCTGGAAATTTTTCTAAAAATACTTTATTAATTATAAAAGCTAGGAAAAATATAAAAAGCTACTATTGCTTAAAATAAGCCAAAAGAAAATTAAAATTTGGCTTTTTCAATTAAAACTAAATAAACTTAAACTAATTATTATAATTACTAATTTAATTCAGAAAATTATGAAAATTTTTCTTAAACTATTTTAATATACCAAAAATCTAGGAAAATTATAAAAATGGAATTTGCTTTTTAAATAAGCTAAAAAATAAGCCAAATGGCTTAAATAGAAGCTATTACTTTATTTATTTTTATCTTTTTCTGATTTTTCTTTTACAAATCTATTTATACACTGATTATAAGCAACTTTAAAAAAAACAAAAGTTTCGCCAATAAAAAATAAGCAGTTGGTGAGCTTAAGTGATTGGCAGATTTAGCTTGAAGCTTTTTAGGACTTTTGATTGACTTGAAAAAGCTATACTAATGTGCTACAGATCAAAATAAACCAACTACTAATGATAACAACTAGAAATGAGCACAAAGGAACCAAATAAGCACAAGAGATAAGCTACAATCTACAAATAAGCACTTGGCTTATTTGACAGACCAAAAAGGGGCAACTGTAGGCCTCTGTGGGGGCCACTAGGGGGTCAGGGGTCCAAACTATCACTTGAACCTTCAAGATGGACTGGAGACCTATCAAATTAGCCAATAAGCAGAACCAATGGACCACTAATAAGCTCAGAATGAGCAATTAAAATAAGCCAAAAATGCTGAGGTCTCAGAATACTTTGGTGAGACAGGCCAACTTACAGGCCTTGGTGGGGTCCACACAAATTGTCAGGGATCCAAATAAAAGCCTGATTTGCAAAGATAAGCTGAAGGGCTTTCTAATAAGCCAAAAAGTAGATCCTAACTCTTACTAATAAGCCAGATATGAAGGATTGAAAATAAGCCAAAATACACTTAGGTCTCAGATTTCTTAAAAAATTTCCCAAGCTACATGCACTGATTCCTAGGTTCAAATAAGTTCACAAGTTCAAAATAAGCACTAATGTAGCAAGTTGGCTTATTGGGGTTTCCAAAAAGCCAAAAAGCACAGGGTGGGACCTACTAATGAAAAAGATATGAACTTATGAAAATGGAGGTTTTATACTGATAGTCCAGTACACTAGGGTGAAATAAGCAACTTTCAAAGCCAAAATAAGCTATTCAGATGAAGACTGAGATCCAAAATGAGTTGAAATCTAGAAAGGCATACTGATAAGCTTTCCAAAAAGCTAAAAATCAAGGTCTAAAGTTTTCAAATGCACCCTGATTGGCTCCAAACGGTCAACCAAAATTGACCAGGTAGATGGTCAACAAGGTCAGACTGCTCAGAGTCAATCTCCGTGGAAGTATAGGGGTTTCCCGGGGTCGTTATCTCCTGACGAGGTGTGATGGTAATCAAAACGGGTTTGTGATCGGGTGATTCTGAACAGGAAAAAGGGTTTTAAGTGAGTCGTTTATTTAAACTAAGGAAACGTAAAAGAAAATAGCTTAGATAAGCTATAACAATAATTAATGAAAACCTATGTATTTAAAAACGTATTACGAATTAAAAATGTACGTTTAAATTCTAAATAACGTGAACGTACGAAAATAAAAGTGAAATAAGACATGTAAAAGTCCTACAAATATGAAAATTACTTTTTTACAAACCTAATAATAAAAGTAAATTATAGAAAAAAGAAAAATATTTTTTAACCTTTTTAATTATTTATTATTAATTAATTACTATTTATATTAATTAAACTATTTAAACTAAATTTAATTATTAGAAATACTAAAGGAAAAGTAGAAATTGTAAAACTTTTTCTATAAATTACTTACACTACCAGAAACTTAAAAAAAAAAAAAAAAAAAAAAAAAAAAAAAAAAAAAAAAAAAAAAAAAACTCCTAAATGCTTATAAATAAGCAGTACAAATATTTATTTTTGACTTTTTTAATTAAAACGAATAAAACTAAAACTAATTATTATAAATAGTAAATAAAAATATAAAATCTGGAAAAATTAATATAAGTACTATGTAGGAGCAGGAAACTAGGAAAATTAGGAGGAGGGGGAAAAAGCCACGAATAAGCAGTGGAATAAGCTATAACAGCTTATTAAGCCAAAGGGGAAAAACAAGGTTTAAAAGAGTTGGGGTGTAGAAGTATGACAATAAAAGACCCTAGGGCGCTTTGGCATACAAGTACACACAAACACTCTCAAAAGGGGGAGGTCTCAGGTTCGACCCTGCCTCACCCCTTTTTACCAAATATTTTTATTTTTAATTTTTTCTTTTGCAAAACTAATTTAACACTAAAAATAAGCAAGTTTTGTGAAGGAAAACTTTTTGAAACCAAGCAATAAGCTCTGTGCAAGCTCATAAGCTTGACAGTGGGCTTATTGGTTTGAAAATGAAAATTTTAAACTTGAAAAGCTTCTAATAAGCTATAAGCCAAACACCAAAAGAAGTAAAAAACTAGAATGAATGGAGGGTGACCCAAATAAGCTGAAATAACTGAATAAGCAACTGAAATAAGCTTAGAATCATAAAAAGCAAATCCAAGATTCACTGAGAACCAAACAGGTCCAAATGGTCACTTGTAGGCCAAGATTAAGCTAGGGGCAAAAGTTAGGAGACCTAAAATAAGCTTTGAACGTGTGAGACAACCTAGTGAGCTTCTCAAAAAGCCACTAATCTCTGAGTGGGGCCCACAGACAAGCTCACACTGAGCTTATGAATTAGGGTCAATGGACCTGATGCAGGGCAAGCATGGATCACACAGGTAAACTTTGGGCTTATTTTTAAGTGAGCAAATAAGTTTCAAACCCAAATTTTCTTTTTGATTTTGATAAACAAGCAACAAATGAACATAGGAATGCAATTAACATCTATTTTTAATCTACATTAAAGCCTACAGGTTACTTAGAGAAATGTCCTATTCCTATGAACTTGATATTTTTGACTTTTTGAAATTTTGCTTAATGTTGACTTAAGTGGATTTCAATCTGTTCTAATCTACTGAAAAGGTAATAAAAGGGTATGCAAAGACTAAATTAAGCTAAAACAATTATTTTTGAGCTGTGATGGTGAGACTTATAAGTATGAGGGTTAACAGTGATTAAAACAAGAACCTTAAAAATGATTTTTGACTTTTTCTTAAATGAGCTACCATTTTTATGACTCTTAAAACCTATCTACACCTAAGGCAAACTACAAATGCAGAAAACAAGATATATAAGCAACAAGAATCAACAGAACAGACAATAACCAAACACCTCTATAATGGACAGTTTTACTAACTTATTAAGTTTTAGACTATAAAACACCAAACTAATGATCAATATACTAATGTTAACTCTAATTGGGACTAATTGATCAATAAATTCCAACCAAGAACATAGAGAAGCAAACTTGGAAAATCTAGGCAGTGAAAATGTGAACATGAGCTACTATGAAAACTACTGAGCAATCAAGCAACTTTAAGCAACAATATGACTAAGATTTATCAAATAAGCATAAAAGCACAGGACAAAGCAATATTTAAGCAAACCTACATAAAATAGCAAAGATTTAAGATTGGGCTTACAAGGGCATTCAAACTGCAAAACTAGGAACCAAGGATCAAAAACCATCACCTACACTCCCCATGGAGTTTTAATACCATAGCAATCCCTTCTTGCTCTGCTTCAATGCCATGAACCTTCCTTTTTTAGTGATTTTCTATTTTTCATCTATTTTTCATGATTTTCTTGAATTTTTAACATACTGAGTAAAAACTGATTTCAAGGCTTAGGAAATTTATAAAAACTTATCAGAAACTTATGTATACTTAATAGAATACTCAAAAAACAATTAACATGATTAAGTAAAATTGTCAGATTTACTTAAAAATGTCAAAAACTGATTTTATAAAGGAGACTGAAATTAAACTTTAAGCAAACTTAAATTACATAAGAACAACTGAGTACAAGCTTTGTAGACTAAAGATTACACTGGAATGGTGAAATTACATTAATACAACATACTACACTACACTACTCTACTAATTAACTAACGACCCTTCTCTCTGCTTCTTTTCTTTACTTATAGCCTTCAAAAAGGACTCCTGGCTTTTTCCCACTTCTTTTCTAGGCCGTAGGATTAGTAGTTTTGATCTTGGCCGCATATTAGGTTTTGGCGGGAAAAAGTATTTTGGCAGTTAGGGGTCTGATAACTTGTTAAGGGGTGGGATTTTGTTGTTTAGTTGTTGTTTTGGAACAATTAGAGGGATAAGGTAGGAGTTTGAGTGTGCAGGGTGAGGCAATGAGTGAGGTTGCAGGGTGTAGCAGGTATCAAGTGGGAAGGAGGTGGAGGTCAAAGGTTGGGTTTGACTGGGGAGGTTTATTAATAAACGGGGGAGTGGGTTTTGTGGTGATGGGCTTAAGAGTTGATTTGGGCCAAGGGTTGGACTGGATTTGGATTTTGGATTGGTTTTTGTTTATTTATTTAGTTTAACATCACAAGGACCTTTCATGTAATTCCTGAAACTTGTGGGCTGAATTTGTTACTTTTCCAAACTTGATTCAAAGGTTTATTTCTGCCACAATTCCATAATCCAAGGTCCATGAAGGTAATTTTCCACTATTTAAAACCCCAGGGACCAAAATTGTCATTTTTTGAAAGTCCAGGGACTAAACTTGCATTTTCCTCAAACTTTTCATGAAAAGGCTATTTGTGATAACCTTTGAGTTTCCAAGGACCAAAAATGATTTTTAATTCAAAAATATCCCACCAGGGACCAAATCTGCCAAATTATGAAGTTCAGGGACCAATCTTGTAAATTCTCAAAACTTTTGAAATTTTTCACCAAAGGGCTAAATATGACAACTTATGATTTCAAAAGGATCTTTGGTGACTTTTCTTTCCAAATAAGTACTCAGGGACTATTTTTGCCAATTTTTGAAAGTTGGGGGACTGAAATTGCCAATTATGCAAACTTTGTACGTTTTTCATCTGTTTTTACTCATTTTGCATCTGAAACATATAAAACATAATTTTGGAATATATTCAGTATTTTTATGCATTATTGAGTGTTTTTAAATGTTTTGCAACTCAGATTCGACCAAAAATGATGAGTGTTTGAGCACTCATCACACCCAGGAGGGGGAAATGAAATTTGACCAAAAATCACAAGTACCCTGGTGCAGGGTACTAACCTGCCCTGCAGGTCTTTTCACAGGCCCAAATAAGCACTTCAAAAAATTCTAAAACTTAAGCTAACCATGTGTTTCACTAGTTTAGGTGATGGACTTTAATTTGTAAAAAGCTGAGACCTTGAAAGTGACCACAAAATTCATGAAAAATCCTTGAATTTTTTGTTTTCTGCAAGTACTTTGAATTTTGACTTTTTGATTTTACTTCTAGTTTGACTAAAATGAGTTTTGATCTCGATTTATGGACTGGAAATGAGTTAATAAGCTATACTAAAACTAAATTAGGCTAAAGTACCTACTTGTTAGTTGATATGAGGCTTATACTACTCTAATTCCTTCACAGTGAACCACTAGGAGTGATTCAAAGTTGATTTTGACTATGGAAGCTTACAACCACCTAAAACCTTGTTGCCTAGGACTATTTAGGTACTGAGTATGATGTTTGAGCAGGTTTTAGCCAATAACTCCCACAAATACACAGTCAAACAGACTATCCCAAACAACCTGATCAAATTATAAATTTCTAGAAACTTGATCAAAATGACACCGAAGCTCAATCTATCAATTATGACTTATCTAATAAGCAATGAATAAGCAAAAGAAACACAGATAAGCAAATAAAAACACTTTTACACTAAAACAACAAAAATTAAAGAGTGAGCTTACAAAGCCTTCCAAGCAGAAATCAAAGAACCAGGACCAAGTTACCACTCCTATTGGCTTTCCACAAAACCACTAACCTATAGCCATCCAGTATTCACTATGCTCCAGCTATCATCACTTCAAACCTGCAATTTTTTTTATTTTCTTTTCTATTTTCTTGATTTTTTTTTTTTTTTTTTTTTTTTTTTTTTGTATTTTTGATTTTTAATAGTTAAACTAGCTTTTAAGGTTACTAATAGCTTTTAAGAGCTATATGAGAGCTTATGTGAGCCTATGAGTCTCTAAACAACAATTGTGAACATCATAACCTTAAATTGAAATTTCAAAGTAAAATTGAAAATAAGAGATTTGAACCAGAAAACTCGGAATTAAGAGTGCAAAAAGTTCAACTTATATTTGAGAAACTGAGTACAAGATTTAAAAGCTTTAAATTACAACTGAATCAAAGAGTACACTACATACGACACTACTTTTTAACTAAATTACTACTATGTCTTCTCTTCTCATTCTTCTTCCTTTTATAATGATGTTTGGGGTTGTGTAGGTCCCTTTTGAACTTTCCGAATGCTAATCTCATCCATTGGATCACTAGGATTAATCCTAGCCTTCAAATTGGTTTTGGCGCCAAAAAGGATAAGAGCAATTTGCTCTGATGCAGCCAAGGGGGGGGGGGTGCATTAATAGTGGAGGTGATGTTAGGTGAGAGTGGTTGGATGTGATGGTGCTAGTGGGGGTGGCAAAACAGGGTGGTTTTGCAGAGAAGGGGGAGTGGTATTGGTGGGATTTGACTAGGGTTTGACCCCGGTTTAGTATCAAAGAGGTGGATTGGGCTATGGTTTGGGCTTGGTGATGGAGTGGACTGGATTAGGTGATGGTTGTGTTTGTATTTATGGGTTGGATTTGGATTATGGATTTTGCAATAATAATTTGGTCCGTTTGGTTTGAAAGTATTACAAGGACCAAGGTTGTAATTTTTTGTTTTTCAAGGGCTGAACTTGTAAATCATACAAAGTCTACAAAGGGTCTTTTCTTGCCAAGGATGAATAATACAAAGGTCTCTTTTGATTATTTCCATGATTGAAATTCTAGGGACCATTTTTGCCAAATCTAAAACTTGAGGGACCATTTTGGTAATTTCTTCAAATCTTTTACCCAGGGACTAAATTTGGCAATTTGTGAACTTCAAGGACCAATGTTGACTTTTTCTTCCAAAATCCAATGCTCAAGGACTGATTCTGCCAAATTTCAAACTTGAGGGACCATTTCTGCCAATTTTGTAAACTTTTGCTCAAAGGACTATTTTTGGCATTTGATGATTCTCCAAGGTATGTTTTGACATTCTAAGCTCAAAAATGATAATTTGCTTCCCCGGCTTTGGCTTTTGATACGATTTCTAAACTCGTGCTCGTTTTTGTCCTTTTTGGCCTGTTTTATGCCAATTTCTGAAATATCCGTTCCTGCACGATCACAAATACAAAAGCACAATATCTTTGGCATTTATGGTTAGTTTGTGTCTGTTTTGGTCTTTAAATGGACATGAAAAGGTGTGTGAATAAGCACACACCACTAAGCGCCGAGGAAGGGTAGAATAGGATTGAGGAATATGCTCAAGACCAGGACGATACCTGGGATGAACCCGATTCGACTATGAGTATATCCGAAATCGTACAAGCACCCTCACCTAAGAATCGACTAAGAAAGCTTCACAAGAGAGTATTATACCTATCAGGGTCGCGAACAGCTAAACGACTATCAAACTAATACTTGATTTGCAACCACTGTGGGGGCCCGCATGAAGTAGAAGAATACGGAGGAGAAACCACTACCGGACATGCGTACCTGTCAAGCCATGACATTCTCGATGATCCTTCCCTTTTGACTTTCTACCAAAACGATGATTTTACCCCATGGGGAAATCTTGTAAGAAAAAAAGAGGGAGAGAATGGTCCTGACTTCAAAATCAGGAGCACTTTTGAGGATGATCTTGAACACTTCACTCATGAAAAAGGCTTACAATTGAAAGGGCTTGACGAGCTCATCACTGAACAACAAAATGACATGGAACAATGGTTCCAAGAACTTAATGCCACCCTTGATGACTGATGAGTGTCTAAATACTCATCATTTTATACCAATCTGAGCTGCCAAAACATCCAAAAACACTCAAATATGCATCAAAATACTTAAAATATCTTAAAAGTGTGTTTTATATGTTTCAAATGCAAAATATGCAAAAACAGATGAAAAACGTACAAAGTTTGCATAATTGGCAGTTTCAGTCCCTCAAGTTTCAAAAGTTGTCAAAACTAGTCCCTGGTTATTCTAAAAACATGAAAAAGTCACCAAAGGTCCTTTTTAATCACAAAGTTACATATTTAGTCCTTTGGTGCAAAGTTTCATAAAATTACAAGTTTAGTCCCTATACTTTGCAAATTGACATAAATGGTCCCTGGGATGTTAAAAACTTTGAGAAAATCAATTTTGGTCCTTGTACTATTAATCTTTTGCAGGAATGGTCCTTAGTGTGAAGTTTGGTGAAATTTCATGTTTGGTCCCTGAAGTTTGGTGAATTGACAGAAAAGGTCCCCGGGTGGTTTAAAATGGAAAAAAATACATTTAAGGTCCTTTGGTTTATCATACTTGGCAAATATGGTCCTAATGAATACTATGGGAAAGTTCCAAATCAGGCCCCTCAACTTATGGATATTTGCAATTTAAGTCCTTGTGGTATTATAAACCTAAAACCAAACCGGACCCTATGTTATTATTAAAACCCAAAACCAAAAATAATCCAATCCACTATCCTAATCTACCCACCCTTTTGTCCAGCCCAAACACAAAAGCCCAATCCACCCCTGGAGTTGACCCGGTCAACTAAACCAAACCACCCCAGTCACCCCTTTCCCTCCCAATACCACCACCACCACACAGACCACCAAAACCACTCACCCTCCCACAGTATTCACTTCCACCTCACCTCCTACTCACCCTACCCACTCTCCTCCACCTCCACAACCCTCCAAAACCCTAAAAACCCTCTCCACGCAATCTACAGTACCCAACTGTCACTTTGACTATTTTGGCGCCAAAAGCCAATTTGAATGGCTAGGATTAATTGGACAATATCAACGGCTAGGGATTGGTGGGAAAGTCTTCTAAGACTGAAAAGAGCTCAAAATATCTTCTATATATGCAAAAGGAAGCAGAAGAGTAGAATATTAGAATAGCTTTAGTATAATTTAGACGTAGGTAGTGTAATTTCTATCTCAGTTGTAATTTTCAATTCAAATCAGTTGTACTAAGTTACTTTCATGTATTTCAATCTTTCAAAACCCTTTAATTATAATCTTGTTCCCTAAATTCGAATTTGGCAAATTTGAAGGAATTTGACAAATTCCTCTTAATTTGTTGAATATTGTTATTTCTTGTTTCATTAGATTTAAATAATCTCACTTATAAGTTATTTATAGTTTAGAAAGTGTTTAAAACTCTTTAACTAAAAAAAATTGAAAAATCACAAAAATATCAAATAAATAGATAATAAATAAAAAAATCAGAAGATTGAAGAAAAAGCTTGGAGCAGGCATGATTGTGGATTGATGGGGTATTAGAAGCTTATTTAGAAGCTAATAGGTGCAATCTAAACCTTTGGTTCGTTGGTCTCACTTGAATTCAATTTTGTAAGCTTTTAATCTATTTTGACCTTCTACTGTTGTAATGATTGTTATGGCTTAATCTAGTTGTTTTGTGTTTATTTAGTGTTTGTAAGTTATGATATAGCTTAAAAAACCAGTGCTTGTTAAATGTTTACTTGGATAACTATTATTGATAGTTAACTGTTAAATAATGCTTAGTGATAAATTGTTAGTATAAGTGTTATTGTATGTATGTTTAGGCTTAAATAAGTTTATTTTATCTTGATACAAACCTATAATTCAGTATCTTAGCATGACTCAGTGAAATCCTTTGAAAATCAATTTTTTATCAATATAAGGGAGTGTTTGGCACTGCTGAGTTTTGGGACTCAGTGGTTGTGTTTGGTGTTGATCATTGTTGAAACAACTCTCACTAGGTTTCAAAAACAAGGTAAAAGCATAAAACTTTGGTCTTATATAGCCACAAGTCAAAATCATCATCACAACCCTTCAACAGTTAACTGTTGAAGGATTTGTGATCCAAACCCACCCAAATCAATACATAAGCTGATAATGTAGCTTAAATTGGGTTTATTCTAGCTTAATACAATTATTTCAGTCAATTAGGATCATCAAAAGTTGGGAAAAGTCAAAATAGTTCATAATATCAAAAGTCAAATATTGCTCATCTCAGTTTTTTTTCCAAAACTCCAAGATTTGTTTAGAATTTAGGAGTAGGATTTAGGACTAGAAACTTGTTCCTACTTGTAGTATACCACCTCAATTTCATTTTCTCATAGCTGTTATATTTTTAGTAATTTTCTAGTGGGCCCCAGCTAGGTCCAAAGTAGGTTGCAGGGAAGAAACTTCCCCTGCACCAGCAGATACACATCCATCACCACCACTTTGGTGGTGATTTGTGGCCACCTCAGTGGGCCCCACACCTCCAACTTAGTTTCTCCTAACCCCCCTCCTACCAGGGAACAACCATTGACCACTAGTTTGACCCTAGGGCTTGTGGACCCCACCTGATTTAGCTCTTAGTTTCTGTCCCATTTTTCAGTTTAGTATAAGAAATCCAATTGCTTATTGTTGCTTATCAGCTTATTTCAAGGGCTTATTTGATCAAATCATACTCAAACTTGTTCAAGCAACTTATTGGAACTAGATTTTACCATAGTGGGTCCCACACAAGTCAGTTTTAGCTTATTTGCTTCTTTGGTCAACCAAAGTCAACTGTGGAGGTAATAAGCCCCCACAGTGCTTATTATTAGCTTATAAAAAAGTTGTTTTTATTAAAGTTGTCTATTTTAAAGTATAATATAGTTTTGTAAAAGAAAAATCCAGAAAAACAAATATAAAAATAAGTGATAGTTTCTATTTAATATAATTTAATTTTAATTTTCATTTTTATATTTTTATTAAGTAAGTTGTATTTTTATATTTTTATTAATTTCCTTTTATATTAAAGTATTTTTAATAATTTTCTCAGATTTTTATTTTGTATTTTAGTATTAATTAGAATTAAAAGTTTTAAATAGCATAATTAATTTTTATAAGGTGACACCTAGATTTTATATTTTTTTTCTAGCTTTTATAAGTCATAATATAATTTTAGTAATTTTTCCATTATTATTACTGTTCATTTACTAGTTTTTATAATTTAAATAGTTTAATTAGATATTAATTAATAAATAGAATAATAATTAGTTAACTAGTTTAAAAATATATAAAATAAAGTTTTTATAATTTTTTAGGATTCCTGTGATGGTTAATTAGATTTATAAAAATCTTCTTAATTATCTTAGTCTTTTTAGTATTTTTAATAATTTAAATCATATAAATAGTTAAATAATAATTAAATAGTTAATAATTAATAATAATTAGAATAATGTGTAGAAAATATAATTTTATTTTTAAAATAAGTTTTATAATATTTTAGACTTTTACAAAATTTTAATTTTATATTTCTAAGACTTATTTTACATTTTCTTATTTATTAGTTAATTATTAAATTAATAATTGTTATTAAATAATAATAATTAATTAAATAATTAGTAATTATAAAATAAATATTTTAAGTTTATTTAATTTGCATTTAAGCCCCTAAGGTTTGCAAATTACTACTTTAGTTAAAACCATTTTTGTTTCGTACGTTTACGTAGAATTAAATTAAACGTACGCGTTTTTAGTTATTAAACGTTTTTAGATATTTAGGTTTTACGTAATCGTTAAAATAGTTTATTTAAGTTATTTGGTTTTATAAAACCCTAGTGTAATCACACACACACACTTTTATACATTTCCTGTTCACATTCACTCGATCACAGATTCGTTTTTAATAAAACATCGCACACCTCGTTGGGACATTACGACCCGGGGAAACACTGTATTCCACGGAAGCATTTGCCTTGATTAGTTTGACTTTTATGGTTGACCATTCACAAGTGGTTGACTAATAAAAGTTGACTATTTGAGGCGAATCAATGACCATAACAAGCCTCAAGTAAGCCAAAAAGACCCCCTGCTCGCTACTACTACTAGAGCCGGAACAACAACCAAGGACCCTCCTTATCCGAACCAACATCCCATCGTAGTTGAGCCAAATATTCCTCACGGGGAAGAAGGTAATGTGAGCGATGAGACTCCCGAGCAACCCCCTTAAATGACCTCCTCTCCACTAGCTCCACCCAACTAACCTGTGAAAGTCCCATTTCCGTCCCGCCTCAAGAATCAAAAGATTGAGAATGATAATAAAAGATTCTTATCATATCTAAAGGATTCAGTGGTCACCATACCCCTCCTTGATGCATGCTACCGTATGCCCAAATATAGCGCATACTTCAAGAGATTACTTGCCAACCGAAAAAGACTCGGGGATCTTGTGACTCTAGGAGAAGAATGTTCGGTGGTGACCCTACGAGGACTACTGAAAAAGGTAGACGACCCGGATAGTTTCACCTTGCCCTGCTCCATAGGATCTCTATCAGTAAAGAATGCCCTAGCTGATTTAGGGGCAAGCATCAACCTTATGCCTTATTCCATGTTTCTCAAATTAGGGTATTCCGGATTAAAACAAACCCGTATGAACATCCAACTAGCTGATTGATCAGTCAAATACCCCTTGGGGATATGCGAGAACGTGCTGGTTAAAGTAGGGAAGTTCAAATTTCCGGTTGACTTTGTAATCTTTGAAATGGAGGAGGATGACCGAGTGCCTATCATCTTAGGGAGACCATTTCTTGCCACAGCTCGTGCCATCATTGATGTTCATGACGGCAAGTTAACCCTGCGAGTAGGAGCCGATAGCTTAACCTTTGATATTAAGGATACAATGAACCTTTCTCTCGAAGCAGCTAACCGGCTATATTTCATCGGAGAGGTCGATGAATTAACCGATGTCATTGACAACTGTGTTGATGAACAAGTCGAAGAAGGCTGGTTGTGGGATGAGGCTTTCCTTGCCATTATTGAGAAGGAGAAGATAGAGGGTGTTAGTGCAGTCTCCTTCTATCCCGGACGAGAAACCACTGAACCACTCGAGCTTCGTAAACCCGAAAATAAACTGAAACCCTCCATTATCGAGCCACCTAAGTTAGAACTCAAAGAACTCCTAAACCACTTAGAATATGCTTTCCTACAGGGGGAAGATCAACTGCCAGTAATCATAAATTCTTCCCTGGAGGATGGGCAAAAAGATAAACTCCTAGGAGTTTTAAAGAAATATAGGGGAGTCATTGCATGGAGTGTAGCTGACATTAAATGGATTGACTCGACCTTCTGCACGTATAAAATTCTTATGGAAGAGGATTATAAACCAGCCGTGCAACCCCAGAGGCGAGTAAATCCCAACATTAAGGAAGTTATGAAAAAGGAAGTCATCAAACTCTTGGATGCAGGGCTAATCTACCCAATTTCAGATAGTTTGTGGGTTAGTCCTGTACAAGTCGTACCAAAGAAAGGAGGGATGACTGTGGTGAAAAATGACAACGGTGAATTGGTGCCCCAAAGGACAGTCACTGGTTGGCGTGTGTGCATTGATTATAGAAAGCTAAATGATGCCACCCGAAAGGATCACTTCCCTCTCCTATTCATAGACCAAATGTTGAAAAGATTAGCAGGGCATGAGTACTACTGTTTCTTGGATGGGTTCTCAGGGTATTTCCAAATCCCCATAGCCCCTGAGGACCAAGAAAAGACCACGTTTACCTGCCCATATGGAACATTCTCCTATAAAAGAATGCCTTTCGGGTTATGTAATGCTCTCGCCACTTTTTAGCGATGTATGACCGCAATCTTTCATGAGTTAATGGAAGACAGCATGGAAGTTTTCATGGATGATTTCTCGGTCTTTGGGAACTCTTTCGATCGCTGTCTCGCTAACCTCGAAAAAATGCTCAAATGTTGCGAGGAGACCAACTTGGTCCTAAACTGGGAAAAATGCCATTTTATGGTAAAAGAAGGGATTGTGCTTGGACACAAAGTCTCAGAAAATGGAATTGAGGTGGACCGAGCAAAAATTGAAGCTATATCCAAGCTACCTTATTCAACTACAGTCAAAGCAATACGTAGCTTCTTGGGTCATGCTGGTTTCTATAGGACATTCATTAAAGACTTCTCTAAAATAGCTCGGCCAATGACTCAGTTGCTTGTAGAGGATGCCCCTTTCGATTTCTCTCAAGAATGCAAGGATGCATTCGATCGGCTGAAGCAGGAACTCACACAAGCCCCGAGCATGGTTACACCTAATTGGGACTTGCCCTTCGAAATCATGTGCGACGCTAGTGACTATGCTGTTGGAGCAGTATTAGGCCAAAGGCTTAACAAACACTTCCAACCAATATACTATGCTAGCAAAATTATCAATCCCGCTCAAGAGAACTACTCCACCACTGAAAAGGAACTATTGGTCATAGTATTCGCTTTTGATAAATTTCGCCAATATCTTGTCCTTTCAAAAACGGTTGTATTCACAGATCATTCGGCTCTTCGATACCTTTTTGCTAAGCAAGACGCTAAACCTCGACTAATTTGGTGGATTTTGTTGTTACAAGAATTTGATGTTGAAATTCGTGATAAGAAAGGGGCAAAGAATCTAGCTGCTGATCACCTCTCTCGTCTCGAAAATCCCAGCCTTAGTGAACTTGACAAGAGTGAGATTCGGGATTCATTCCCTGAAGAGCAGCTCATGTCAATAATTGATTCTGAGCCATGGTACGCGGATTATGCTAACTATCTGGCAAGCAGAATTACTCCGGAACACTTGAACAGACATGAAAGAAGAAGGTTCTTCGCTCAATTAAAATACTACTTTTGGGACGAACCTTTCTTGTTCCGAAGATGTCCTGATCAAGTAATCAGGCGCTGTGTTTCGGAAAAAGAGGCAATGAAGATCATGAAAGAATGTCATTCAGGCCCCTCTAGGGGCATCACGGAATGAACACCACTGGACAAAAAATTTTCAATGCAAGATTCTATTGGCCTACGATATTTCGTGATGTAAAAGGAATGATACAAGCATGTGACGCATGTCCACGAGCCAGGAATATCTCAAGAAGGGATGAGGCACCTCAGAATTTTATACAAATTTGTGAGGTTTTCGACGTTTGGGGAATAGATTTTATGGGTCCCTTCCCGTCTTCAGGGGGAATGAATACATCTTAGTGGCCACTGATTATGTTTCGAAATGGGTAGAGGCACAAGCCCTTAGGACCAACGATGCTAGGGTAGTTATTCATTTCTTAAAGAAACTGTTTGCTAGGTTTGGCATTCCTAAGGCTCTCATTAGTGACGGGGAACCCATTTTTGCAACACACAAATGGAAAAGGTCATGAAAAGATATGGGGTCTCCCACCGATTCTCCACCGCTTATCACCCTCAAACCAAAAGTCAAGTTGAGAATACCAATAGAGCGATTAAGAGAATACTTGAAAAGACGGTCAATCAGAACAGAAAGGATTGGTCATTTAAACTCGACGAGGCTTTATGGGCATTCCTAACTGCCTACAAAACACCTATTGGGACGAACCCGTTCCGCATGGTTTATGGCAAGGCATGTCACCTTCCAGTAGAGCTGGAACACAAGGCATATTGGGCACTTAAGGCATGTAATTTGGATTATACCATCGCAAGAACGAATAGGTTCTTACAACTCCAGGAGCTTGATGAATTAAGACTGGAAGCGTATGAATCCTCCGTTACATATAAAGAAAGGGCAAAAAGATGGCATGACCAACGAATTAAGAGACCGAAGGAGTTCTCAGAAGGAGACAAAGTTCTACTCTATAACTCTCATTTAAGGTTGTTTCCTGGGAAACTTAAATCTAGATGGTATGGACCTTTTACCGTGAAAAGCTCCTCTAAAACAGGAGCTGTTGTGTTAATGGACGATGAGAGTAGAGAATTCACGGTGAATATATGATGCGTGGGAATCGCACCAGGCATTACCTCTCGAGGGATCTCGAGAAGCTTACAACCCCCACCAGGCAGTGTACCTGATCATTGTAGTATAGTATGGTGACAAGTACTTGGGGATTGATCGTTCAACTCATGAATAGTGTCGCTAGGATTAGAAAGCCTAAAAACTGGGTCTAGAGGTGAGAGATGATTCTTTTTTGTATTTTTTTATGTTTTAAAAAAGCAATTAAAAATCTCAGTTTTGGAAGAGTGGGCGGAATTAGTTGCTAGCCAACTAACCCAAATAACTAAAGATGCAATCAAAATAAAATAACAAAATTCAAATGAAATCTAATTATACTAGTGGTGTAAACAATGATGGGAAAAGTTGTGTTTACTTAGGTTTCATTACTCCCTAGATATCTTTTACAGGTTGATAGTTTGTTACAATTGCATGGATGACGGGTCGTATTCCTAAATACTAGTAGTAGGGCCGTGTACAATATTCCCAAACTCTATAGGATCCTACTTCACTCCTATGTCGAGCCGTTAGAAGCTCCTAACATGGGATCATTAGAATTATCCTACGCATTAAATACAACAAAAAATCATAGTACACATCTGATCATGTTTCTTAAGACGTTCAAGCATGTTACCAATGGAAGTCTGCCAGTTTTCTTAAGCCTAACATCGAATACAATCATTCGTAACAACTATAAACAAACATACAACCCATAATTAACATCTAGGTTTCACTACATCTAAGCAAACTCAAAAGAGATCTAGCCGAGCATGTTAAATTGAAGACAAGTGTAAGATATATTCAAGCAACACATAGACATATTGATTGAATTAAAAGAGTACTTATCTCAAATTGACATGAAAAGTTCAAAGGGTTGAAACCCTTGAAAAAGCTGGAAAAATTCGACCTAGGGATTCTCCCTCAAAGTTACACACTAATGAATGAAATTTAGAAAACTATATATAGATTTTACAGGGTGACGGTGTCAAGAAGAAAATTGTGACGCCGTCAACTCACCGCCCATTATGAAATCGGATTGCCTAGATCCACTTTTGATGCCGTCATGTGTAAAATTGTTCTTGGCCGTCACTAACATTTGGACCATGACGGCCTATGGTGACGCCGTCATCTCCTTAGTACAAAACTTTCTGGATCGTCACGTGTATCATCCACTTCCACCTCTTGTATTGCTCTTGACGCCGTCATTAAGAATCTTGTGACGCCGTCAGGTACTGTTCCCAGCAAGGAAAATTAAGACTTTGCCGTTTTCTTCACTTTTATGCTCCAAAAACGTCCAAAATGCTTCATTTTTCAGATTTCACTCCAAAAGTACCTAAAATGACAAAAGGAACGATTTAGGGCAATATTTGATCAAATAAATTCGAATTCGGGCTTAAATGACCCCCTAAAAATGGTTCATTTTTCGCCTCATCAAATACCCTTACACTTGAGATTTGCTTGTCCTCAAGAAAATGCGCTTTTATTCTAATCAAAATACAAGTTAGGGGTCATTTAACACTAATATAAAAGTAATTACAACAAATAATCGTTCCACTAAAGACCAAAGACAAGCACGGAGGTCATACACTAGCACCTCACAAATAGTGTTTAGATACCCACATCTCTCGGGTGTAATAAAGTATATATCACAATAAGGAAATGGAAAACATCTCTTACTACCTGTCATAGCAAAATAGATTACCATAGGCTTGGGAAAGGATCAAACTTCCACCACTTAGCACCTAGGATAAACTATCAAAGAGGTCTTTCAAAGGGTTATAACGTTAGGTTTAGGGATATGGAATACATGGTTTTGTTGGATATAGGCAATATTTACTGGTGACGGGTTAATCATCTTGGTTAATTACATGTACAATATGGCGTTGCTAAGCCAAGACTAGACTCGACTTAAGCTAATGAATCAAAAATAACAAAAACATAAAACAAACATAGAATGAAATGGGATGGTAGCCCGTATGTTTTTTTCTCTTTTCTCTTTTTCTCTTTTTTTTCTTTTTCTTAACTTTTTCGATTTTTTATTTTTTATTTATTTATTTTATTATTTTTTTTTTTTTGGCATACACTCTTACCCTAGTCAATTATCAACTAGGGGAAGATTGTTGGGAATTACAATTAAGTTGATAAGACAAAACATGTGAAACATGAGGGACTTATGGAGACAAAGGAAGAAACTTGCAAAGAAAGAAAAAGATTACTGCATATCTTTTTATTATTCTAGTTTATTCCTTGTAACCCTAGTATCTCTATTATATAAAGAGATACAGGGAATTGATATTATGTACGTACAAGATGTAAAGTCCAGAAAAAGTGTGTATGTGTGTCTAGGGCGTATAGTTATTGTAAACGCCTAGACTTGTTGATTTGTGGTTAAGCCTCAACGATCTTAGATCGCTGTTAGGATGTAACCGTGCTACACTTGATCACGTAGCATTGGGGCTATGATGTATGTTAGAATAGAGATGATGACGAAGAAACCTTGTTAGCAATAATGATGATGTGTTTGTTTATTCCGCTGCGTATCATGTTCATTCATTATTATTGTGCAATCCCTAGATGAGGTCTAAACAACCCCGAGCTATAAAACGATCTTAACATGTGAACACGATACGCAGCGGAATAAACAAACACATCATTATTATTGCTAACAAGGTTTCTTCGTCATCATCTCTATTCTAACATACATCAAAGCCCCAATGCTACGTGATCAAGTGTAGCACAGTTACATCCTGACAGCGATCTAAGATCGTTGAGGCTTAACCACAAATCAACAAGTCTAGGCGTTTACAATAACTATACGCCCTAGACACAAACACACACACTTTTTCTGGACTTTACATCTTGTACGTACATAATATCAATTCCCTGTATCTCTTTATATAATAGAGATACTAGGGTTACAAGGAATAAACTAGAATAATAAAAAGATATACAGTAATCTTTTTCTTTCTTTGCAAGTTTCTTCCTTTGTCTCCATAAGTCCCTCATGTTTCACATGTTTTGTCTTATCAACTTAATTGTAATTCCCAACAATCTTCCCCTAGTTGATAATTGACAAAACCAATAAGCATGAACTTCCCCTGAAGTTAGTATGTCATGAAACATGTGACTTCCCCTTAAACCATGCATATCATCAAGGATCTTCAAGCTGCCATCTTGCAATTCTTCTTCTCCTTTTTGTCATCATCAAATAGGGGACAAATGTAAGCAACCTTGATCTTCATAATCACCAACCAGTACCATACATCCAATTTAGTCCTTTAATGTCTTGAATTACCCACCATTAAGAACACCAAAACGCTTACTTATTAAATGAACTCAAGTCATAAAAATCCCAAATCTTCAGTAAGAATACCAACGAATAATCATGAAAACCTTCACCTTGATGTAGCACATAAATGGTTAATCATTTTAACAATAAGCTTCCCCTGAAACCCATATGTTAACCATGTATAGAATGTAGACTCTATGTAATGATCACTGTTGAAGAAAACTAAGTATAACCAACTTGATGCTGAAGTAGAACAACCCAAACTTGTGCCTTATATCTTGTACTAAAACTGACTTCGAACGTATACTTAACGTATAGGGAGATCGCAATCTCTTGACAATAAACACTGAGCACAATAACGTAACTCCTTCAAGTGTTTGTCAATTCGTAGTCACCTGAACGAACGAACAAGTTATCTTCAAATGAAAAAGGTATAATAAAACACAAACCTATTAAACTCCACTTCATCGTCAAATAGGTGATAAGAACCTTTCTTCGTAATCAATTAAAACAAATAAGTATGAGCCTTGAAACTGTTTAAGCACCAATAAACCAAAACCAAATTTCCATCCTGTGTGTGTATCTTCCCCCGTGTGTGTGTTGGAACCAATTGTTCCAAAATAATATATACTTCCCCTCACTGCTTGTAACTCATGCCCATATTACTGCCTTTTAAAACATTAAGCATAGCAGTGGTAACTTTTCACTAGCAGTGGAAACCTCGTATGAGCAGTGGAAAAATAAGCCTAGCAGTGGAAACAAATTAGGCAGCAGTGGTAAGGATTACAACTAGCAGTGGTAACGATATAGGCAGCAGTGGAAAATTTTATCGAGAGTGGTAACAATCAACTTGCAGTGGAAACGAATTAGCGTGCAGTGGAAACCATAAAGGTAGCAGTGGTAACATGAAATGGAACAGTGGTAATATTGTGAATGAGACACTTCAATGTAGTACCAGTAATATCATTCTTTGTCACAAGTAACCCTACTCTCATCATAAAGCCCAAAATATAATCATAACACAGTAATAAGTTTGTTACCAGTAACTTCAGAATAATTGCACCAGTAATCTCACGTACCATAGAATCCAAACATACTTTTACCATCTTGCTTCAAACCCACGACCATCAACTTCATACAGATCTAGGGTTTAGAGTTTACATGCATCACAACATCTTGACTTTTTAGGGTTTCAGAAGAATCAATCGTGAACTGCCAGAAACCCTTTTCGAATAAAACATTAATCGTTGCAGCAATAAACCATTAGTACGATAGTAAAGAGATGTATTAGAGTTCATCATCAGTTCAAAAACTGACTCACTAATGCTAATACAACTTCCTGCAACCACAACCACTTCACAAAGTAGTTCCATAAACCCTACAAAGATATAAATAGCAAAACTACTTCTAGGGTTTTACTTCGTATTTCAGTAATCATCTATACACCAATTCTCAACTATTAGGGTTTCTTTTGTAGTTGTCACTAAAAACCCTAAAATTTGAAACGATATACCTCACAATGCAGCAGTTTTCAACAATTTTTATCTTTTTATTGGAAGCTCAGATTGAAGATCCCTCCGGTGGAACTCTTCCTTGATATGTTGAGAAGCTCCAATAAAAATTTCAGCCCGATCCAACAGTTAACGAAGGAGATATCGCCGTTTGAAAACTAACCTGCAGTGAGTTTTGAAGATACGAACCAGATTCGAATTTTCTTCCATCTTCGACAAACCAAACCTTGTTTAATCCCACGATCACGATCCCCATGGCTCTGATACCACATGTTAAGATCGTTTTATAGCTCGAGGTTGTTTAGACCTCATCTAGGGATTGCACAATAATAATGAATGAACACGATACGCAGCGGAATAAACAAACACATCATTATTATTGCTAACAAGGTTTCTTCGTCATCATCTCTATTCTAACATACATCAAAGCCCCAATGCTACGTGATCAAGTGTAGCACGGTTACATCCTAACAGCGATCTAAGATCGTTGAGGCTTAACCACAAATCAACAAGTCTAGGCGTTTACAGTAACTATACGCCCTAGACACACACACACACTTTTTCTGGACTTTACATCTTGTACGTACATAATATCAATTCCTTGTATCTCTTTATATAATAGAGATACTAGGGTTACAAGGAATAAACTAGAATAATAAAAAGATATGCAGTAATCTTTTTCTTTCTTTGCAAGTTTCTTCCTTTGTCTCCATAAGTCCCTCATGTTTCACATGTTTTGTCTTATCAACTTAATTGTAATTCCCAACAGAATGTACATTCCCCTTACACTTGAATTTTTACATACTTTACAATAAACTAATCTAATGACTCGAATCAAGATAATCAAAACACTTGGAGTACTTTTAAGATTAACGCACATATGGGGGTAATAAATGATGTTCTTCCCCATTACTCCATAACATTAGTACTTTACCCATGAGTCCCAATCGTCCCAAAACAATATGTACAAGATATGACTCGACTTAGCAACCATGTAATCAGTTAGATAATTAACTAAGGGTTTAAACAAATAACAATAATGCACTAAAGATGAGTGCATACACGAAAGGCTAAGGCGATTTGATTGTACATTTAAGTGGGTTGTAACAAATTCTTCCTTTAAGATACTTAAAGTTAGAAACGAAAAGATAGGCTCGGAGGGGTGTACTAGGGGTTTCGTGTACTAAAAATGAGTACAACGCTAAGGTGTGGGAAAAATTAGTTGACTTTACTAGCCAAATAATATGACTTAAATGGTCAAGTAATTATGATACGGGTTTAAAAAAAGGGTGATCCTAATGCCTCTTATCATGTAGTAAATCCTACTACACGAATGTAGTCTCACTAGCGGTCTCGGGATGCATCACTAACGCAAGTTCTAGAATCTAAATGCTACCGGTACACTCATAAGCACTAATAATGAATGCTTTTCCTATCAAATCTAAAGGCGAACCTCACATATTTGGGTGAAAATTTTTTCTGAATGGTATGGTTTTATGCTAGTCATACGACTCCTATCCATGAGACGCTTGCTAAGGCTAAAGTTTCACTCCTAAATGTTGTAAAAAAATTTAAATTTGGCGCCAAAATTACACTAACAAGTATTTCTCTTAGTTTTATTACACACCTACCATCAAACAAACTCAAGTGCAATTGTATCCTATAAGGTATCATCATTTACCCTCCCCTTACACTTAGGATGAACATTGTCCCCAATGTTCAATTAAAGAATGTAAAAGTGAAATAGGTAAAAGAATGAAAGCAAATACTCCCCTGATTCGTTTGGTGTGGATAGTGTGGTAACAAGGTTAGATCTTCCTCCAAGAAAATGAACATTCAAAGCTTCCCTTCTAGAAAAATAAATCATCTTCTTGTCATACATAACCTGTTAAACCTAAGAAAACAAACAAGGCAACCTCGCGTAAAATCGGCGGCAATCTATATATACTAAAAAATCCTAGAAAACAAATTAAGATATAATGCTTGTGGAATGAATGTTTGCAGATTTCCTGGAGTTTATAAAACTAAAGAATTAATAAAAACTTTAAGACTCCGTTAGAAAAACAAAACTCGCAAAATTTCCAGAATTTTACACATGACGCCGTCAGGAATTAATTCCTGACGCCGTCAGAAGTGACCTGCAGAAATCTTTATGTTAAGTTTCCAGAAAATTTCTGGAAAAACTTAGGTCCTACTTCCTGGAAAATCCTGCAAAACATCATTATGACTCGATACAAGCATTTGACTCTAACAAATACTAATACACATGTCCATTTAATATTGTGGAGAATCATGATCAATTTCGTTCTTAAAAACAAATTTGGGTTTCCCATTACACTTATCTTTTGCAAAATACCTTTATATAAAGTTAAGACGAAGTTAAACAACAAAATAAAGCATTTTTTCAATTTAGTTTTGAAACATGATCTACCAACAATAAAAATAAAGCATGCATAAGGAAGCAAACAACAATCAAACAAATAAAAATCACACAAAACATGGGTTGCCTCCCAAGAAGCGCTTTTCTTTATTTACGAATCTTGTAGCTAGACTCAAGGTCATGGGCTATCACATGACCTCATCGTTGGTCTCATTCTCTAGGTCATCTCCAATCTTAGTTTTGTATTCCGGACCTAGTTGCAAGCATTCCTTGTAGAAACCAAGTATTCTATTCATAACATATTCTACTCCTCTACGTCTATCCTTATCATTCCTATAGTAAACCGCTTGTTTGTGTTCCTTTTCTATGTTTGATAAGAGGCGGTATTGTTCAATCTTATAGGGCATTTGGTAAGAAATCTCATCGTTCTCTTCCTTGAATCTAACTATCCCTAGGGTCGGGTCATAACTCATCTTAGAGGCCTCAACAAACAGTTTTTCGAACACTACTTCACTTAGGCAATCATCTATTACTGGACGAGTATCCTCCACTATCACAAAGTCGATAACATAAGTGAAGTTTCCTACAAAGACATGTAATCCTTTCACTCTTCCTACAAAATTAGTTATCAAATTCTTGTTGGGCATTATCCTATAACCTAGTTGCTTCTTCATTACCCAATTATAATAGGTCCTAGTCATGATGTTTATAGGAGACCTAGGATCTATATAAGCTTTCCATACATGCATATGCCCAATGTTGCATGGTATGTTGATGTTAGAGGGATCACCTACTTTAATAAGGGGTGAACCAAGGATATATGGTGTGTCGAGATCATTGAATAAATCCTTGTCATATTCCCGTTCTTCCTTGGTGGGAAACTTATCAAAGTACTCTTCTACGTTTTCTACTTCCTCAAACTTCTCTCCCTTATTAACATCAACTTCCTTAATCTCATCCATAGTCTCGGTTTCTATTCCAACTTCATCCTTGTCACTTTCTTCTATATCCTTATCTATTGGCTTAACAGTGACAACATTGACAAAGTGGACGTGTTTGGATGACAAGGGGTCCTTAACTTGGATTCCGCTATTAGTGTCCCTAGTGTCCTTCCTAGGTGTAGCTAGCACTTTGTTGTTGAGGGCTTTCAACAAGTTGTCAATCTTATTGGTCATCTCCATTTGTTGTTGATTGAATTCGGTTTCAAATTTAGCTATGCGAGCTTCTTGAGATGCCATAAACTTGGACATCAATCCTTCAAGATTGTTGGTATTACCATAGTTGTTGGAAGGATTTTTGTTGAAAGTACGGTTAGAGGGTGGACCGTTTGGTTAGTAACGATTAGGTGGATTGGAAGAATTGTTTTGGTTTTGTTTCCACCTAAGGTTTGGATGGTTTTTCCAAGAAGGGTTGTAGGAATCACCGTAAGGGTTTGGCTTGGGTTTGAAAGTGTACCACTTGTCTCCCGCTTCGTCGGTACGCGAGGATGCGTAGTCCGCAAAAGCTTGTCCGGGGAGTTCCACGCAATCACGAGTGTCATGGGGACCACTACATAATTCGCATGAAGAAGTGATTTTGTTCACTTGGCTTTAAGGCTTGGGAGCTTCGTAAGATTTCATGAGAAACTTGACTTGGTCTTCAAGTTCCATGATCCTACGGTCGGGAGTGCTAGAATTGTTCGAAGGCAAAGATATTGCCTTGACCGTTTTGTTCAAATCACGGGGATCATTCCAACTTTCGTTGTCATAGAGAGCAAGATCTTCTATGAGTTCCCATGATTCTTCCGCACTAAGATCACATAGCTTGCCACTGGCCGGTTGGTCAATGGTTCGCCTTGTGGAGAGATCGATATGGTCATAAAAGATTTGGACTTGGAGCCAAAGATCTATGCCATGATGAAGGACTTTTTGGAGTAAGTCCTTGAAACGAGTCCATGCTTCATATAGAGTTTCACCTTGACGTTGTTGGAACATCAATATATCATTTCTAAGCTTGGTAGTTCTCCCCGGTGGAAAAAATTGAGCAAGGAACCGAGTGGTGAGATCATCCCATGAGGTGATGGATCCCGCGGGTAAATGTTCAAGCCATTGACTAGCTTGATCACGTAGAGAGAATTGGAATAGGCGTAATCGGGTCGACTCTCTAGTTGTAACATCAAGGTCTATAGAATCTACGATTTTAAGGAAATCCTTGAGATGTTGGTTAGGATCTTCGGAACGAAGTCCATGGAATGCACATCCGCTTTGCACCAACCGGATGGTGTCGGATCGCAAGGGGGACACATTGGCTCCTTGAGTGAGCTCAATAGTGTTTCGATAGCCTTGGTGGCTAGGACGGGAATACTCTCCTAAGGTTCGGGGCCTAAGAGGTTGGTTTGCTAGTGGTGGGTTTTGTGGGTGGTTTTTTTGTGGTGGGTTGATGGGTTCAAAGATGTTACCACCTTCCATGATGTCGGATGGTAAAGGTTACGAAAAAAGACACGAAGAAATAAGATAGACTAAAGAAAACCTAGAAAATAAAAATAAAATCTTGCTAGAAAGGAATCTAGCAAGTAGACCTAATAAAAAGAAATCCTAACCTAGACAATAACTATTCCCAGGGCTGCGGCGCCAAAAACTTGATACGTGGGAATCGCCCCAGGCTTTACCTCTCGAGGGATCTCGAGAAACTTACAACCCCCACCAGGCAGTGTACCTGATCGTTGTAGTATAGTATGATGACAAGTACTCGGGGATTGATCATTCAACTCAGGAATAGTGTCGCTAGGATTAGAAAGCCTAAAAACTAGGTCTAGAGGTGAGAGATGATTCTTTTTTGTATTTTTTTATGTTTTATAAAAGCAATTAAAAATCTCGGTTTTGGAAGAATGGGCGGAATTAGTTGCTAGCCAACTAACCCAAATAACTAAAGATGCAATCAAAATAAAATAACAAAATTCAAATGAAATCTAATTATACTAGTGGTGTAAACAATGATGGGAAAAGTTGTGTTTACTTAGGTTTCATTACTCCCTAGATATCTTTTACAGGTTGATAGTTTGTTACAATTGCATAGATGACGGGTCGTATTCCTTAATACTAGTCGTAGGGCCGTGTACAATATTCCCTAACTCTATAGGATCCTACTTCACTCCTATGTCGAGCCATTAAAAGCTCCTAACATGGGATCATTAGAATTCTCCTACGCATTAAATACAACAAAAAATCATAGTACACCTCTGATCATGTTTCTTAAGACGTTCAAGCATGTTACCAATGGAAGTCTGCCAGTTTTCTTAAGCCTAACATCGAATACAATCATCCGTAACAACTATAAACAAACAATCAACCCATAATTAACATCTAGGTTTCACTACATCTAAGCAAACACAAAAGAGATCTAGCCGAGCATGTTAAATTGAAGACAAGTGTAAGATATATTCAAGTAACACATAGACATATTGATTGAATTAAAAGAGAATTTATCTCAAATTGACATGAAAAGTTCAAAGGGTTGAAACCCTTGAAAAAGAAGGAAAAATTCGACCTAGGGTTTCTCCCTCAAAGTTGCACACTAATGAATGAAATTTGGAAAACTATATATAGATTTTACAGGGTGACGGCGTCAAGAAGAAAATTGTGACGCTGTCAACTCGTCGCCCATAATGAAATCGGATTGCCTAGATATACTTTTGACGCCGTCATGTGTAAAATTGTTCTTGGCCGTCACTAACATTTGGACCATGACAGCCTATGGTGACGCTGTCATCTCCTTAGTACAAAACTTTCTGGATCGTCACGTGTATCATCCACTTCCACCTCTTGTATTGCTCTTGACGCCGTCATTAAGAATCTTGTGACGCCATCAGGTACTGTTCCCAGCAAGGAAAATTAAGACTTTGCCATTTTCTTCACTTTTATGCTCCAAAAACGTCCAAAATGCTTCCTTTTCTAGATTTCACTCCTAAACTACCTAAAATGACAAAAGGAACGATTTAGGGCAATATTTGATCAAATAAATTCGAATTTGGGCTTA
The DNA here is from genome assembly GCA_030686995.1 of Artemisia argyi. Classification (NCBI taxonomy): domain Eukaryota; kingdom Viridiplantae; phylum Streptophyta; class Magnoliopsida; order Asterales; family Asteraceae; genus Artemisia; species Artemisia argyi. The sequence continues at coordinate 383,516 of JARVZY010002672.1, read as the reverse complement.
AATGACCCCCTAAAAACGGTTCATTTTTCGCCTCATCAATATACAACGTGTTAAGCATTATCAAGAAAATGGTAATGAAATGATCAGTGAGGAGGACATAACATTTGATGACGAGGTCACGTAATAGCCCGTGACCTTGAGTCTAGCTACAAGACTCGTAAATAAAGAAAACCGCTTCTTGGGAGGCAACCCAAGTTTTATTTGTTTGTTTGTTTATTTGATTTTATTTGTTTTAGTATGCATGCTTTATTTTTATTGTTTGTAGATCATGTTTCATAATAAATTGTGAAAATGATTTACCTTGTTGTTTGTCTTAACTTCATAAAAAGGTATTTCTCAAAAGATAAGTGTAAGGGAAATCTAAATTTGTTTCTAAGAACGGAATTGGACATGAACCACAACAATATTAAATGAACATGTATATTAGTATTTGTTTGAGCCAAATGCTTGTATCAAGTCATAATGATGTTTTGCAGGAATTCGAGGAAATAAGGCATGAGTTTTTCCAGAAATTTTCCGGAAACTTAACATATGATTTCTGTCAGAGCACTCTGACGGCGTCAGGATCATAACCTGACGGCGTCAGGTGTAAAAATTCTGAAAAATTTTACGAGTTTTGTTTTTCTAACAGAGTCTTAAAGTTTTTGTTAATTCTTTAGTTTTATAAACTCCAGGAAATCTGCAAACATTCATTCCACAAGCATTATATCCTTATATATATAGATTGCCGCCGATTTTATGCGAGGTTTGCCTTGATTGTTTTCTCAGGTTTAACAGGTTATATTGGACAAGAAGATGATTTATATTTCTTGTGGGAAGCTTTCTACGTTCATTTTCTTGGAGGAGGATTTAACCATGTTATCCATTTATCCACACCGAACGAATCAGGGGAGTATTTGTTTCATTCTTTTTTTACATCCTTTTTATTGAACATTGAGGACAATGTTCAGCCTAAGTGTAAGGGGAGTGTAAATGATGATACCTTAGAGAATGCAATTGCACTTGAGTTTGTTTATTTAATAGTATGTGGGTAATAAAACTAAGAGAAATACTTGTTAGGGCAATTTTAGCGCCAAATTTAAATTTTTTTACAACATTTAGGAGTGAAGCTTTAGCCTTAATGAGCGTCTCATGGATAGGAGTTGTATGACTAGCACAAAAACCGTACCACTCAAAATTTTCCACCCCAAATATGTGAGGTTCGCCCCTAGATTTGTTAGGAAAAGCATTCATTATTAGTGCTTATGAGTGTACCGGTAGTACTTAGATTATAGAACTTACGTTAGTGATGCATCCCAAGACCGCTAATGAGTCTATATTCGAGTAGTAGGATTTACTACATGATAAGAGGCATTAGGATAACCCTTGTGTTAAACCCGTATCATAATTACTTGACTAGTAAAGCCAATTAATTTTCCCACACCTTTCCGTTGTACTCATTTTTAGTACACGATACCCCTAGTACACCCCTCCGAGCCTATCTTTTCGTTTCTAACTTTAGGCATCTTACTTAAAGGAAGAATTTGTTTACAATCCACCCCAAATGTACACCCAGATCGCCTTAACCTTTCGTGTATGCACTCATCTTTAGTGCATTATTGTTACATGTTTAAACCCTTAGTTAATTGTCTAATTGATTACATGGTTGCTAAGTCAAGTCATATCTTGTACATATTGTTTTGGGGAGATTGGGACTCATGGGTAAAGTACTTGTGTTATGGAGTAATGGGGAATAACATTATTTATTACCCCTATATGTACGTTAATCTTAAAAAGTACTCCAAGTGTTTTGATTATCTTGATTCGAGTCATTAGAATAGTTAATTGTAAAGTATGTAAAAGTTCAAGTGTAAGGGGAATGCAAATTCCCTATGATGTATTATTTTGGATGGTAGGGCAAGAGTGTATAAAAAAATCGAAAAATCAAGAAAAAGAAAAAAATAGAAAAAGAAAAAAGAGAAAAAACATACGGACTACCATCCCACTTCCTTTTATGTTTATTTTATGTTTTGGTAGTTTTTGATTAGCTTAAGTCGAGTCGAGTCTTGGATTAGCAACGCCACATTGTACATGTAATTGACCAAGATGATTAACTCACCACCAGTAAATATTGCCTTTATCCAACAAAACCGTGTTTACCATATCCCTACACCTCAGGTTACAACCCTTTAAAAGACCTCTTTGATAGTTTATCCTAGGTCCTTATGCCAAGTGGTGAAGGTTTGATCGTTTTCCAAGCCTATGGTAATCTATTTGCTATGACAGGTAGTGAGAGATGTTTTCCATTTCCATATTGTAATAAATATACTTTATTATACCTGAGAGATGTGAGTATCTAAACACTATTTGTGAGGTGCTAGTGTATAATTTCCGTGCTTGTTTTTTGTTGAAATAGAACGATTATTTGTTGCAATTACTTTTATATTAGTATTAAATGACCCCTAACTTGTATTTTGATTAGAATAAAAGCGCAATTGCTTGAGGACAAACAAATCTCAAGTGTAAGGGTATTTGATGAGACAAAAAGTGTACCGCTTTTGGGGGGTCATTTAAGCCCAAAGTCGAGATTATTTGATCAAATATTGCCCTAAATCGTTCCTTTTGTCATTTTAGGTACTTTTGAGAGGAAATTTGCAAAAGGAAGCATTTTAGACATTTTTGGAGCAAAAAAGTGAAGAAAATGACAAAGTCTCAAAATCATGCTGAAAATTGTACCTGACGGCGTCAAGGATTACTAGTGACGGCGTCAAGACTTGACAAAGAGGTGGATAAATCAAATACACGTGATGCGCCAGAGAGTTTTTCAAAAGGAATTGTGACGGCGTCACCCTTTAGGGTCGTCAAGGTCGTCACGTATTATCACAAAGAGAGACGGCCCAAAGAATACAAAGAGTGACGGCGTTAGAAGTGGATCTAGGAAATACGAGTATTATTTTGGCTGCGAGTTGATGGCGTCAGACCCTACTCTTGACGCCGTCAGAGTGTAAAATCTATATATACTTTTCTAGTTTTCATTCATGGTGTGCAACTTTTAAGGGAGAAAACCCTAGACGAATTTTACTGCAATTTTGAGGGTTTCAAACCCTTGTTTCATCCATGCTTAATTGAAGATAAGTCTTCCAACAAATCATTCAATATGTCTATGTGTTGTTTGATTATATCTTATGCTTGTCTTCTCTTTAACATGCTAGGCTAGGTTTTCTTTGTGTTTGCTTAGATGTAATGAAACTTAGATATTGATTATTGGTTGGTTGTTTGTTTATAATTGTTGTGGATGAATGATTTTGATGTTAGCCTTAAGAATACTGGCAGACTTCCAATTGGTAACTTGCTTGAATGTCTTAAGAAACATGATCGGAGGTGTACTACGATATATTGGTTATATTTAATGCATAGGTAACTACTAATGAGGCCCTGTTAGGAGCTAGTAGTCGGCTCGACATAGGAAGAGGTAGAAGCTTATAAAGTCAGGGAAGATCGTACACAGCCCTACGAATAGTATTAAGGAATATAACCCGTCATCCATCCAATTGTAACAAACTAATCAACCGGTAAAAGATAGCTAGGGAGTAGTGAAATCTAAGTAAACACATTTTCTCTTATTATTGTTTTCACCACATTTACTTTAAGTTCAATTTATTTTATTTTGATTGCATCTGTAGTTATTTGGGTTAGTTGATTAGCAACTAATTCTGCCCACTCCTTTAAAACCCGAGATTTTTACTTGCTTTCCATAAAATATAAAAATACAAAAAGAATCATCCCTCACCTCTAGACCTAGTTTAATTGAGTTTTAACCCTAGCGAACACTATTTTTTGAGTTGAACGATCAATCCCCCAGTACTTGCCACTATACTATACTACAACGGTCAGGTACACTGCTTGGTGGGGATTGCAAGCCTCTTGAGATCCCTTGAGAGGTAAACCTTTTGCGAGGGCGTAATTCCACGCATCAGTATGTGTTGATTTCATCAGCGTCATCATTCCTTGGAGTTAGAATCGCTCTTTCTTTTAGATATTCATCCTCGGTATGTCTTGTTGTAAAGTCAGGGAATGTTTCTTTCACAATCTGCTCGATAGGAGAATTTGATGAGTTTATAATGAAATCTTCTGGAATCTCTATCCAGGTTGGCTCATCTTCATGATCTTTACGGATTGCTGGAAATTTTCTATCGCCTAAATCTAAAACCCATTTGTTGAATTCCTATTTGTGAGAATCAATTGAACTACTTGCAGAGTATTCATTGACTCTCATGCTGCGCGTGAGTTTGAAAACTTTGCAAGACCTCCACAATTGTGAACGGTTTATGCAGGCCTGAATCACTTCTTGTTTTTTCCTTTTTAGGATGATAGGTAGGATTTGTCTGAAGTCACCTTCAAATAATACTATCATCCCTCCGAAAAGTTGGTTTCTTTTCTCTGAGTTTTCATAACCGAGTATATCCATTAAGGTTTTGTCTAAAGCTTCAAACTACCTCTGAGTTATGGATGCTTCGTCCCAAATAATGAGTTGAACCTGCTGTAGCAACTCTGCCAAGTGTATATTTTGTTTAATCCCACATGTGCTATTTTCAATTAGCTCTAGTGGTATGACAAATCAGCTATGAGCGGTCCTCCCTCCAGGAAGGAGTAATGATGCTATTCCTAGTTCAATTATTTGAATTAGTTATTGATTATAAAAAGTTTAAGAATGCAAGTGTAAATTATTCTATTAAGTTGTTACAACATTTTAAATAACATACCTGAAGATCCAACGGCTAGCACAGTTACTCTTTCTGATTTTAACGTTGAGATTATAGTTTTATAATGTCTTGCCTGTTCCTCCGTGGCCGTAAACAAAATAAAACCGACCCTTTTTATCATGCACAATTTCAATAACCTGTTCATATATCAGTTTTTGTTCTAGGTTTAACAACGAATAAAGTTGCCCGTGTTCAATTTTACTTTCTGTGGAAAACTAGAAGGGGGGGTTGAATAGTTTTACGTCTTTTTAATTTTATTTTAAAAACTTAGTTTAGTTTTAAAATCTTGTTTGCTTTTAAAACTTTGATTCAATCTTATGTGAACTCAAATCTTGAACAATATGAACAAGTATATCTAAGTATAAACAATAATAATAATGTATGCTAAGTATGTGAAATCAACACATGTATAATATAAACAATTGTAGCTATATACGAGAGATAAGTACGTAATCGTTTATTTTATAATCCTTAGTTATATTTTGTATGAAAACTATACTTGATCGAAATGATCAATTATATGTATGTAACCTTTTTAGTTTGATTGTAAATACTTTGTTTTGTGAATAAAACTTTCGTTTGATCTTTAAGTAAAATCAATACTAGCACTATATGAGCAACTATATATATACATCTACGTCTACAAAATTAATAACGATATAAGCAAGATAATAAGTAAGATATGGAAAGATCTAACCGCGAGACAAAGGATTTATAGTGGTTCGGCTACAAGGACACCTTCCTTGCCCTACTCCACTCCTCGAGTCACCGACTCGAGAGTTTTCTTCACTATATCAACAAGCTCCCTTATGGCGGAGAAAACCTTACACACCAATTACACACCAATTACACACCAAAGCTTCGTCACAACGAAATCACACCTTCTTCACAACTACTTCACACCAATCTACTACTTAATCACACCACTTCTTCACACCTATTTCCTACACACCAATCTTCTTCACTCCTATCTTCTACACACCAATCTTCATCACAACTATCTACCTCCCAACAATCTTCTTCACACCACTACTTATATCTCACTACTTCTATTCACAACTTCTATATCTTCTAAACAAACAATAACAAGCACAACACAATATTCACAAATGAATATATATACACTATACACAACAACTCTTCAACACTTCTTGAACTTGGTTGTAGAGAGTTCTTCTTTTGCACTTAGAATGAGAATGGATGATGAGGGATTGAATCACTTGAAACAAGGATTAATATACAAATGATCAAAGGGTTTTTGATGAGTTTTAGATGATTGTAGATCTGAAAATTTCGTGCAAAAGGTGAGGAAAAATTCCAGAATTAAGGTGGTATTTATAGGGGAAGAAATCTGACAGTTTCTGACAGGGGAGCGTGGCCGGTCCCCTTAATTGTGTGCTGGCCCCCTTAAAATTAAGGGGGCCGCCCTTATAATTAAGGGGGCCGCCCAGACGAAAACTGCAGTTTTCTTGTCTTTTTCTGGGGAAAGTTTATTTGGTGAAAAACTAACTGATTTTGGTTAAAATTTTGAATTCATATATTTATTATGAATAAAACATTTTCCTTTATTACCAAAAATGTTTTTCAAAAATATATAATAAGTTTATTTAATTTTATAAACTTTTTATTATTTAAATAAACATCCCTTTGATCATAAAATGTATTAGTCACTTGTTTATTCATACCTTAAGTGATTATGTTGGATGAGATGATATAAACTTGCTTAAAACTTGTTTACGTATTAACTTTGCGTTTAATGTTCTTATATTTTGTGATCGTCAAAACTTAAGGATATCGAAAGATATTAATAACGTTTTTATACATTATTTATATCAACAATCTCCCCCTTTTTGATGATTACAAAATCTAAACTCATTAAACTAAAAATTAATATATATGCAAGTTTTTAGTGTGAGTTTATATCACTTCTCCCCCTTTTTGTTAACATCAAAAAGGTTATCCCGACGAATGTATAGCTCCCCCTTGAAGTATACTCCCCCTCGTTTTGAGGTCATAAGAGATCGAGATATGGAATGCTCGCAAGAAAAATAATAGAAGCGCAAGCATATACAGAAGAATATGCAATATACAAATAACAAGCATGGCAAAAAAATATTAAGGATGCATAACAATTAATTCAAAGTGATTATGTTAAAGATCCTAATTTGCCAAAGAGAGCCATCGGACTTGCTTGTAACAAAAGGTTGGTTGATTCGTATTTGAGAGTGAAAATCATAAGCATATGGTATGATTAGATGGTTGATGATGAGGTATTTGAAATGTAGATGGTTGAGTTAGGGTAAGGTTGTTGGATTAATGGAGGTATATGTTTGGGTCATGAATGTTGGAGAGTTTGGTGGTGGAGAGTTTGTAGCGGAAGAGGTTGATTAAGGTTTTGGATGTTGTTCAAGTGAGGATATTGGATGTGATCTAGTGAGAAGATATTCAATCTAAGTGAAGTGTTCATTGAATGCAATGGTTTTTAGGAGAAAGATGCAACAAGGTCAATTGTTGACATGTTTTTCAACTTGATTCAAGTTGTGGGGTAATGAAAGGAGAGCTAGAGGAAAGTTGTTCCAAGTTGCATTGAGCACGGTGTCAGGCAGCAAGAGCACAAAGCTCATGGGCTTCCTTGAGTTCTTCAATGAACTTCAAGTGTTCGGAGGAAGGTGATAGGACATGCAACATAGGGATAACATGTGTGTTAGTAGAAGGTGGTGGTGATACTCTTGGTGGTGGAGATATTTATGAATTTGGGTAATCATGAATGGATGATAATGAAGTTGTGGAGGATGTATCATGAGTGGAGGATGTTTTGGATGGTAGATTGGTAGGTTGAACAAGATGTGAGGTGTTAGGAATGAGATTGGGATTGTTGTTTCGAGATTGAACATGCTCTTCATTTGGCTTATGTTGGTAAGATGAAGGTGTATTTTTAGGAACAAGGATGGATGTTTGGTTATTATGATGAGGTTTGTGAAAGGGTTCATTTTAAGTGAACATGAGGTTTATGTATCATGAAATATGGTTTGACCTTCATGGGTTAAGTTGTAGTGGTGATGACACACTTTGTAGGGTATATGGTTGAATCTTTTGTGAGGATGACTAGGTTGAGTTATTGGTGAAGATGGTAAATGAGTATCAAGTGATGTAGGTTAGAGTGAAAGAGCGATGTTCATGGAAGGGATTACTTGGTAGGAGGGTGTTATAGATGGTGCATTAGGTGCACTAGGAGATGAAATTTGAGGTTAGGTGAGTAAAGGTTATGAGGTTTGAGTGTGTAAAGGTAGAAGGATATGGGTGAGTAAAGGTTGTTGATATGTAATGTTGGTGAGAAGGAAAGTGAGGTGTTAGGTAAGTAATGTTTGAAAACATAGGAGGAATTTGGTGTTGGATGTTTGACAACGTCATTTGATTTGACGGAATTTTAAAGGAAGTTAGGCTTTCTTCTCCAAACAAGTTTCTTGGTGGCTTTGGTTTAATGGGAGAGGAAATGATGAGATGAGTGGAGATTGAGAGGAATGAGAGTGTTTATAGTGTAGGATTGGTGGGATCAAGGATGGATAAATATTGATGGAAGGTTTATGATAAAATAGGTTTGTGAATTTTGGGAAGTGTAGGATGAAATGGGCTAAAAAAATAGAAAAGGGAAACAACACCTTCGACCATCAGATGGCCGGTCCCCTTAATTGGAGGCCGGTCCCCTTAATAATTAAGGGGGCCGCCTTATGATTTAAGGGGGCCGCCCATCTGGTGATTCCCAGATTGCCAGAAAAGGGTTTTTGGTAGTGAATTGCAGAAAGGTTGTGTTTTTGGTTTCAAACAAGTCCAACTCTTTGAGGCAATCAAGCATATACTAATTATGTAGCCAAATCATATTAACCAAAGAGATTAAGTAAACAAGCAATTTCATCTAGCATGCAAACATACTCATGAAACAAGTAAAATATAAGTGCTAGGAAACAATAAGCAACATCAAGTATTTCATAACTACATAACAATGAGGATTAATTCTAATGTGTATCAATGTGCAATAAGTGGGTAGTTATGATAGCATGTATTTCTAGACTTGTTACAAACAAAGTCTTAATGAACAAACCATGGTCCTCTTGATTTGATTTAGTTCACTTATAAGTGTCATTTATATAAATATAGATGACAAATATGAGATCATCATGCATGATTTTAAAAGAGACGTTTTTAGCATTATTCAACAATGTTTGAAAGTAAGTTTTCACTTGGATGTGAGAGTTATTTGAAATAGATTGGGTTTTTACTTCAAAATGTGTGAATGAACGGTAAAGAATATTTTCCCAATCTTTAGTTTTGATCAAAACAAAATTGTGAATATTGATAGTGAAAACATGTTATTTAAAAGTGGGATAGTTATTTGAAAGACTATTTTCCAAAATGTGAGGTTTTTGCATATTTTTAGAGATATTAGATTTTTAACAACAAATATCATAAATCAAATATTTTAAAAAATGTTTATTAAAGATCTCATGCTCAAGAGGATTGGTTAAGCCTATTATTATCTCATGCTATCGTTTCTACATATCCTATGATCCTGAAGGAAATGAAGACGATAATTTATATGTTAGATGCGAGAGTGTTGAATGGGGTATAACCTAACATCTATAGTTCCTTTGTTTTCGCACGCTTATCTGACTTAATGCCATAGTCTACGAGAGCTTGTTTCATCCATAGTTTTCTTACGTGAGGGATCTAATCCTACTTCTATATTTACGATTGATCCACTTAACTCATTTCACTTCATCACCATGAGTTTCCTAATAGTGGATATAGAAGATTTCCATTTTCTATTTTGTTCGGCAATGAACAATTTTATCTTATTCCTAGGAAAGTCAACCAATGATGTTTCTAGGTTATAAGAATATAAGCAATTATGTACTAAGCATTAATCTAACTAATCATTTATCTAAGCATGCAAATTATAGTGATGAACTTAAAAGAAACGCGTACCTTTTAGTCTTCAATGGAATATCTTCAAGCACTTCAAGTGACCATGTTGACTTATAGAAGTCATTTGTAGATGATATTCCAACTTCTTCCAAGATTGACAACTTAGCCACTTGGTCCCCATTGTCTAATTGGTCCAAAGTTGTTTGGTCCAAACATATTTAACATTTGGCTAGGATGCATGTATGGTGGTAATATTTCCCATTGTCTCATTGGTCCAAAGTTGTTTGGTCCAAACATATTTAACATTTGGCTAGGATGCATGTATGATGGTAATATTTCCCAAGGATTGTAACTTGGTTGATAATTCCACATTTGATTTTTAGTGTTATTGTAATATTGTCTATTTTGATTTCTTCTAGGTTGAGATGTTTTAGATCTTGGATGATGATTTTTAGTTTTTCTTGGTGGTGGAGTTTTAGATCTAAATTTAGGTTTAGAGGATCCTACTTCGGTCTTTAAGGATGGTTTGTAAAAAATTTTAACTTTTTCATCATTCGCAATGGGTATTTTTCTATCTTTTGTAAGTATATACTTAGGATTTGATTCTAATAATTTTTGTTTACTAGATTCACATTCAAACTTTATACTTTTATTTTCACTAGTTGAAACATTAGTTGAAGTTAATCCTAGACCGGTTTTATCTCCCGAAGTTTCTTGAGCACTTAGTATTTTCTTAAGTGGGTTATTACTATTTTTAAACCTGTCAAGTTTGAAAATTTCATCTTTAAGTTTTTCGTTTTCATTTTTAACCTCTAAGCAAGTTTTACATTTTACAAAAACTTCTTTTCCTTTTTCCAAATGTTGTAGTTTAATTTTTAATTCGAGTACTTCATTTTCTAATTGATTATTAATATGTTTTAGTGACTTATTTTTAGCTATAACCTTTTGACCTAATTTGCATAACCTATTATATTCACTATCTAGGTCTTTTTCGTCTAATGATAAATTTTTGTCACTAAAGTATTCGATTTCGAAACGTACCTCGCTTGATGTCTTAGCCATAAGACACTTTTCTTCATTTTTGGTTTCTTTCTTGTCCTTATCGCTATCACTCCAAGCACCTCCGATAAACGCCTTTTGATTTTGATCTCTTGACATCATTGGACACTTTCCGATGAGATGATTTGGATTGCCACATTTAAAACACTTCCTTTCATTATATGGTTGCCTAACATATCTTCCTCGTCTTTTGAAGTATTTCTTGAAGTCTCGTACGGCCATAGCATACTCTTCATCGTCACTTTTGGAGGTTGAGCATTCTTCGTCACTAGAGTCCTTTTTAGCTTTCAACACAATTGATTTGCTTTGCTCCCTTTTTCCATTGAGAATCTCGGAGTCTTTCTTTATTATTGCTTCGTAGACTTTCAGGTTGCCGATCAACTCATCAAGTTGAAGAGTTAACAAGTTCTTCGATTCTTCAATCGCCGTAACTTTAGCTCGCCATTTTGGATGAAGAGCCCTAAGAAATTTCCTAACAAAATTCTTACTAGAAAAATTCTCATCAAGTGCTTTTAAACTTGTGATAATAGTGTTAAATCTAGCAAAAGCATTATCTATTGATTCCTCCTCCGGAATCGTAAATTGTTCATATTGTTGAACAAGAAGATCTATTTTGTTATCTTTAACTTGACTATTACCTTGGTGAGTGATTAGTAAAGAATTCCAAATTTCTTTTGCGGTTTTACACATAAAAATTCTTTCGTATTCTTTACGTGGTAACGCATTGTAAATAACCATTTTTGCTTCATTGTTTTTAGAAAGTCTTCTTTTTAAATCATCATTTTGTTTTTCAAAAGGTACTATTTCATCTTTATTTGTTTCGGGATTATTTTGAGTAGGTAAAAAATCACCATTAGTAATAACATGCCAAAGATCTAGATCCTTTGATTTCACATAAGTTTCGAATCGATTTTTCCAATATAAAAATCCATCACTTTCAAATAGTGGTGGTCTTTGCATAGATTGCCCTTCTAAATATTTTTCAGATTCCATAGATCGTTACAAGTTTTAAAATACAATATATTTTAAAAATCTTGCTAGACCTTGCTCTGGTACCAATTGTGGAAAACTAGAAGGGGGGGTTGAATAGTTTTACGTCTTTTTAATTTTATTTTAAAAACTTAGTTTAGTTTTAAAATCTTGTTTGCTTTTAAAACTTTGATTCAATCTTATGTGAACTCAAATCTTGAACAATATGAACAAGTATATCTAAGTATAAACAATAATAATAATGTATGCTAAGTATGTGAAATCAACACATGTATAATATAAACAATTGTAGCTATATACGAGAGATAAGTACGTAATCGTTTATTTTATAATCCTTAGTTATATTTTGTATGAAAACTATACTTGATCGAAATGATCAATTATATGTATGTAACCTTTTTAGTTTGATTGTAAAAACTTTGTTTTGTGAATAAAACTTTCGTTTGATCTTTAAGTAAAATCAATACTAGCACTATATGAGCAACTATATATATACATCTACGTCTACAAAATTAATAACGATATAAGCAAGATAATAAGTAAGATATGGAAAGATCTAACCGCGAGACAAAGGATTTATAGTGGTTCGGCTACAAGGACACCTTCCTTGCCCTACTCCACTCCTCGAGTCACCTACTCGAGAGTTTTCTTCACTATATCAACAAGCTCCCTTATGGCGGAGAAAACCTTACACACCAATTACACACCAATTACACACCAAAGCTTCGTCACAACGAAATCACACCTTCTTCACAACTACTTCACACCAATCTACTACTTAATCACACCACTTCTTCACACCTATTTCCTACACACCAATCTTCTTCACTCCTATCTTCTACACACCAATCTTCATCACAACTATCTACCTCCCAACAATCTTCTTCACACCACTACTTATATCTCACTACTTCTATTCACAACTTCTATATCTTCTAAACAAACAATAACAAGCACAACACAATATTCACAAATGAATATATATACACTATACACAACAACTCTTCAACACTTCTTGAACTTGGTTGTAGAGAGTTCTTCTTTTGCACTTAGAATGAGAATGGATGATGAGGGATTGAATCACTTGAAACAAGGATTAATATACAAATGATCAAAGGGTTTTTGATGAGTTTTAGATGATTGTAGATCTGAAAATTTCGTGCAAAAGGTGAGGAAAAATTCCAGAATTAAGGTGGTATTTATAGGGGAAGAAATCTGACAGTTTCTGACAGGGGAGCGTGGCCGGTCCCCTTAATTGTGTGCCGGCCCCCTTAAAATTAAGGGGGCCGCCCTTATAATTAAGGGGGCCGCCCAGACGAAAACTGCAGTTTTCTTGTCTTTTTCTGGGGAAAGTTTATTTGGTGAAAAACTAACTGATTTTGGTTAAAATTTTGAATTCATATATTTATTATGAATAAAACATTTTCCTTTATTACCAAAAATGTTTTTCAAAAATATATAATAAGTTTATTTAATTTTATAAACTTTTTATTATTTAAATAAACATCCCTTTGATCATAAAATGTATTAGTCACTTGTTTATTCATACCTTAAGTGATTATGTTGGATGAGATGATATAAACTTGCTTAAAACTTGTTTACGTATTAACTTTGCGTTTAATGTTCTTATATTTTGTGATCGTCAAAACTTAAGGATATCGAAAGATATTAATAACGTTTTTATACATTATTTATATCAACACTTTCGTTCACATCATAGTCCAGTGCTTCTCTAATTAAACAATTATCGATATTGGTTAGCAGTGTTGGGTTAGGCCGTGGAAGATCAGGAAAATCTGTTAAAGAATCTCCCATTTCTATTTAACAATTGTTGAATTTCTACCAAACAGTAATTCTTGATTTGTTCCTCTGTTAGCTCCAACTTAGGGTACCTGAAAGCTTTGCTTTTTGTGTAAGATATCTTCTGATAAAATTTCCCAAGTTTCTTCCCATAATTTTAATAGCCTACTGACATCACAGAACTACAAAATTATGACAAATTGGTCACGAAGCTGTGGGCCTAATGCCCAAAAGCTGGCTTCTGTTATAGCATGTTTCCATTCCTTGTCATCATGGAGGAGGCCATATTCAAAACATGATTCTTTAAAAGTTTCATATTCCTTTTTGTTAACTATCATCATTTTCTTAAAAGATGTAGGTCCTCTCACCACATTTAGCAACATTTGAGATAGTAGGGTTCCCTGTAAGCCGGGCTTGAGTAAAAAATCCTACCAATACTTTTTTTCTATTTCCTTAGTTTCTGTATCTTTTGTTGTTCATGCCACACATAGTGTTTGGGCATTTCAGCATAGGTTAGTTTCCTTGCTGTTATATCCCGCTTATTTAGTTCAAACCACTCAGTTAACATCGTTATCTTGATGTTTTCCCTTTGAAGTAGTGCTGGCAAGCTTTGTGAGTCACGTAATGTAATTGAGTTATGATTTGGTAAATGTGTAGAACCGTAGAGGGGTGTGAATACGGTTTCTTCGGCTTTTAGAACGTTTAAAAACTTTAAGCCTAGAAGAAGAACCATGTGGTTGTACAATCAATACAACAACCACAAATACAATCCAAAGTATATAAAGCGAGTAAAGAAAGACACCACGGTATATACTGGTTCGGGATGGGGGGTTTATACTATCCGTACGTCCAGTTGCGAATCCACGACACCGATACCATTACTCTAGTATAATCCTCTCGGTGGACTAAAAACCGTTACAATTCACTCCACCGATATTCACCAATATCGATGCTCACAAAGAAGGAGTTACTCATCAACAGTATTCCGCCCTCGGAAACCAGCCAAAAGAATCTCGCGATTCGACTTCACCTAAGGGTCACTAAGACCACTACCAAGCCTTCTCACCGGAAGTATCAAACCCCAACTAGATCCCTAATGATCTAGGCTTGGTCACAAAGACACAAGACTTCCCTTACAAACAATTTGAATGAATAAAAGATTGTTTGTTCCATCAAGCGCTAACCTAACCTAGAGACTCGATTCTAATAGAAAGGGTAAAGATAGAAGACCCTCGACACAACCACAAGAGTGGATTAGGTTCTTGTGATTCTTCCCTTGCAAGGAGATGTGTTCTTTCAAAGATGTTAGTGTGATAAACTAAGAACACAAGATAAAATTATAGGATTAGAGAGAAAGAATGTAGAGAGAAAGAATAATGGCAAAGGGTGAGGAATACAAGAGGCGAGGGGGGGTATTTATAAGCCAAAACCCAAACTTTGGAAAAATTTACCGAGGCCGACACGTTGCCCACGCGTCAACACGTGGGTGACGTGCCAGACCCCTGTAACATTTTCCCCAAATGTTGGGTGTTGGTCTCTTAAATACTTTCCCTTGCTAAACCCCCAATTGTACTTCACACTAAACCTTATCATTAATCAATCTAAGGTTTACCAACTCAAATAGCCAATTTGGAAAATGTTTTTGTGAAGTGTTTATAAGAAGTAAATTATAAAAGATAGAAAGAGTAGAAGAGATAATTGAGTAGGGGTAGAATGGGTATTCCCCACATGGCATAAAAGAGAGAAGAGAATATGCCATGGGATATTCCTCTATAGAGAAGAGTGAGTGAGGTTAGGTTAAGAATGAACCATGGTTAAGTTAGGAGTAACCAAGGTTGGGTTAGAGAGAAGTATGTAGGGACTAAACAATGGTTAGATTAGAAAGTGAACCATGGTTAGGGTACAGGGTATATCCAAGGGAATATTTCATCCTTTGTATGGTTAAGAGTTAACTATGGTTGGGTGAGAAATGGGTGAGTTGGGAACTAACCATAGTTGGGTTAGAAATGAACCATGGTTGAGTTAAGAGAGGCATATACTCAAGAATATTCCATTTCTTGGGGAGGAAGGTGAAATGGATGGTTGAGATGTGTTTGTTTGAAATGGATGGTTAGGATGAAGAGTGTGTAAGGAATATAAGAGATGAGTTGGATTGTGTAAGAGTGAAGAGATGTGTGTAAGGGAATATGTAAGAGTTGGATGTGATGGGGAGCCTAGTGTGTGTAGAGAATAAGATGGTTGTGAGTAGTGTGTGTAATTTGAAAATAAAGCTGTTGGAGGTGTAAGGAATATGTTTATTGGATATGATGTGTGTAAGAATGAGTTGTATGTGTAAGGAATAATGTAAGGATGATTTGATGGGGAGCCTAGTGTCTGTGAAGAGAGGTATGTGAGTGAAGTGTGTGTATTTTGAATGTAAAGGTGTGTGTATATGAGTTGTGCGTGAAAGTATTGTGTGTTTGAAAAGTATGTGTGTGTGTATAAAGAATATGTGGGGAATGTATAAACTATAAAGTAGAGAGAATATTGTAAGAATGGAATTTTATGTGGGAAAATATAGGAGACAAAAAGGTATAAAGGTGTAAGAGGTGTAAGGGAATATTTAGAAGATGTTGGGAGGTTTGGAGGCTTTGTCTTTTGTGAAAGAGTGATTAAGAAGATGATTAAGAAATAATCAAATTGTCATTAAGAAGAAAAAGGTTTAGACAATTGTGATTATAAGATAGGAAAATCAAAGGCTTTGTCTCTTGGCTATTACACAACAGCCAATGCCAAACCATTTTTTTTTTTTTTTTTTTTTTTTTTTATGTGTTGTATTTGTGTATTTAGTGGGGTATGTGTGGATCCAACGGCACCACTTTGTTATGGCACCACATTTGTATGAGAGATGAGTTTTTTTGGTACCATTGAAGATCTCGTGCCATAGGAATTTTCGCTGACGTTGCGACACTTTTTACCAACGACACGAGGCCTTTGACTTGACGATACCCGGTGCTCTTAGAGTTTTACAATAAATATAAAAATATTTTTATTTTTTTGGACTACTTGGTTTAAATCATATAGCAAAACCAACACTAATAGAGCCAAGTTGTTCAATCCAAACTATTTCATTGAACAATTCTATAAACAACATCCTACGTATCTGCATGGCTCTTTAATTCGGTCCAGTTGTCCAACGCATAATCTTCCTATTCAAGACTTTTTGGATTATAAAGTAACGGATTTTCTAACAAGAACCTAATGATTTTGTTTGAACTTACCTTATTAAAACGAACTTACCTTAACTGTATGCGTTAAAATCATGTATTAATGAAAGTTATAATTTTATTTTAAAAGTCTTATTAATTAAAATTATAATATAAATTGCTGCCGCAACAAAGAAAAAAAATGATGACGTGAACTACTTTTGTGTTCGTTAGATCAGTTTACTATGCAATCACAACCGCATAAAAGAAACATATATTGTTTGCTGTCATGAATGACCTATTACGTAAACAAACTCCTCTACAATTAAGAGAATGTATATGTATCATTTCATTGCCTTATTCATTGGAAACAAATAATATGCCAATTGAACTATAATTTAAATTTTAAACAAGCTTTAATTTAGTGCCCTCCTAGGTTACCCTAATGTACGAGTATATATATACATGAGTAGTCACCTTCACCTTTAACCTACAAAACACAATCAACCATAGTTTATATCACGAACAAACACTATCCACCCTCAAGTTGCAACTGAATTTACGGTCCAGCATTCTCCTTTTAAATTGTGAAGTAGTATCTTGGTTTTGCAGCTAGGAAGGTATTCCATAGAGAACTGATAGGGAACTTTCTGATCATTTGAAAATTGAAACATTATGGTAAAAAAGTGACTTGATAATATGAATAACTGATAGGGTTTGGCATTGCACTTTGAAAGTGATTTATCAGTTTTTATTTTATAGTTTTTTGAATTATAGGTAATCTCAGATTTATCTAAAAGGGTCATTTTACAAGTTGATATTGAAATAACCAAAAACTTCCAGCCAAATACGCAAACAACAAAAGCACATCCAAACACTTTATCCTGCAGCTGATTATCTGATTCTAATTATTTATAACACATGGTCGCTTTTGAAAGAAAAAGTTGTGAGAAAGAATAGCAGCCAATAGAGACCAGGAGATTGGCAGTCAGGAAAAAAAAAAAAAAAAAAAAAAAAAAAAGGTACCCATTTTGGAAGGTCAATGTAAACCAACTTGACCCATTTACTGCAACACAGTCAAAGTTACCCATTTTGATCTCTTACTCAACATGTTTCAAAAGTCCCTTTACAAAACCATTGGATTGGTAGGCCATGGTTCATTATTTTTATATTGAATTATGTGGAGATATTATTTGAACAACGAATGCCATTTCCTTTTGTTTACTTGCATTTTCGTACAGAAGACATATCATACTGAATTGGCTAAATGGTGTGGAAAGATTATTTGAACAACGAGCATTCCTTTTTGTTTACATGCAACTTATTTTTTTTAGCATGGCCGAGTGAAAGGGTATTTGATCAACAACCCAAGTTGTAAATGTCCTCTCGTTATAGCAATCTTAAAATATCATGTTCTCTCCCTCATGTTTTTGTTACCACCATGAAGATAACCACATGTTCGTACAATTAGGTTTAATTTATGTTGTATTAAACGTGAACCTGAGTTAGTTGTTATCGATGTTAAATAGTCAATTGATGAACAAGATCCCAATAATCTTTAGTCTTCACCGAACATATAGTTGCTTAACCGATTTAAGCTAAATTTGATCTTGCAACTCTAATCATACTAAAATGAACACTTTTAGCAAAGTTGAAACTTTGATAGATAAGCTATTTGAAAAGTGATGTGTAACAAAACATCAAAATATTTCCATACATTTAACAAATTTATATCTCAATTATATGGCATTGATTACTTATATCTTTTAACTTTATATATTCAAACTCTTTCTAACTATTACAAATGTCAATAAAAAGTAGTATACCCGGTCAACGCACGGGTATTGCACTTGTTTATACTTTATAGAGTTGTTTTT
This sequence comes from Artemisia argyi, assembly GCA_030686995.1. Taxonomy (NCBI): domain Eukaryota; kingdom Viridiplantae; phylum Streptophyta; class Magnoliopsida; order Asterales; family Asteraceae; genus Artemisia; species Artemisia argyi. The sequence continues at coordinate 364,940 of JARVZY010002672.1, read as the reverse complement.
AAAAACAAGATAAGGATCATAATACGGAAATAAGGTAATTGAAAATATTTCTGAGATGTTTGTTTGTTATTTTAAGTTCAAGATGTGCTGTATAGATTAGAAGGTCAAAATGAGTATATACCATTTCTTGAAGATGGAGTAGAAAAGTTGTTGAGTGGCAAAACTGGAAATACAGTATAATGAAAGCAAATATTGACTTAATACTTTAATACTTTAATAGTACGAGTATATATGAGTGGAAATTACTTAAATGAACGTTTTATACTACCAGGGGCGGTGCTGAAAAAAATAAATAAATAAATAAAATAGGCCCGGCACGAGGAAATTTTTTTTTCAGCCCTTCACCCTTTTGTCCCTTCACAATCATTTTTGAATTTTTGGATTAAATGATTAATATGGTTTATTTTTAGTGCCACTTAATGGGTTGGGCCTAGTACATATAATGGGTATAAAAAATTTTAGTGCCCCTTAGTAGGTTGGGCCCGGCTCGGTTGCTGATGGTGCGCCGGCCCAAAACCGCCCATGTATACTACTAGTTTTTCAAAATGAACCTCGCATACAAAATTATCGAAAATGAACTTTGCATATATTAACCGTTAGATGTATTATTAGATTAGCTTATAAGGTTACACGTGTATAAAATAGTGGTAGGCGAGTTGTGGGCGAGGTATGAAATTAGAATTATAGGTGAAAAGATGGGCGAGTGTTACGCGAGTGATGTGCGAGATGAGGGTTTAGGAGCGAGGTGTAGGCGAGTTATAGGCGAGGTTATACACAGAATTAAAATTCGTGGGCAAGGTTTAGGAGCTTGGCGAGGTTATAGGCGATGTCATTTTCGATTGCAAATGCACGCGAGGTTATAGGCGAGGTTGTAGGCGATGTCATTTTCTATGATTGCAAATACGCGAGCTTATAGGCGAGGTTGTACGCGAGGTTATGATTTTTAATGTCATTTTCTAGTGCAGATGTAACTGGACCTCAAAGTCAAAGAGCAACAATTTAATGTCATTTCCTAGGCGAATTCCTACGCGAGGTAACAATCCCAGGCGAGGTGTTAGCAACTGGACCTCAAAGTCAAAGAGCAACCATTTAGTCTTGAATACTTTTACCAATGAGCAACTTGTGAATCTAAGCTCATGGCATTTACTACTTTTACTGTAGTTCAGACTTGACTATTTAGTCTTTACTACTTTTACTATTCACTATTTAGTCTTTACTACACTATACTACTACAAATAAATAATATGTCAAGTACACTATAATACTACAAGCATGTAGAAATATGTTAAAAATATATATTTATATATGTGGGAGAAAGTGTAAAGTTGAAAGTCTAGCGAATCTTTTCACTTGAGGAGGCGAGAACATTAACGCGAATGTAAAGTGAAAAGGTGAAAGTGATATATATTGATATTTTGGTATTGGATGAAAAAATTGTTCATTCTTGTTAGAGCTGGCAATTTCGACACGAAACACGAAAACACGACACGACACGACACGACACGAAGTTAACAGGTTTCGTGTTTGGCTTATCGTGTTTCGTGTCGTGTTCGTGTTTGTATAAGATGACACGATAAGATTTCGTGTCGTGTTCGTGTTTTGACCTCGTGTAACCTGTTAAGACACGATAAGACCTGTTAAGACCTGTTAAAACCTGTTAAGACCTGTTAAGACCTGTTAAAGACCTGTTAAGACCTGTTAAGACACGATAAGACCTGTTAAGATTTCGTGTTTTAGCGTGTCAAGACCTGTTAAGACCTCTTATCGTGTCTTATCGTGTCGTGTTCGTGTGACCTGTTAATTTTCGTGTTCGTGTTCGTGTTCGTGTTTTAAGATCTGACACGATTAGCTTATCGTGTCGTGTTCGTGTGAGGGCTTAACAGATCCGTGTCTTATCGTGTTCGTGTCGTGTCGTGTCGTGTCGGACCTGTTATGCCAGCTCTAATTCTTGTAAAAATAATCACTATAGTGTTCACTTTGGTAATTTGGTTTATATATTATTATCCAACTGGTTGAGCCAAACAGCAGCAACAACATAGAATTTGTGAGCTGAAAAGACCATTTTGCCCTTTTCACCAACCCACCCCACCAACCCTTTAGAAAGTGTCCCAAGTTGGATATATTAAAATTATGGCGACTCACTAGCAGCTTAGAAAAATGACAACATGATGTGTGTATTACTTTATTACAAACGAAACAAGTATCCTGAATTAAGCTTGTCATTCTGGCTAACTTTTTTACCCACAAATTTTCATAAAAAGAAAAATTGATACTCCTTCAAAGTCTTTATTTCTTAATTTTGACCTTAAATATTTATGTTTGTGTAATAAAATACTTGATACAAAATATATGAATAAATTTAGTTTTAAATGTATTTTCATTGCGTATAATTTTTATCGAATACTGTTATAACACAAGCAAAAATATTTAAAGTCAAAGTTAATAAAAAAAGACTTGAATAGTCAAATAACTTTGTAAAGCTATTTTAAAATAAAATAGCAAAAATTAATGTATGGATAAAGTATAAACGAACCAAGATTTCATCACTTTGGTTAGCTCATTTTTTTTGTTAGTCAACTTCTTTCCACTTTCACCCCACAAACTCTTGTCATTTTCTAGTTATGCTACCATAACTTGTGCTGTATATTGGTTTCATTAGTACTTCATATCATATGTCAAACATCTTAGCTTTAACCAATCCGTCAAATACATTGAGCAAATCCATTTTAACCATCAAAACACACCAAACGCTCTTCACAATACATAAAATCATATGAACAAGTTTGAGATTATTCAACGACATTATTGCTTAACATTCAAGTTATAGACAGAAAGAAATATGTTTTCACCCACTTAAGTGTCTTTTCCATGAAGAATAAAACTTTCAGTGTCTTACCAAACAATTACCAAAAACTAAATTAAAAAGACATATCACGTACTGTATATCTTTAACTTTATTATTAAACTTAAAACACACTCAAGGGTCCGCTTGGTTCAAAGTGGCGAAAGGGAAAGGGAAAGGGAAAGGGAAAGAAATGCAAAGGAATGAGTGGGGTGGGTAATCAATACCTTACCCCCAATTTACTCTATAATGGTTGATTACCCACTACCGGGTAATCAATCCCATTACCTACACTAACCAAGCACCAAAACACTATAATGGTGGGCCCTACTAAATACCTTACCCTTTCCCCACCCCTCTTAACCCCCATACCAAGCACCCCTGAGTCCTCCTTTCCCCACCACCAACTCACCAACACCAAAAGCAAATAAAACATAGATATAAGGAACATACATATAAAGAAAAAGGCAATTCCATGCATAACCTTTTTAAATCTCATATGTTCATTCTCAATATCTATGTGTTCATAATAATTGTTTTTATCGTAATAAGCGAAATATTATTAATTAAATTGATCGTTTAATGAAGAATGAGAAGCTTGTTACATTTGATAATAAATCTTTTACGACCCATGTTGTAGAGTTTGCTTATGGTATACTATTATGAGATGTGTTACTATTTGGGGATCGTCCACGGGCAAAAAAATGTCTCTGATTCATGTTTGTAAAGACTTTTTATTTTTCGCGATTTGCAGCGGGGTGCAATAACACTTATTTTGTAGCTACGAAATAAAATTAAGAATAAAAAGAAAAAAAAAAAAAAATGTTGAGTAGACTTAAATTAAATTATAACGTTACTTATTTGAGAGTGGTCATGAAAGAAATAGAATGATAAAAAAACAACCCGGTTATACCACATATATTTGAGTTAAAAACTCGCCATCATTTAAAAACCTAAGTTGAGAAAACCTTGTGTCCATTTATTAGATCACCAGTGTCGGTGGTTTTATTGGCTCGTGCCATCCTATAACACGAATGTATAACACAAACCTAACATGCTCGTGTTATAGGATGTCCTATAACGCTAACATTTGAAAAGAGAGTATTTTTTTTATTAAGTTATAGGTAAAAAGTAGGGAATTGTGGTAACAACACTTTTTGTTATAACGCGAGGCGGATAACTCTTGCACACGTTGTGCTCTTATAATTAGGGGTGGCAATTCGGGTCGGGTTCAGGTTGACAGGTTCGGGTTTGAGGGTTGTGGGTCAAAAGACTTTAACCCGAACCAAAAACCGAACCGTGTAAATAATCTGGTCTGCCATTTCACCCATAACTTATTTACACATAACCTGAACCAACCTATTTAACCCCTATATAAATGGGTTGGCGGGTTAAATAGGTTACACAAGTTGAATAGGCTAAACGGGTTTTGGGTTGACCCATTTAACCTGTTTAGCTAAACAAGTTGGCACATTATATGGGTTAAACACGTTAAATAGGTTCGTGGGTCGACCCATTTAACCGGTATAATATAGTATATATAATTTTAAATTTTTGAAAAAAAATCTTAAACGATTTGGGTAGTCGACTCGTTTAACATATACCCAACTCGTACATGGCCTGTTTAATAAACGGGTTAGATGGGTGAAACCGAAACATATTTAGACTCAACTTGAACGTATTAATTTTTGTGTTGGTTTCAGATCAGGTTTGGTGGCTGGTCACAAATTGCCACCCTTACAAAAATATGACTCAATAAATAAAGAACAAAACTTGAAGGACTGGAAACACAAAATCACACACACCCAATCGCCTATTAAAACCCTCCCCCCATTTCCAAAAAACTCGAACCACCCACAACCAAAATCTCAACAACTATCCTCTCACCAACAACCCCAACAAGCACAACCATCATGGACGCCGTAAACGACTGGGGAAACACCTCACTCGACAACCTCGACCCCGAAATCTTCGACCTCATCGAGAAAGAAAAACGTCGCCAATGCCGCGGAATCGAGCTAATCGCCTCAGAAAATTTCACCTCATTTGCAGTCATCCAAGCCTTAGGCTCCCCTCTGACCAACAAATACTCCGAAGGCATGCCCGGAAACCGCTACTACGGAGGCAACGAGTACATCGACCAAATCGAGAACCTCTGCCGCTCACGCGCCCTGCAAACCTACCGCCTGGACCCCACCAAATGGGGTGTCAATGTGCAGCCTTACTCCGGCTCCCCCGCCAATTTCGCGGCGTACACTGCTTTGTTGAACCCGCATGACAGGATCATGGGGTTGGACCTGCCGTCAGGTGGGCATTTGACACATGGGTATTACACCAGTGGGGGTAAGAAGATCAGTGCGACTAGTATTTACTTTGAGAGTTTGCCGTATAAGGTGAATTCGAGTACAGGGTTTATTGATTATGAGAAGATGGAAGAGAAGGCGTTGGATTTTAGGCCAAAGTTGATTATTTGTGGAGGGAGTGCTTATCCAAGAGATTGGGATTATGCTAAGATTAGATCTATTGCTGATAAATGTGGTGCTTTGATGTTGTGTGATATGGCTCATATTAGTGGTCTTGTTGCTGCTCAGGTATTGCCAACTTTCTTTTTTTTTTAGATCTTGGTTTATAGAGTGTTTGGATCAGTTTATTTAGCCGGCTTATGGGCTTATTTGACTTTGGAAAAGCCGATAAGCTAACTTATTGAAGCTTATGACCTTATCAACTTCACCTTATTGGCTTAAGCCAATAAGCTAAAGTTCATAAGCTCTAAAAAGTGAGCTTATTGGCTTTTCCAAAATCAAATAAGCCTATAAGCAGGCTAAATAAGCTAATCCAAACGCCCTATTAGTAGATATATTAGCTTGCTGTTTTTGTTTTTGTTAAACTAGTTTTGGTTACTGATTTCTGGGTTATGTTTTTTTAGATCTGGGTTTAATTAATAGCTATACTAAGGTGGTGTTTATTTAAGCTTATGAGCTTATATAATTTTGGCTTATTTTACATAAGCTCAAAATTTCCGGCTTATTTTGAGACATATGAGCTCATATAAGCTTATTATGATGTAGTAACTTAAAATAAGCCCATAGGTAAGCTGAAACAAACACCCCCTAATTTGGTGATTTTACCGAGATCTGGGTTTTGTAATAACTTATTATGAGCTAAGATAAGCTTATTATGATGTATGAACTTATTATAATCCCATAGGTAGGAAGTTACATTAAGGTGATTAGCTGTTTTAAGTTTGGATGTCTACTATTTATGCTCTTGAATATGGGGGTTTTGGATCTTGGATGTTAAAATTGGGATATGGTTGGTTTTTTATATTTGGGTTTGATATAAATCTGATTTGAATTTGGGGCTTTGAGGGTTCTGGATCTACAGTATGTCTAGGTATTTTAAGGTGACTGTTTATATGCTTAATTATAGATGAATTAGCACCCTTGTTCTTGGATACGGAGATTTTGGATATTGATTTGTAGATCTGGATTTTATGTTAAGTAAATGCATGGTTATTTTCGGATATGCAATGTTGCTTATGATTTTGGAGTGTTTGATCTGAATGTGTGAATTGGTGTTTAAATCTTGGGATTTTGTAACTTGCTTTCTGCTATTCAAATTGTGTTGTTGGGTTGATACGGGTTTAATTTCTATATCTGCAATTGAAGTTTATTTAAGCTGATCAAGTCATTGGATATTTAGATGTCTAAATTTCGATAAACACTACTATTCATGTTCTTGAAAAATTTTATCTGGTGATAAATTTGTTATTTGCTGCTTATGGGTTTGGTTTCTAGATCTGCTGTCAAATATCTGATATTACCACCAATGTTTTTAGAAATTAAATAGAATCAGGGTGCTTCATTCTTATACAACATGTGATATACAGTTTAAATGAACTTGGTGAACAGATACCTTTTGAAATTGATCCAGATACATTCATTTGTAGTAGAAAGCAACTGAGGTTATGTTTAATAATCAGCTGTGTTTCCTGATTTGAAAATGGTCTGCAGCATCCTTTTTTTGTGCATTTGCTTGCTTTGGTTAAAGCATTCTCTTTTAGGTCGAATGGCGGATTCATACCCAATCCACAGAGGTTTAGGGTTTTGAACTTTTTTTCTTCCTTCTGATTGGTTATCCTAATAAGTTTTCTCTTGGCTTTGATAGGAAGCTAATGATCCTTTTGAGTTCTGTGATGTGGTCACTACCACCACCCACAAGAGTCTTAGGGGACCAAGAGCCGGTATGATCTTCTACCGCAAGGGCCCCAAACCACCAAAGAAGGGTCAACCAGAAGACGCAGTCTATGATTTTGAAGACAAGATCAACTTTGCTGTTTTCCCAGCTCTTCAGGGAGGTCCCCACAACCACCAGATCGGTGCTCTTGCTGTTGCCTTGAAACAAGCCATGTCTCCTGGCTTCAAGGCCTATGCTAAGCAAGTTAGAGCCAATGCTGTTGCACTCGGTAACTACTTGATGAGCAAGGACTACAAGCTTGTCACCGGTGGAACTGAGAACCATCTTGTTTTGTGGGATCTTCGCCCTCTTGGTTTGACCGGTAGGTGCTCATGGCTAATGATGGTTTGACCGGTGGAACTGTTAAATGTTGTTAATTGATTCATATATGTTTGGTTCTGGTTTTGCAGGCAACAAGGTTGAGAAGCTTTGTGATCTTGCCAACATTACTGTGAACAAGAATGCCGTGTTTGGTGACAGCAGTGCTTTGGCTCCAGGAGGTGTTCGTATTGGTATGTTTTACAAACACGACTCATTACTTACTTTGTCAAGTTTCTTTAGAGTGTTTCTGAATGAATTCTGTGGTGGTTGTTTAGGTACACCTGCAATGACATCAAGGGGTCTAGTCGAGAAGGACTTTGAGCAAATTGGAGAGTTCCTTCACCGTGCTATTCAAATCACTTTGAACATCCAGAAGGAGTTCGGAAAATTGTTGAAGGATTTCAACAAGGGTTTGGTAAACAACAAGGAGATTGAACAACTCAAGGTTGATGTCGAGAAGTTTTCTGGATCTTTTGACATGCCCGGGTTCTCGTTGGCTGACATGAAGTACAAGGATTAAGTGGCTGAAGAATACGATGAAGACGACTTATTGAGTGTTGTTTTGTGCTGTTATTAGTAACATTTTCTGGGGTTTTTCCGATGTTTAAAAAAGTTATTTGATTAAAGATGTATGATTTTGTTGGAAGACAATAAGGTCTCACATATCATTCACTTCCGCTTTATATGTAGAATACTACTTTTGCTTTCTATTTTTGTTTATCAAAAGAAGCCTGAACTGTTATTTTACTTTTGCTGAGATATTTCATTAAACAAATTCAAGGCATTTTTATCCCTAGACAATCTTTATATAAAGGTATGCGAGTTTGAACTTGTGCATTCTTTGCAAACCAAACACCCCCCAAAAACAAAAACCATGCCCTCTTTTCAAAATCAAAAACACTCTGCCAGAAAAAAACAACAGGAATCAAACCAGGTAACTATTCAGTTTTCATAACTTTATATTCGAACAGTTTATGATTTTAATCTTATGTACATCATCATGTCGTGTTGCATAAACTGCAAGTCAAAAAACGTAACATTAGACTCCGAAACCGAAAACCTAATATGCACAAAATCCGGCATAGTACAGCCTTATAATAACTACCAACACCAAGCATCTGACCTTAACGGCTTCATAGGTACTAATGTTAAACTAGGTACGTCAGGTCCTAATCATGCCTACACTTACCGCGCGAAACCAAAGTCTATTTAGCGCAGAAAATAATCGCCGATATTTTATTAAAACTAGATTTAACTACTAGAGAAACAGAGGTTAATAATATGATTAGGTTCAGTGACGGAGCCAGGAGCCAAGTTTAGGGGTAGCGAAATACGAAAATTTGTTTAGGGGTAGCGAAAATTTGTTTCAGGGGTAGCGAAATCGCCAAATAATGGCCAAAAATCGCTAAAATTACACTACCGGGTAAAAGTTCAGGGGTAGCGACCGCTACCCCTGGCTTACACATGCCTCCGCCCCTGATTAGGTTGATAACGGATGAGGAGTATGGTATGGGAAACTGGTTTAATGTGTTGGTTGGTGCTTGTGTTTATGTTGTTATGCGTAAGGCGAGTAAGTGGTTGCCTTTGGGTAGTGTTTGTGATATTGTTGGGTGTGATAGTTATGAGTTGGGACGGATGGTTAGTCGTGTGGTTGAACATCTTGAGATAAATCTACCGGATTTTGATATCGTTGGGTTGTTTGCACGTGTCGTGACCAAAATGTTTAACATGTTTTGTATTGGGAAGGAGAAGTTGGTGAGGGTGATGAAACAAGGGGTGTTTTTGTTGCAGTGTATGATTAAGTGGTATGTGACGACGGGTAGGAGGCCGGTGCCGGTTGTTGTGGCGGTTATTGTGTTTGTTTGTGATTTGAATGGGGTTGAGATGAGTTTTGAGGATTTGGCGAGTGAGATGAATGTGGTTGTTGGGACGTGTAAGAGGAGGTATAACGAGTTGTTGAAGAAGTTGGTTGATGTTGCGAGGGTCGGTTTGCCGTGGGGGAATGATGTTAGTGTTAAGAATATTATGAAGAAAGCGCCGATGGTTATTCAGTATATGGAGGTGAAGTCGACGTTTAAGCATGGGTATGTGGTTATGAGTTTGGAGGAGGTTGGTGCGTGTTTGGATTGTTTGGTTAACGATTGTTTAAATCGAGGGGATAATAGTTATTGCATTGAAAATTGCGGGAATGATAGGTTAGAGAGTTCTAGTGAGTGGGAAATCAAGGATTTGGAAAAGATTAAGGTTTCACCCGAATGCTTGCCCAAGATATACTTGAAATTCGTAGAAGAGTATTCAAACATCAAGACGTTGATTAAGATAGTTGAGAATAACAAGATGGAAAGGACTAGAAAACCGGAGTTATTTGTGGACACGACTGATTATTGGAAGGGGAACTCAGATTTAAGCAAGAAACTTTTTCTCGATAAGATATTGGAAACAGATGTTGGATTTAATGCTATGCCACCTTCTTTTGTCAATGGATGCTTGAAAACCGAGAGGATAAAAGGAAAAATGCAAGCTGCTAAGATGCGTATTGAGAAGATAAGGTGGCCGCCCAGTGGTGGAAAATGGTAGTAGTGAGGGCGGGGGTGTTTGTGTAAGTAATACTGTGAATAGTGAAAAGAGAAAACCAAAGGAAAGAATTTTAATACTGATTGGGAAGATTTTGTTATTGAAACGCTGTTACTTCATCGGGTGAAGGAGGAGGAAATAGAGAAAGGGTACTATAATACCTTGTTGCATCTTCATGTGTTCAATTCTGGTATTTAGTAATTTACTTTTTTGTTTAGAGTTTTTATATCGAAGGAAATACGTATATCTATGATGCGCATATTTAACAGTCTTATGTTTTAGCAAAATTTTGAAGGAGTATTTAATGCAGTATATCAGTCTTAAACTTTTATTGTTATCTAATGTTGTCTGGACTGCATTTTTTTTTTTTTTACTTTTTGGAAACTTGGTGTTATGTTTGTGCTAGTGAGTGCTGGATCCCAATAACATGAATGGGATATTGCGATAGTTTATTAATTTGGTAAAGGATATCAAGTTCAGATAGTTGGATTTAATCTGTAAGACCTGAATGGAGTAATAGTTCCCTTGCTTCAGTGGTTGAGTTGGTTTGATCTGAAACACAGAAAGAAAAAACAATTTTGGAGGTTTTATGTTTATAATTGTTAATCTATAAGTGTTTTATTCTGCCTATTCAATTACGTTAGACAGTGAGGTTTCATAAATGAGAAAACGAACAAAGAAGTTTAAGCAAGCTCTGTCACAAGTGCAATTCATGCGCACTGAGTGCTCAAGTGTTTTGCAAAACATGCATTTGCTAAATAAAAAAACGAGTTGCTTCCTTTATGCGTTGCTTGAGAATTTGGACCTGAGGTAGAGTTATGGTCAACTGTATTAGCTTGCTATTACACTTTCTTCTTCTATTCTTCCTTTTCATCCACTTTCTCTAGACCAAGAGGGGGGATCAATAAGTGGCTTAATTGACTCCCTGTTTCTACCCACAAAAGATTAGACCAATTGAAAATTCAGCTTTTTAATCCATCGTCCAGAGTTTCTGGTAGTTCAGTCTATTCATGTCTCAGTTTTTTGTTATCAATCCCTAAATCACAATAAGTAACAAGTTCATCGCATGTGAAATAATTTCATTCTTGTCATTAAGCTTATATATTTGGATGAATGTGGTCGATATTTGATAACTGATATCTGCCTTTTATGGTTCTACAGATCATTCAAATACACCAGAAGCTGATGCTGAGCTAATTGCTACCAATGTGAGTGAAAATTTTGAAAAGTATGATTTCTTATCATTTATTGGTTTCTTCCATGAAATCCTTTCATAATATAATAGTTACTGAGATCATGTTTTTACTGTCCCTCACCCGGTTTATGCTATTTGTAGTTATATGGATCAAAATTGCTGATTTATTTATTTATTACTATTTTTTTTCTAGAGATGGTCCATTATTGGTGGTTTCATCTGGCCGGGATACTCTTATCTGTTGCAAGTTCAATCAAACAGTTAGCTCCGGACCATGTTTTCACTATACAGGTTTGAGAGGGAACTTTCATTTTTATATTGCTCTGATGTTTTTAACTAAATATGTAAGCCACAGCCATATAATAAGTTCAGACATATTTATGCTACTTTTGGTAGTCTGTGGGGCATTCAATGGAACATTGACATTAACATCTATTTTTCTTCCTATGGTTGTAGATACAACACCCGCTGTCACATTTAAGTAGGTTTGATCTGGTTATTAGTCCTCGTCATGATTATCATCCACAGATTCCCGAAGGGAAGAAGCACATTCCTTGGTTTCTTCGTGGGTGGATTACCCCTCGTCAACCTCCTAGAAAAAATGTGGGGGGTAACATTGTTGCTTTAAGCTGTCATACATGATTAAGATTAGATTATGCAAGTGGAACCATAATTTAATCGCACTTATACTTATGCAGCTGGTTCTGTAAATAATCATAGGTCCTAACGTTGGGAGCCCTTCATCAAGTTGATTCAGCTGCATTACAGTGTGCAGCTTCAGCCTCGCATACTGAGCTGGATCATTGTGCAAACCGTTGCTTGTTTTCAACATTGGAGGACCTATTGGTGAGTACAATTCTATTTATTACTAGTATTTTATTTCAGAATTTTTTTCCCTTAGAGGTGGCAAATTGGCCTGGACGGGTGAAAGGCAGTTTAGCACACATTAGACTAGTTAGGTTCGTGTTTGTTTGACCCATTTCTTTTTTAGCCAATGTTTTATTTTACCCGTTTACCCCGTTTTAGATACATCATAACCCAAATCAAACTTTTTATAAATAGCACTCATCCTCTAAAAGTACTGCTTTCACTTATTTGCAGCAGAAACTTAATTTTCGTTTACAGAATATGACCATTATTGCCCAGTTTCCTTGATTTACAAGACTGTTTGGATATTGATATGTATGACAGGTCACTGCAGATAAGGTGCTGACCTTGCAAGGCAGTTAACAATGTCATTGCTGAATATTCTTGCAACTTGTGGGAGCATAAGAATTTCATTTTCAAGACTAACCCCCAAGCAGGTATGCATTATTTCTAGTATGGAGTATTACCTTTAAACATAACTAAATGAAAAACAAGAATATTTATCTGAAGTCTTAACCAACAGGTGACTGAGATATTGATAAGGGAATTTCGGAACACTCCAAAGGTTTATTATATCTGGGATGGCAAAGGTACGCCCACCCCTCCATCTCTATTAGATATTGATTCCCTTTGGCCTTTAGAGGTGGCAATTTTAACCCATTTGCTTATGAATGGGTTGTGGTTTATGTCAAACGGGTCAATAAAACCAATACCTAAACCTGGAACTGTGTCACAATGGTTCGAAAGTCGCCTTATGTCTGTTTTTTAGTACAACCTACTAAATCTTTGTATCCAAAGATTATAGATTATTATTGTAAGAGTGTTGTTCGCCAATCATAATTGACACATGAATAGCTTGTAAAAAAAAGGAACATTTTTTTTTCCCGAAAGGGGAACAAAAAAGTTTTTTCTAGTCAACCTTGAACCAACCTGTACCAAAGATTGCCCATTTTAACCGGAAAACGTTTTAAACTAATTTCACACCTTTCATTGTGCCACCTCTAATTTCCTTATCATATTTCCTGAACAAGAATATATGATAAGTATTAAATTATTGATATGGTGAAAACATGAATGCGTAGACCCAAATCCACATTTGGGACACCTAGCTTGGGCTGATGTTTCTGTCATCACTGCTGATTCAGTTAGCATGTTAAGTGAGGCTTGCAGTACTGGGTAAGCAAAGCCTCTTGATGATCTTCAAAATCTTGGCATGTTGCTAACCATAAATACCAAATTTCTTTGCTTTATTGTGTTTCATAAAACAAGTGCTTTGTTATGTCACAGAAAGCCTGTTTATGTGATAGGAGCTGAGAGGTGCACATGGAAATTTTTGTACTTCCAGAAATGTCTACAAGAAAGAGGAATGGTTCAACCGTTCACTGGTAGAGAGAATTTAAGCTACAACTATTTGCATACTAGGACACACTAACTAGAGGCGGCATGATGGGGGATTTGGTTGACGGGTAATTATTTGTACGTGCCGGTTGGGTGGACAGAAAATTCTTTTTTGTCCATAATATTTACCTGTTTATGTACTTATATAGATAATTAGTGTGTCAAAAAATATTACTCATATCAATATAATGTATTTGTTGAAAATATTTCAGGACATTTAATTTATTTGAAATACATTTGGGAACTTTCTAAATTTTACCTATTTGAACCATTCAAGTACTATATAACCCGAATTGGCTTGTTCAATATATTTTGCGCTGTTTCTTTCTAAAACCAATAATAATGGTAATAATAATAATTTGGGCCAACAATTCAATATCTTTGCCAAATTTATATTGGTAGACTGGTAAGCAAATCCTCATGTTCAAGGTTTTATTCAATGGTCTTACTTCACAGATGACTGAAACATGGATCTATCCTCGACCACAAGACACAATGGAAGCAGCTGAACATGTGATTCAAGCACTTGATAAGTGTGGCTGGAGATTCATCCATGATGGGCGCGCAACTGATTGCATGGCCAGTCCAGCCTGGTCAGGTTGGAACTAACGGCCTTGAAGTTCAAGATCATGTATAAATGGAAGATGATGTTATCCGTTGTTATGCACTGCTTCGTCACTTGAGAGGAATCCACAAAAGAATGCACATATTGATGATGAGACATTCAGACCCTTATTTGAGCCGGTTTATGGACTTACAGCCGAAGACCCGAAGTTGCATACAGGGTGTTCTTTCCATGGGAGTGAAGTCTGGTCACTTTTGTTTGATTGTTGGAATCAGTTGATCATGGTCTCTTTGTACAGTATCTTTGGATATCGTGATGATAGGACATCCTTTTACACAACACTTCCATGTATGCTGTATTCTTTCTCAATTGAAATGAAAAATTTGTTATGCTATATCATTTATATTGTTTTTAGTTGTTTTTTATTCTCATTAACTGTTATCTTCGATAGTACTGTAGTAATCATTATGTATAACTCCAGTTATCTATTTTGGTATGTGTAAGTAAATGCATTCTTGGTTGCGGGTTTGATTCTATTTGAATGTTATAGTTTCCTGTCATTGATTAAACTCATCTCCAATTTCCAATCATTCGTCCAATTTTCTTTTATTCGATGACAAACTCCAAACATAGGCTTACGAATGAAGCAACATGATCAGAAAATTTAGTAGGAATTTCATCACTCTGATGTTTGGATGTAAGAGTGAAAAAATAGAGCATATTGAGAAAATCCCACATCGGCTGAGTGACTAAAGTGAAAGATAAGGAAAGCTGTATAAAATGGGAAAGAAGCAAGAGGAATAGTCACTTACCTGGATGGGGTCTATGAGTGATCAAGAAGGCTCATGGCCTAGGTTGGTGACCTCCATTGCACTTAGGAGGGGTGCCACCCTAAGATTGGCCCAAGTGGTCGAGTCTACATCGTAATTTGTTGCTGTGGGGGCCTGCGTTCGCGCGGCCCCTAACCAATTCTCTAGTTGAAATCTTCTCTGTTGGTTGGGTTTGGTTTGGTTATTGACCTTTTCAGTTTCTTAATCTTGGTTCCCAGTTTCTGACTTTCTGTTAGTTGGTGTGCCTAGGCAAATATGTTTTCTGGGTATACATAAAACTAGTGGTTCAATTGATTGATCTTTGTAAACAAATAACAACCTTTTTTTTTGTTTTGTTTTTTTTTAATAAAAAATGTTGTGTTGGTTTGTAAATATGGGTTTGAATATGTGTAAAGATGTTCATTGCGTGGTTTGTAAATATGGGTTGTGTTTTGTTTTGTTTGTTGGTAATAGGTTGATTTATATTATTGACAAAGTATAAGGATAATGCTTAGACTTTCTCAATAATAATTTATACACTATGTCTCGCAAATGTGGTTGTTTGAGTTATGCACGTAAAGTGTTTTGATGAAATGCATAAAGGGATGTTGTTCCATGGATGAATATGATTTCGGGGTATTCGAATATCGGAAGGGTTTAGGAGTCGCGGGTCTTGTTTGAGAGGATGGGATTGGAGGGTTTCAAAGGTAATGAGTTTACGTGGAATGCCAGGATTTCTGGATTTGTACAAAGCCGAGAATTGGTGAAAAGTTTGTAATTATTTATTGATCCAGGGTTTTAAGCCCAACCGGTTACCATCACTGTTTACTCCCTGCGTTTGGATCCATTGGGAATGTTAACAGTGGAAAAAAAATTCACGGGTTAATTTATCGAACAAATATGTATAACAATGTTTGTGTATCTAGTTCACTAATCGACATGTACTCTAAATGTGGGTGTGTTAAACATGCAAGAAACGTGTACAACACCGTACCATAAAAAAACATTGTTTCATGGAATGCAATGATTGGATGTTATGGTAAACACGGCATGATTAAGTCTGCATTTGAATGGGGTGTGTGGTTTATAATATACTGGATTTGGCTAGAAAAATGGCTAAAAATGTGATGAAAATGGAGATTACTAGACCAGGTGGGTTTGTTACCTTGTCTAAAATTTATGCAGGTGAAGAAGATTGGGTCAAAGTAGAGATGTCAAGGGGGTAATGAAGTTGCAAGGGGTCCAAGAGGAACCTGGTTTTAGTTCTTTGTCTAACCTGTTGCAAGGGGTCCAAGAGGAATCTGGTTTTAGTTCTTTGTCTAACCTGGTAACTTAAAGAACGTGACTCGGTAGTCTGTATTTATACTACAGTGGTCGGATAAGCCAACTCAAATCCCTGAGAATATGGTGTTTTATAACATTTGCTCACAAAGAACTGGGTTGTTGGTATAGTACTATAATTGCAAGTCTGAATTCATTTCCCTCGTTTTGCTGTATTTTTTTTTTTTTTTTTTTTTTACGATAATGATCTATCCCTTTTTTATATGAGTGTAATATAACGTATAATCTGTATATCATCTTTTTATCATCGAAGCTTTGACATTAAAGCAAAACTTCACAAGATACATGATATTTTTCTCTTCTCCACAAAGATGGCCCATTGTTGGCGGTTGCTTCTAGGCGTGATACTATTTATGTTTCAAGTTCAAACAAATGTTTAGCTCCTGATCATGTTTTCACAACACAGGTTTGAGAGGTGAACTATAAACCGCATTTTAATCGCAAATGTACTTATGTAGCTGATGTAGTATAATTATCTCTAAAGAATTCAAAAGAAATATGAATGAGTCGTTTTCCAAGTAAATGTGTGAATGGAATCATGATTATTCGATTAACTAATCGTGTCATGAATAGTGATAAAAGTGATTTGATGATAATTATAACTACGGAAAGTAAATCTATACTAAAAAGCAACAAATAAAGCATATAAAATGATAACGTAAAAGACAATTAAGCTAAAACGTAATTAAAACTAAAAACGCGCGAAATAATTAAAACTACGTACGAGCGCAAATTTAAAAGTGATATAAGGCAATACTAATCCTACGGGTATGAAACAATTTTCCTACATTCTAACTAATAAAAGGAAATTTCAGGAAAAAGAAAAACATTTTTTTTTTTACTTTATAATTATTTAATATGAATTAAAATTTATTTAAGAGAAATAAATTTAAGAAAACTAGTAAATGATTTTGAAAAATTATGAAAATTTAATAGAAATTACTTTAGACTATGTGAAATCTAAGAAAAATAAAAGTTAAGAAAAAGCTATTACTGATAAGCTATTAAAAGCTAAAACAGAAATAAGCTTGTAAAGGAAAAAAAATGGGTTAAATAAAAAATAAGAGGAAACTATACCAATTAAAGACCCTAGGACAGTTGGTTTGAGTGTGTTTAGTTGTAGTGCAGGAAAGGCAAATGACCTGGGCATTACCTTTTGTGAATCATTTTGCTTTTGTGATTTTCTTTTTGAAACTTAATTATAAGCTAAAAGCAACAATTTTCTCATTGAAACTTAATTATTAGCTTTTCAATTAACTGTTTTCCTTTTAGCTTGAATGTGACTAAATGCTTCTTAAACCAGATATGCAATATGTAATCTAAACCATATTTGAAGCAAAAACAACAACTCAACTAGGCTTAAACTAGATTTACCATATGCTCATTATGAAAACAGTTTTACTATAAGGTTTTAAGGTAAACAACTAAATATCATTAATACTCCTTGAAAATGTTTAAATTAACTGTTAAACTACTACTAATACTAATTTAAAGCTAATGCAAAGTCAGATTTTGGCAAAAAAAACAACTTAAAGCTAAAAATACTCCCTGATCCAAACACCCCCTTAAGGTGTGTTGATTTTGTATTTTCAAAGGATTTGAGAGATTTAAGCTAAGGTTTGAAAAGATAGTAGTAAAATAAGCTATATTAAGTACTTTTAGGCTAAAATGAACTATGATTAAGCACTGGAAACAAGTTATGAAGATTAAACTAATTTTTATGGATTTTATGATTTTAGATAAAAACTTTAAGTAAATGAAATCTAAACTACAAACATGAGATTAAAAACAATGAGAGCTAAAATTAAACAGAAATAAACTAAAACTTAAGCAAATAAACACATGAAATAAGCAGATAAATAGTAAATTAAGCTAAAAAAAGAATTAAAAAAAACTTACTATTACTTTGCTTTCTCTGAATTTTGAATCTAGAAACTGAATAAGTCTCAAAAAAAGATATAGAAAAGCTTCTATGAGCTTATGAAATAGGAAAAGGGCTTTTAAACAGTTGAATGAAAACTGTGAACAGTAAATGGTGCAATTATTTAAATGAAAAAATTAAAATTGTATTAATACTTAAAAGAGAGATTACAATTCTTCAAAATTAAATAGACAGGAATTTTAAAGGCTACAATAAGCTAACATAAGCAACGATTATACTACATACTATACTATTCCCTACTCTTATTAAGCTAACAGCCCCAATGTGAGGTGAGGAGGAGCTATTTATAACTGAGGGAGATGCTCCTTAGGGCTTCCTGAAGCTTCTTCCATCTAATCCCAGCTATCCAATCTTTGCTTTATCAATTGCATCAATAATAGCCCTAGGATCACTCGAGTGATGTGGCTTGACCAATCAACTGTTGGGATTTGGCCAAGCTGGCAATCCTGATTGTCGGTCCTTGTCAGTCCTTCTAGGAGTTATTTTAGTGTACTGGTAACTATTGGGGTGCAAGGTAAAGTTGGGGAGAGACGATGAACAGTAAAAACTAAAAATGGCGCGTTTGGTTTTATTGTTTGACTTGGTTTAGGAATTTTGACCAGGATGGATTTAAGTGGTTACAGGTAAGGGTGTGGGTTGGGTATTTAATTAAAGGGTTTGTGGGCTTGTGTGGTGAATGGGCTGGAATAAAAGGATTTTGGGTTTATACTTTTGTTAAGTGGTAAAATAGGATTAGTTTTAGTTTTAGTTTTAGGTTTAGGGACCAAAGTTGTTATTTAATAAAATCAATGGACTAAATTTGCCAATTCTGAATAGTACATCCAAGGGCTAATCTTGTCAAGTAATGATTCTTCAAGGACTGATTCTGTCATTATGAGCATATTTGAGATTATTTTTAGTAAGATCCACCCCGGCCTCGGCTTCTAAACACTCATTCCATATCTCGTGCTCGTTTTTGCCGGTTTTTGCTTGATTTTTGTCCTTTTCTTAAATATCCGTTCCTACATAATCATAAACACAAAAACACATATATTTGGCATATTTGGCTCAGTTTTTGGTCTTTTGGTCCGTTTTATTAGGTAAAAGGTATGTATAATTTAACACGTACCAAAATCCCCCAGACTAAGATATCGCCGTGTCCTCACGCAATGTTATCACATCACGCTTTTGAGACAAGATGTCGACTTTCATTGTCTCACAACAGCTTTTAGGGTCCTTGAGTAGAAAACACGACTCATAAAGAAGTGACCATACGGATAAAATTCATCGTCCCTGATTTTTCACGAGTCCTCAAACCAAGCTTAAAAACAAGATCACAACTACTTACAAGTTAAATGCTAACACTACTCATAAAATGTACGCTTAGCTACTTCTTGCTCCCATACTTCTTAATGTATCTAGATTTTTTTTTTTACTTTATATGAGAAATGAATTCCTCATTTTTCACATTTCAATAAGTTTAAGTCCAATAAAAATATGAAGTTTAAACGCTAAGTAGTTTCCAAACTTTTCCTCAAAAACCATTGTTTACAAAAATGAGGTCCACATCAAGGTTTATAGTTCAATGCTTTTATTTCCAAGATTCAAATTGAGGCTTTTCTTATTGATGCTAACTTTTATTCTATATATATATATATTTGTATTTTTGACTTTATAGTATACCACATTGCCTTTTATTTAAGTCGTGCACCATAAACTAACGGAGCTTCATGGGAAAATTTCAAGACCTTACACCTTAGGAATAAAGGATCCAAGGGCCGTTACAACGAAGAGTTCCAAGACCTTAACACCTTTCAGAATTAAGGGTCCAAGGGCCTATGTAAGAGGGTAGCCAAGACCTAAACGCCGTGTGGAATAAGGATCCAAGGACCGATCTCGAACCGCAGCTTAAGGCATACAAAATTAGGCGAGGAATACTTACTTATTATTCAATATTTTTGGTGCCAACATTTCAAATCCCGTGTAACATAAACTAGACGGCACTTTACGGAGAAATTCCAAGACTCTAAACATTCCTGAAATGAGGATCCAAGGTTGTTAAACCAAGACCTCACACATTCCTGAAATAGAGATCCAAGGGCCGCTTTATGAACCGTGGCTTATGTCACACGATACTAATGTAACCATGATGTGTACCCAACTCTTATAAGCAAAGATTTTCTTAGGAATGAAAGAAAACTAATTAACATTTAAACCAAATATCTTTAATTAATCCTAGATTTTATTTGTATGGTGAAATGATCTTATGGGAGCAAAAAGTCACAAATTAACTTATATGAGCTCTAAAGGGAACCAACTAATCCACGTTTAGCATTTAACTTCTAAATAGCTCTATCATTTCTCGTTCTTCGTAAATTTAAAATCTTAAGTAATAAGATCTGCGAATGCTTAGTCAAATAATCAAGCTACGCATATATAAAGTCGATAAACGACTAGCATAAGCTTATCGATTATATAAGTTAAGGGGACAAGCTAGAGCTCAACATGCCTGGTCAAGTCAAAATTTTATTCCTACTCTTACCATCGGAAAGTCAACAAATGTCAAAACACTTATTATATTTTTGCAAAATTTTTTAATTTTTCTCATTTTATTGTACTTTTTCTCATCATTTTCATCAATTTGTTTTTCAATTTTTTCAATTTTTTAGGAAAAACGGGGTTGTGTAAGTAAACGGCTAAATGAAAGTGCAAGGTCAAATTAAATCGAATATTCCCCCCTCCCAGACTAAAGTTAAACATTGTCCTTAATGTTTCAAAGGTAAGGGTCATCCTACGTAAAATCTAAGGCCGTTTATTAATTATGCTAAAAGATAACGTTAGTTGATAAGATTTTGGATATCAGATGAGCAACAAAGGATGAGACTCGAGTGGAGAGAAGACAAAACCACGAGCACGGGAGTCTTCAAACTTCGGGAAAATCCTGGACATAAACAACAACAAGCACAAAACACGAGAAATGGAAGAGGTAGACCTCCTCACGTCACTTATTAGAATTAAGAAAATAGAAAGAAGATAGATGGATAAGCATGGGATGCCTCCCACGAAGCACTCGTTTTTGTTCTCTATGTCACGTAGCTTGACTCGACCCCGAATTCATTTGTCCTTAGGGAAGCAAGTGGAAAAGATAAGCTCCATCGGACTTTCGTTCAAGAGGTTTGGTGATTGGCTTGAAACAGTCAGATAATATCAACCAAGTAATGGTCAACAAGTCAAACAGCTTAGGCCAATACTCCGGTGAGTTTAGTGTTTCCCCGGATCGTTAGATCCCAACGAGGCGTGAAATCTGAAATAAAACGACTTCGAGATCAGGTGAATTGAACAGGAAAAGGGTTTAAGTGATTGTACTACTGAAATATAAGTGTGAATAGCTTTAATAAGCTATATCAACTAATACGTGAAATCAGATAAGTACAAGTGAAAAGGGACTGGAAAACGTAAACGTTTAATAATTAAACGTAAACAAAAACAACTTTAACTATAGTAGGGTTTGCAAGCCTTAGAGGCTTAAATGCAAATTAAATAAACTTTGAAATATTTATTTTAATATTACTAATTTATTTAAAATTTAATAAAACCTAAAAAATGTAAAAAGATATAAAATATACGTTTATATTAAAGTAAACGTAAACGTACGAAATTTAAACGTGAATTCTGTAAAATATAACCTAGACAAATATGAAAATTATATTTTTGGTATCCTAAACTTATTAGAAAATTATTAGAAAATTAAAAATATTTTTATAACTATTTAATTAATTATTATTATTTAATAACTATTTTTAATTAGTTAATAATTCACTAATAAATAGAAAAATGTAAAATACGTCTAGAAATACAAAATTAAAATTTCTAAAAGTCTAAAATATTGTAAAACTTATTTTAAAACTAAAATTATATTTTTCACACTATTTATCTATTTATTATTAATTAATTATTATTTAATTATTATTTAACTAATTATATTGATTTAAATTATTATAAATACTAAAAAGACTTAGATAATTATGAAAAATTTTATATATCTAATTAACCATCACAGGAATCCTAAAAAATTATAAAAAGTTTATATTATGTATTTTTAATCTAATTCACTAATTATTATTTTAATTATTAATTAATTACCAATTAAACTATTTAAATTATGAAAACTAGTAAATGAACAGTAAAAATTCTAGAAAAATTACTAAACTTATATTATGACTTATAAAAGCTAGGAAAAATATAAAATATAGGTGTTGCTTTATAAAAACTAATTATGCTATTTATAACTTAATTATTAATAAAATTATTTTTAATTCTAATAAATACTAAATTACAAAATAAAAATCTGAGAAAATTATTATAAATACTTTAATATAATAGGAATTTAAGAAAAATATAAAAAAGCTAAATACTTAATAAAAATTTAAAAATGAAAATTAAAATTAAATTACATTAAATAGAAACTATCACTTAAAATTAAAATTGTTTTTCTGAATTTTTTTTCTTTTACAAAACTATATTATACCTAAAAATAGATAACTTTTGTAAAAACAACTATTTTATAGCTTAATAATACGCACTGTGGGGGCTTATTACCTCCACAGTTGACTTTGGTTGACCAAAGAAGCAAATGAGCTCAACTGAGCTTGTGTGGGACCCACTATGGATTATTCTGATTCTAATAAGTATGTTGGACTATTTTAAGCAAGAATAAGCAATATATGACCACTGAAAAAAGCCAATAAGCTGAATAAGCAATTGGCAAAAACCAAAAGCAAATCAGAAATGGGACAAAGTTTAGGGTCAAATTTAGGTGGGGTCCACAGGGTTTCAGGTCAAACTAGTGGTCAATACTAAGAGCCTGGTAGGAGGGGGGTTCAAAGAACCCAAAACTAGGGTGTGGGACCCACTGTGGTGACCTACAGCAACCACCAAAGGTAGTGGTGTGGGTGTGATATCTGCTGCACAGGGGAGATGTTCTCCCTGCAGTTTTGTTTGGAGTTGTGTGGGACCCAGGGTAAAAATCCTAAAAATATAAAAACTATGGGAAATTGAAGTTCAGCTGAGAGACAATTAATAGAAACAAATTTCAAGTCTTGAGAGTAAATACAAAAATCAAAATAAATCTTGCAATTTTGGTAAAAACTGAGAGAGTGCAATTTGACTTTTTCCAAAAAACTTGATAAGTTGACTTTGGTGAGTTTCTAATGAGACTAACTGATTAAATAAGTTATACTAAGATGGAATGAATCTAAAATAAGCTAAATGATCAGGTTTAAACCAAATGGGTGAAAATGGTACCCACAGATCCATTCAGTGGACTGTTAAGGGTGATGGGAAGTGATTTTGACTTTTTATTGTTTGAGGCCTGAGTTTTAAGACTACTATAACCTAATATGACCTAAAGTAGTATGATTAAACTATCCTAGACAACTAATACCACCAAATACACTCAGTATCAAGCTGAGCCAAACACCCCCTTATAGAAGGTTTATACTAACTCAACTAGGATTAGACCTAAAAATTCCTAACTACTGATCTTAACCAACTTAATAACTATATTTAAGACTAATTAAACAGTAAAATGTAACTACTAATAACAAGAAAAGTTAAATGCAAAGATCAAACTATTGACTTACAAGTGGTATGTGACTGAGAGTTTAGAAACTAATGAACCAAGGACTGTAAACCACCCTAACAGCTTTCCACAAAGCTACTAAACCAAGTACATCCATAATCCACCATTCTTCATGCTTCACTCTTCATAAACTCTAATTTTTTAATTATTTTCTATTTTCCTTGTAATTTTGATGATTTTTGATTATTAAAGCTAAACTAATTAGAATGCCAAAAAAAGCTTATAAAAACTTAACAATAACTTATAAAAGCTTAATGGGATCACTGAAACAACTTTCCACAATATTCAAGTTAAAGTGTCAATTTAACTTAAAAATGCCAAAATTGATTTTCTTAACAAGACTTTGAAATTAATGATCAACAATATTCATAACACATTAAATTAACTGAAAACAACTTAGTATAACTGAGAATTACAACTGAAATGGAAATTACACTACCTACGATTATAATAAACTAAAACTACACTAATACCCCTTCACTACTGCTTCTCTTTTCTTTATAAAGTCTTTTTAGGGTTCCCCCTTGATCTCTGAGTCATTCCCACTTTAGTTTGTAGCCCTTGGATCACTGAAACATATCTTGGCCGTTTAAACAATTTTGGCGCCAAAAAGTCTTAGGGGTAGCGTGTGAGGTTTTGGAAGCAATTAATGCATCCTGGTTTGTAGTATAGGTGGAGGGAACATGTTTGGATAGGTTTGATGGGATGGGATGCCAAGTATTGCTAGTTTCAGTTGAAAACAATGGGTGGTAGTAGTTTTGTAGTGGGAATGCATTTATTGATGGTGGGCTGGTTTGTAGGTGTTGGGGTGAGCTGGGGAGACAGGTGGTGAAGGTGAGGTGGTGAAACCACTAAGGTGGAGGGTGGTATGGAGGTCTGTGAGTGTAGGGTGGTTTTGGGAGGGACGGTGAACAGTGTCTGGGTTTGACCAGACACGTTGACCCATTTTTATTTATTTAAGGGATTGGGTGTTGGGCTTGTGGTGATGGGCTAGGGTAAATAAAAGAGGGAAGGGAGTGGGCTGTTGGTTGTATTGGGTTTGGATTGGATTTTTGGTTTGGTTTTTAATTAAGGATCCGTTTGGTTTATGTAACATAAGGACCAATTTTGTAATTTGGGAAATTATAGGGACTGAAAATGTAAATTCCCATAAGTAATCATAAGGACCTATTTTGCCATAAATGAATAGTACACGGGTATTTTTGATATATTTCACTTTTGAAATATCCGAGGACTATTTTTGCCAAACTTGGAACTTCAGGGACCAAATATGTCATTTCACCAAACTTCACACCAAGGACCATTCCTGCAAAAGATTATTAGTACAAGGACCAATATTGATTTTTCTCAAAGTTTTTACATCCCAGGGACCATTTATGTCAATTTTGCAAAGTACAGGGACTAAACTTGTAATTTTGTGAAACTTTGCACCAAAGGACTAAATATGTAACTTTATGATTAAAAAAGTCCTTTGGTGACTTTTTCAAGTTTTTAGAATAACCAGGGACTAGTTTTGACAACTTTTGAAACTTGAGGGACTGAAACTGCCAATTATGCAAACTTTGTACGTTTTTCATCTGTTTTTGTATATTTTGCATTTGAAACATATAAAACACACTTATAAGATATTTTAAGTATTTTGATGCATATTTGAGTGTTTTTGGATGTTTTGGCAGTTCAGATTGGTATAAAATGATGAGTATTTAGACACTCATCAATCCCCCACACTAAAACATTGCTAGTCCCTAGCAATAACTGTTTTGAAAACTTGATGGATTTTAAACTCTTTACCAAAAGCCATCACTTCTGGAGTAGCCAGGTGTAAGAACTGTGGCACACCTGATAACCGTGTGATTTTGAGCAAACCACCAGCTGTCAACGGATTTGATTAGTCTTTACCAAAAGCCGTTTGCTTCTGGACTAGCCAACTCTTGATGGAATAGTCAACATCTTGGTGAGCTGATTACCAATTATGGATTTTCCACTGCTTTTACCACAAGCCATAATCTTGTGGGCTAGCCAACTCATTCACTTTATGGGATATGGCGAGTTGAGGTACCATACAATTTTGGGCAAATTGCAAGCCATAAACGGATTTGATGTATCTTTACCAAGAGCCGTTTGCTCCTGGATTAGCCAATCCCTTTGTCGGTTAGACATGGCGGACTGATTACCACAAAAATTTTGAAGCACCAGTGAAAAATTTTTGAAATTTTTTTTGAATTTTGGCTAAAAACGGGGGTATTATATAGTGAAATGTGATCAAATTCGCTAGAATAGCGAATACCCCCCACACTTAGCATGAATATTGTCCTCAATATTCGAAGTCCCGACTATTATGCCGACATTTTGAACGTAAAAGGGCAACATTACAAGCTAAGCGTGGAAAACACCATTTTGTTTTTCACTTCATTTGTAACTATAGTATGGGGGACTCCCCCACACTTAGGGTGAAAACCCTATAAGCATGCTACTGTTTTTGTTTACCGAGTCGCTAGCTTGACTCGACCCCGAATTCATTTGTCCTTGGGGAAGCATGATGTGGAAGAAACAATCTCAATCGGACTTTCATTCAAGATGTTTGGACAAACATTTGAAGCACGTGAAAGTTCCACACCGATGAGATAAGTACCCGGCTCAAGATAATGATACATGAAAATGCCGGGATCAAAGATAGTGTCCTTACTCCCGAAGGAGTGAAAAAGAGAAGAAGTCACCTTATAGGTGAAGAAAAGGAAGAAAACCATGATAAAAAGCATGATTTGATCTTCTTCCTCGAGAGCAGGCTCCGTAGCCTGAGTTTGGATTTCAAAGGGTAAGCTCGTAAACAACCCAGGAGGGTGGGTGGGAATTTGCAAATCCTCATGATTGAGTGCATCTCCCTCCGGGATATCAAACTCCGGAGGAGTCGTGATATGATGAGTGAGTTCACCGGAGAACTCCTCATGAAGAGAATCATTCTCAAGATGTGAATTTGTGAACTCATGTTCCGGAATAGACTCATCACAATCCTCATTCTGAATATCAAAGAGTGGATTATCAGAAATCAAAGTGAATTCAGAGTCGAATTTAAATAGAGGATTGGTGAGAGTGGTATTGAATGTTTCGGGAACAAAGTGATCAATATTCTCTATTGGACTGCTGGGATAAGAAGTGAGTGACGGATCATGATATAGGAGACTTTCAATTTCTCCCAGATCGGCTTGGAAATCGAGGAGACCATCATCACTTTCTAATGAAAGTGGATTGATGTGAGCAAGTTCATCAGCGAACTCCTCAAGAAGAGGATCAACATCAGACTGAAGGGGTGATGCCTCAATATACTCAATGTCTTCATGAGATGTACAATCATCATTAAAATCTGAGAAAGTCTCAAAATGATCGTTTGAACACTCAAGAGGGGAAGGAATATCACACATATGCTCAAGAGTTCCCTGTGACTCTCCTGGGATTGGGACAAGGATCTCAACACTAGACTTTATGAATTCGTCTTATTCCCTTTCAGGAACAGTGTCAAGATGCTCGTCCCCCATGATCAAAGAGTGAGTGGGAACCTCGAGTGTGATAGCAGTTATTTGAGATGGAATCTCAACTGCTGGGATATCAACTGATGAACTTGATGGATCTTTATAGACTTGAAGGATATCAAGTGTATCCTCATCATCACTGTCATCAGGAATAAAACGGAACTGAGAGCTAGATTTGGCTGTTTTTTCTCTTGCAATGGATTCCCTCACAGATTTTTCATAGGCATCTTGGGAATTTATTCTAGCAGCCTGCTCTTCAGCCAGCAATTCTTCCATGGATTTTTGATGAGTATGTCTTTGGGCAAAGTCTTTAACTAAACCCTTAAGCTCATCAACGATTTTCATCATATTTTGCATTTCTGGAAGAATTGCTTGATTCATATCGTACTGTGGAGGTTGGTCGTAATAAGATGTGTCAAAATTGTCACAAGGATATGGATTCCCCGATTGACAATCTGAACTGAAGTGTGGACCTCCACAGTAATCACAACAGTAAAACTGCTGAGACTGATGGTGTGGTAGCTGGTGGAATAAATCAGTCGTGTCATGGTAGGAATAAGGATCTTGGTTATAGACAGACCCGTTTCCCGACTCTACCATGCCACAACCGGGGCAATTACCACCATTATAAGAACTACCACACCACTGGCAAACCAGAAGGTGTGGGTGAGACATAGAAAGAATCAAAAGGTTTGGGAGGGTAAGGAATGAAGAATCAAAGATGTGAGAGGGTAAAGGTGAATATTTTTGGATTTTTGGATAAACATTTTGTACAAATGAGAAAGAAAATCTTTTTGGGTTTTTTGTGTTCGTTGAAAACTGATTTAAAATGTTTTCGGGAACGGTTTTGTTTTGAAAATAAGAAAATATGACGAAAGGATGGATAAATGTACAATGGAACGAATTTCAAAATCACTAATTAGAAAAACCGTTTAGAAAACGCACACAACCTCCCCGGCAGCGGCGCCAAATTTTGATTGGCTTGAAACAGTCATATAATATCAACCAAGTAATGGTCAACAAGTCAAACAGCTTAGGCCAATACTCCGGTGAGTTTAGTGTTTCCCCGGATCGTTAGATCCCAACGAGGTGTGAAATCTGAAATAAAACGACTTCGAGATCAGGTGAATTGAACAGGAAAAGGGTTTAAGTGATTGTACTACTGAAGTATAAGTGTGAATAGCTTTAATAAGCTATATCAACTAATACGTGAAATCAGATAAGTACAAGTGAAAAGGGACTGGAAAACGTAAACGTTTAATAATTAAACGTAAACAAAAACAACTTTAACTATAGTAGGGTTTGCAAGCCTTAGGGGCTTAAATGCAAATTAAATAAACTTTGAAATATTTATTTTAATATTACTAATTTATTTAAAATTTAATAAAACCTAAAAAATGTAAAAAGATATAAAATATACGTTTATATTTAAGTAAACGTAAACGTACGAAATTTAAACGTGAATTCTGTAAAATATAACCTCCACAAATATGAAAATTATATTTTTGGAATCCTAAACTTATTAGAAAATTATTAGAAAATTAAAATTATTTTTATAACTATTTAATTAATTATTATTATTTAATAACTATTTTTAATTAGTAAATAATTCACTAATAAATAGAAAAATGTAAAATAAGTCTAGAAATACAAAATTAAAATTTCTAAAAGTCTAAAATATTATAAAACTTATTTTAAAACTAAAATTATATTTTTCACACTATTTATCTATTTATTATTAATTAATTATTATTTAATTATTATTTAACTAATTATATTGATTTAAATTATTATAAATACTAAAAAGACTTAGATAATTATGAAAAATTTTATATATCTAATTAACCATCACAGGAATCCTAAAAAATTATAAAAATTTTATATTATGTATTTTTAATCTAATTCACTAATTATTATTTTAATTATTAATTAATTACCAATTAAACTATTTAAATTATGAAAACTAGTAAATGAACAGTAAAAATTCTAGAAAAATTACTAAAATTATATTATGACTTATAAAAGCTAGGAAAAATATAAAATATAGGTGTTGCTTTATAAAAACTAATTATGCTATTTATAACTTAATTATTAATAAAATTATTTTTAATTCTAATAAATACTAAATTACAAAATAAAAATCTGAGAAAATTATTATAAATACTTTAATATACTAGGAATTTAAGAAAAATATAAAAAAGCTAAATACTTAATAAAAATTTAAAAATGAAAATTAAAATTAAATTACATTAAATAGAAACTATCACTTAAAATTAAAATTGTTTTCCTGAATTTTTTTCTTTTACAAAACTATATTATACCTAAAAATAGACAACTTTTGTAAAAACAACTATTTTATAGCTTAATAATACGCACTGTGGGGGCTTATTACCTCCACAGTTGACTTTGGTTGACCAAAGAAGCAAATGAGCTCAACTGAGCTTGTGTGGGACCCACTATGGATTATTCTGATTCTAATAAGTATGTTGGACTATTTTAAGCAAGAATAAGCAATATATGACCACTGAAAAAAGCCAATAAGCTGAATAAGCAATTGGCAAAAACCAAAAGCAAATCAGAAATGGGACAAAGTTTAGGGTCAAATTTAGGTGGGGTCCACAGGGTTTCAGGTCAAACTAGTGGTCAATACTAAGAGCCTTTTAGGAGGGGGGTTCAAAGAACCCAAAACTAGGGTGTGGGACCCACTGTGGTGACCTACAGCAACCACCAAAGGTGGTGGTGTGGGTGTGATATCTGCTGCACAAGGGAGATGTTCTCCCTGCAGTTGTGTTTGGAGTTGTGTGGGGCCCAGGGTAAAAATCCTAAAAATATAAAAACTATGGGAAATTGAAGTTCAGCTGAGAGACAATTAATAGAAACAAATTTCAAGTCTTGAGAGTAAATACAAAAATTAAAACAAATCTTGCAATTTTGGTAAAAACTGAGAGAGTGCAATTTGACTTTTTCCAAAAAACTTGATAAGTTGACTTTGGTGAGTTTCTAATGAGACTAACTGATTAAATAAGTTATACTAAGATGGAATGAATCTAAAATAAGCTAAATGATCAGGTTTTAAACCAAATGGGTGAAAATGGTACCCACAGATCCATTCAGTGGACTGTTAAGGGTGATGGGAAGTGATTTTGACTTTTTATTGTTTGAGGCCTGAGTTTTAAGACTACTATAACCTAATATGACCTAAAGTAGTATGATTAAACTATCCTAGACAACTAATACCACCAAATACACTCAGTATCAAGCTGAGCCAAACACCCCCTTATAGAAGGTTTATACTAACTCAACTAGGATTAGACCTAAAAATTCCTAACTACTGATCTTAACCAACTTAATAACTATATTTAAGACTAATTAAACAGTAAAATGTAACTACTAATAATAAGAAAAGTTAAATGCAAAGATCAAACTATTGACTTACAAGTGGTATGTGACTGAGAGTTTAGAAATCAATGAACCAAGGACTGTAAACCACCCTAACAGCTTTCCACAAAGCTACTAAACCAAGTACATCCATAATCCACCATTCTTCATGATTCACTCTTCATAAACTCTAATTTTTTAATTATTTTCTATTTTCCTTGTATTTTTGATGATTTTTGATTATTAAAGCTAAACTAATTAGAATGCCAAAAGAAGCTTATAAAAACTTAACAATAACTTATAAAAGCTTAATGGGATCACTGAAACAACTTTCCACAATATTCAAGTTAAAGTGTCAATTTAACTTAAAAATGCCAAAACTGATTTTCTTAACAAGACTTTGAAATTAATGATCAACAATATTCATAACACATTAAATTAACTGAAAACAACTTAGTATAACTGAGCATTACAACTGAAATGGAAATTACACTACCTACGATTATAATAAACTAAAACTACATTAATACCCTTCACTACTGCTTCTCTTTTCTTTATAAAGTCTTTTTAGGGTTCCCCCTTGATCTCTGAGTCATTCCCACTTTAGTTTGTAGCCCTTGGATCACTGAAACATATCTTGGCCGTTTAAACAATTTTGGCGCCAAAAGTCTTAGGGGTAATGTGTGAGGTTTTGGAAGCAATTAATGCATCCTGGTTTGTAGTATAGGTGGAGGGAACATGTTTGGATAGGTTTGATGGGATGGGATGCCAAGTATTGCTAGTTTCAGTTGAAAACAATGGGTGGTAGTAGTTTTGTAGTGGGATGCATTTATTGATGGTGGGCTGGTTTGTAGGTGTTGGGGTGAGCTGGGGAGACAGGTGGTGAAGGTGAGGTGGTGAAACCACTAAGGTGGAGGGTGGTATGGAGGTCTGTGAGTGTAGGGTGGTTTTGGGAGGGACGGTGAACAGTGTCTTGGTTTGACCAGACACGTTGACCCGTTTTTATTTATTTAAGGGATTGGGTGTTGGGCTTGTGGTGATGGGCTAGGGTAAATAAAAGAGGGAAGGGAGTGGGCTGTTGGTTGTATTGGGTTTGGATTGGATTTTTGGTTTGGTTTTTAAATAAGGATCCGTTTGGTTTATGTAACATAAGGACCAATTTTGTAATTTGGGAAATTATAGGGACTGAAAATGTAAATTCCCATAAGTAATCATAAGGACCTATTTTGCCATAAATGAATAGTACACGGGTATTTTTGATATATTTCACTTTTGAAATATCCGAGGACTATTTTTGCCAAACTTGGAACTTCAGGGACCAAATATGTCATTTCACCAAACTTCACACCAAGGACCATTCCTACAAAGGATTATTAGTACAAGGACCAATATTGATTTTTCTCAAAGTTTTTACATCCCAGGGACCATTTATGTCAATTTTGCAAAGTACAGGGACTAAACTTGTAATTTTGTGAAACTTTGCACCAAAGGACTAAATATGTAACTTTATGATTAAAAAGGTCCTTTGATGACTTTTTCAAGTTTTTAGAATAACCAGGGACTAGTTTTGACAACTTTTGAAACTTGAGGGACTGAAACTGCCAATTATGCAAACTTTGTACGTTTTTCATCTGTTTTTGTATATTTTGCATTTGAAACATATAAAACACACTTCTAAGATATTTTAAATATTTTGATGCATATTTGAGTATTTTTGGATGTTTTGGCAGTTCAGATTGGTATAAAATGATGAGTATTTAGACACTCATCATTTGGATAAAAATTGAAGCATAAGAAAGTTCCACACCGATGAGATACCAACAGTTTTGAGAAATAGCAACCATAAATGGTGATACCGGGGTCAAAGATGAAATCCACACTCCTGATGGAGTGAAGGAGAGGAGAAGTCACATCAAATGTGATGAACAGGAGAAAGGTTTTAATCACAATTAAGATCAATTCATCATTTTCAAAATCAAATTTTCCAATTTCTTTGTGTTGAATTTCATCGTTAAAGCTCATTTGGTGATTTTCAAAAACCGCGGGAAGGAAAGTCTGGGTGCGGTCATCAATAAGTACGTCTCCCCCCAGACTAAAATCTTCCTCAAGATCAAAATAGAAATGATTATATTTCTGAGTAGATATGGTGTGAGTGAGTTCACCGGCGAACTCCTCATGACAAGAAGAAGAATTAATAGACGAATTATGAGTAGGCACAAATTCTAATTCTCTTAGATCGGATTCAAAATCAAAAGAATCATCATCATCCCCCGGTGGGATGTAATCAATGTGAGCGAGTTCATCGGCAAACTCCTCGAGAAGGGAATCACTCTTATAATGTAAATCGTTAAGCTTGGGTTCCGTGTCGGACTCATCACTATCCACATTATGAATGTCGAAGAACGGATTATCTGATTGTAGAATAATTCTGAATCAAGATCAAACAAAGTATTCGTGATACTTGTTTTGAATATTTTTTAATCGAAAGGTTTCTCAAATGCCATTGGGATTGGAACAAGGTCATCAATTTCCTCAAAAGGATTGATTTTGACTTCCTTGTCTCCCATTGATAAGGTATCTGAAGATTCCTTAATGAGTGGATCGATCTTAGAGTTTACTTCTTCTGACGGCTCGTCATCATCACTCTCATTCTCATCGGAGTATGTATAGTTATTGGTGAAAGGAAGACCTGGTCCTGGCTGAGATTGATAATTGTGACTCATATAATTTACTTGCTTGCCAAGGACCTCAATTTGTGTACTTACTACAGAAATTTTCTCGGAGTAATGATCACTCATCATAGTGGTAGAGTCATACTGAACTTCAGCGTCCTACTAATAATGATGAAGTGTCATATTCTCGATCAAATCGTAAGCCTCTTGTGGAGTTTTCCGCATGAAATTTCCGCCGGCTTCCAACATAAGTTTGTCTCGATCAATCGGAGTTATGCCATTATAAAAGGTTAGGATTTGATCAAGAAGCAAAATTTTATGGTCTGGACATTTCCTTAACAAAGATTTGAATCGTTCCCAAGCTTCAAATATTGATTCCTTGGGCAATTGCTGGAAATCTCAAATGTCTTTCCTTAGCTGCACCGTTTTTTAATAAGGAAAGTATTTTGAAAGAAACTTGAGAAACATCTCTTCCCAAGTATGAATTGAATGTGTTTGAAGGGTATAAAACCAAGTTTCAGCATCGTGGGATAAAGAGAATCGAAAGAGATTCAAACAGATGCTGTCAAGAGAAACGCCATTTTGTTTTATGGATTAAGTGATGGATAAGTATTCGTTTGCATCCTCATCTCGAAATCCGTGAAATTGGCAATTTTTCCAGATCAGTCGAACCATATGATTTTTCAATGTGAAATTGATTCTCAGAACTGATGTCGGAGTGATCGGTCCTCCTCTACCGATCAATGTAGTACGATAGAAATCCTACATAGTCCGAGGATCATGGGGATGAGATGGTGGAAAATCAATCATTGTAAAGAATTAAACAATGACAGGCTAAAGAGATAAGAATTAAATATTCAAGAGGATAACGAAAATTCTTTTTGGATTTTTATAAAGAAAGGAAAAATATTTTTGAATTTTCGTAATTAGAAAAATGGAAAACAAATCAAGATAGAAGAAAACATAATTTAAAAGAAAAAAAAAATTTGAAAATAAAATATTTTTGGGTTTTTATATTTTTGAAAATATTCACAAAAAAAAAAAAAAAAAAAAAAAAAAAAAAAAAAGATAACTTCGCGAGGAAGGGTTTTCAAAACACGAATCGTCGAACGAGAATCAAAATTCACTTCAAATCCTCCCCGACAGCGGCGCCAGAAATTGATGTAGTATAATTATCTCCAAAGAATTCAAAAGAAATATGAATTCCCGAGTCGTTTTCTAAGTGAAGGTGTGAATGGAATCGTGATTATTCGATTAACGAATCGTGTCGTGAATAGTGATAAAAGAGATTTGATGGTAATTATAACTACGGAAAGTAAATCCACACTAAAAAGCAATAAATAAAGCATATAAAATGATAACATAAAAGACAATTAAGCTAAAACGTAATTAAAACTACAAACGCGCGAAATAATTAAAAACTACGTACGAGTGCAAATTTAAAAGTGAATATAAGGCAATACTAATCTTACGGGTATGAAAACAATTTTCCTACATTCTAACTAATAAAAGAAGATTTCAAGAAAAAGAAAAACAGTTATATTGAAAAGCAATTCCTATCTAAATAAACTAAAGCTAATCATTATAAGCTGAACTGAATAAGCAATAAGCTAAAACTAAACTAATCCCTATCTAAATAATCCAAATCAACCAGTAAAACTGTCACTAATAAGCACTTAAATAGAGAACAAGAAAGATTAAGGTTAAGAAAATCAAAAACCAAACAGTCCTAGGTAACCTACTTTAGATTCACCAAAAGCTACAGAAATTAGCTAAAAATGATGAAAATATAAAGATAAGCTACCAATAAGTTTTCCAAATTAAAATTCAAACTGAGAAGAGCTTTTATGAGCTTAATTTGGCAGCTGATAAGGGGGCTAATGGGGACAGTTATGGTTGTGCAGGCAGAAGGACAAGCTTAGAGACTATGTTTAAGCTAAGAAAAGCTTATCAAAAAGCTACCTAATGGGAGAAATAAACTAAGGACATCTAAAGGGATCCTAAATAAGCAAATTCTAATCTAAAAAAGAAGTACATAATAAGCAGATAAGCAAAATAAACCCAAAAGTGAGTAGGGGCTGCTTATGCACTAACAGACTAAACAGCCCTCTTTGGGCTATCAAAAAGCTGTCATATAAGCTAAAATAAAATTCACAAAAATAATAAACAGCTAGAATTCCAACCAAATATCATGCATACCAATTTTTAGAACATTAGAGCTATTATTTAGCAAATTAAAAATCAAAATCACAAGCTTATTGAGCACTTTTTGGTATTTGGACTTGGTTTTGAAAATGGGTTAGAAACTTGAATGTGACTAAATGCTTCTTAAACCAGATATGCAATACGTAATCTAAACCATATTTGAAGCAAAAACAACAACTCAACTAGGCCTAAGCTATATTTACCCTATGCTCATTATGAAAACAGTTTTAGTATAAGGTTTTAAGGTAAACAACTAAAAATCATTAATACTCCTTGAAAATGTTTAAATTAACTGTTAAACTACTACTAATACTATTTTAAAGCTAATGCAAATTCAGATTTTGGCAAAAAAACAACTTAATGATAAAAATACTCCCTGAGCCAAACACCCCTTAAGGTGTATTGATTTGGTATTTTCAAAGGATTTGAGAGATTTACGCTATGGTTTGAAAAGAAAGTAGTAAAATAAGCTATATTGAGTACTTTTAGGCTAAAATGAAAGGAGATTTAGCACTGGAAACAAGCTATGAAGATTAAACTAATTTTTATGGATTTTATGATTTTTAGATAAAAACTTTAAATAAATGAAATCTAAACTACAAACATGAGATTTAAACCAATAAGAGTTAAAATTAAACAGGAATAAACTAAAACTTAAGCAAATAAGCACATGAAATAAGTAGATAAACAGTAAATTAAGCTAAAAAAAGAATTAAGAATAAACTTACTATTACTTTGCTTTCTTTGAATTTTGAATCTAGAAACTGAATAAGACTCACAAAAAGATATAGAAAAGCTTCTATGAGCTTATGAAATAGGAAAAGGGATTTTATACAGTTGAATGAAAACTGTGAACAGTGAATGCTGCAATTATTTAAACGATTATACTACATACTATACCTATTCCTACTCCTACTTAAGCTAACAACCCCAATGTCAGGTAAGGAGGAGCTATTTATAGTTGTGGGAGTGATCCTTAGGGCTTCCTAAAGCTTCTTCCATCTAATCCCAGATATCCAATCTTTGCTTTATCAATTGTATCAATAATAGCCCTAGGATCACTCGAGTGACGTGGCTTGACCAATCAACTGTTGGGATCTGGCCAAGCTGGCAATCCTGATTGTCAGTCCTTCTAGGAGTTATTTTAGTGTACGAGTAATTATTGGGGTGCATGGTAAAGTTGGGGAGAGACGATGAACAGTAAAAACTTAAAATGGCGCGTTTGGTTTTATTGTTTGACTTGGTTTGGGAATTCTGACCAGGATGGATTTAAGTGGGTACAGGTAAGGGTGTGGGTTAGGTATTTAATTAAAGGGTTTGTGGGCTTCTGTGGTGAATGGGCTGGAATAAAAGGATTTTGGGTTTATATTTAGGCTGGATTTTGTTAAGTGATAAACTAGGATTAGTTTTAGTTTTAGTTTTAGGTTTAGGGACCAAAGTTGTAATTTAATAAAATCGGTGGACTAAATTTGCCAATTCTGAATAGTATATTCAAGGGCTAATCTTGCCAAGTAATGATTCTTTAAGGACTGATTCTGTCATTATGAGAATATTTGAGATTATTTTTAGTAAGATCCACCCCGGCCTCGGCTTCTAAACACTCATTCCATATCTCGTGCTCGTTTTTGCCGGTTTTTCCTTGATTTTTGTCATTTTCTTAAATATCCGTTCCTTCATAATCATAAACACAAAAACACATATATTTGGCATATTTGGCTCGGTTTCTGGTCTTTTGGTCCGTTTTATTAGTTAAGAGGTATGTGTAATTTAACACATACCAGTAGCCAGTTCTGTAAATAGTCCTAGTGATGCGGGATTAGAAAACTCGCAAAAGTTTTACTTCTCAAGGGATCTTGAGAAGCTTGCAGTCCTCCTGGCAGTGTGCCTGACCGGTGTAGTTTATTGAGTGGCAAGTACCGGGGGATTGATCGTTCTCTAGGGGAATAGTGTCATTAGAATTGAAAACTATGTCAACTAGGTCTAGAGGTGAGGGATGATTCTTTTTGTATTTTTAAATTTTATGAAAGCAAGTGAAATCTCGGGTATTGAAAGATTGGGCGGAATTAATTGCTAATCAACTAACCCAAAATTAATAACTAAACTAAAAACAATAAAATGAATGAAAAGAAAAGTAAATGTGGTGGACTACTTGTAAGAGAAAAATTTGTTTACTTAGATTTCATTACTCCCTAGTTATCTCCTATCGATTTATTACGATTATTTGGATGAATGATTGTATTCCTTAATACCATTCGTGGGGGTGTGTACGTCCTTCCCTAACCCTATGAGATTCTATCTCTTCTTATGACGACACGTTTAGTATCATATCATAGCCTAATTAATAGTTACTCATGCATTAAATACAACCAATTAAACCGTAGTACACATCCGATTACGTTTCGTAAGACGTTCAAGCTTGTTACCGTATAGGAGATTAGCCAGTTTTCTTAAGCCTAACGCTAGTCATTCAACCAAACAATCAATAATAAATCAAAAATTAATAATCAATAACTAGGTTTCATTAGATCTAAGCAAACACTAGGAAATCTAAGCTAGCATGTTAAAGTAAAGAAAAGACAAACAATTAATCAAACAACACATAGACATATTGAATGATTAAAGGGAGAACTTATCTTTAATTGAAATGGAAGAAAAGAGGGTTTGAAACCCTAAGTTTACTGCAAAAGTCGGACTAGGGTTTGTACCAAATGTTTCTCCTCTAAAAGTTACACACCGATGAATGAAAAATTCAAAACTATTTATAGATTTACAAGGCTGACGGCGTCAGGTTATAATTCCTGACGTCGTCAGGTCACCGCTTTTAGGGTTTCGTATCACCCAAGAT
Source organism: Artemisia argyi (assembly GCA_030686995.1). NCBI lineage: Eukaryota > Viridiplantae > Streptophyta > Magnoliopsida > Asterales > Asteraceae > Artemisia > Artemisia argyi. The sequence goes on along the minus strand of JARVZY010002672.1, from coordinate 326,603 downwards.
AACTTCTGACGCCATCCCTTGGTAATTGTTCTTGGCCGCCTCGTATAAGTGTAAAGCCAGGTGGCATAGCATCATTTGCACCTGACGCAGTCCCGTGTAAATTTCCAAACTCTTTTCTGGGGCGCCTAGTGTACAATTCCATCGCATCTCTTCATAAGGCAACCGCGTCAGCTCCAAAGCCTGACGTCGTCTGGTGTTATTTCCAGACTTTCTTTGGTTTTCTTGTTTTCTTCATTTTTGAGCATAAAAACGTCCGAAAAGCTCCAAAATGCTCCATTTTCCAGAATTCATGTCCCAAGTACTTAAAATGACAAAAGCAACAATTTAAAGTAATATTTGACCATAAAAACACGATTTAGGGCTTAAATGACCCCCTAAAAGTGTATCAAACAAATTCTTATCAAATACCCTTACACTTGGGATTTGCTTGTTCTCAAGCAAATGAGCTTTTATAGCAATCAAAATACAAGTTAGGGGTCATTTAACGTTAATATAAAAGTAATTACAACAAATGATCGCTCAACCTTAGTCAAAATAATCACGGAAATTATACACTAGCACCTCACATATAGTGTTTGGATACTCTCGTCTCTCGGGTGTTATAAATTTATATATCACAAATAGAAATGGAAAAGATATCTCTCACTACCTATCATAGCACATAGATTACCATAGGCTCGGGAAAGGATCAAAAACCTCCATCATTTTGGCGTAAGCACCTAGAATAAACTATCAAAAAGGTCTTTCAAAGGTTTATAACATTAGGTGTAGGGATATGGAAAAACACGGTTTGTTGGATAAGGGATATTTTATTGGTGGCAAGTCAATTGTCTTGGTCAATTACATGTACAATGAGGCGTTGCTAAGCCAAGACTCGACTCAACTAAAGCTAACTATGACCAACATAAATATAAAAGAAATGGCATGATAGTCCGTATGTTTTTTCTATTTTTCTTTCTACATATATATATATATATATATATATATATATATATATATATATATATATATATATACTAGTTTCAAAGCCCGCCCGATGGGCAGGCATGACTTGTAATTTACATTTTAATTTAGTCATGTACGTATATTAGTGATCTTTTACAGTCATAATTTATGTATTAATAAAGAGACGGACATGACTTATAATTATTCTTTTAATGGTATTAGTCAATTGAAATTCATATTTAAGGATGGGAAGATTTATAGAACAATTAAAATATAGAAAGTTTTTTTTGTAACAACATAGTATATGATCTAAAATTAAATGAACGTTAAATTTTGTAGAACAATTAAAATATACAATGTAGATTTATGTAAATTTACTTTAATGTTTAATCTCAATGAGACACCGCGCACGCATGGTTAGTACTCATATTACATGTAATTTACTCTGAATAAATTTCCGCAACTTTATCTTGTGTCAATACATGACCATTCACAAACCCCATTGGCTCGTATACAACTGTGGTAGAACTCAAACATATCACCATCCTTCTTGGTAATCTGTTGTACAAACATGGAATCTTGTGAACATGCATTTTTCATTAAAATGAAAGAAAGCGCAACACTTACATTGAAACACAAACTCAACCTGTTGCTTCAATCTTGTACCTCAACTTATCCACAAACACAAACTATTGACTTACGTCTTATAAGCCTATTCTTTCCAGATTATTTTGAAACTTAGGAGATTCTATAAATTTCCAAGCTAGATTTTGACCGGATCAACTTCACCTTATTGGGTTAAGCCAATAAGCTAAAGTTAATAAGATCTAAAATGTCAGCTTATCATCTTAACCAAAATCAAATAAGCACATAAGTCAGCTAAATAAGCTAATCCAAACGCCCCCACATAATCTCTAATAGGTCAAATTGGAAAATATATAACGTCTAAAAAAGGGTCAATAGTAGTTCTAACTGTATTTTTTTTTAATAAGATCTCGTAAGTCCTTTCATTCCATAAACTTTATTATTGCAAAAATGAACATAATCAAAGACAAAGTCTTCCCTCTGAAAGTTTACAATCTAAGTATGTGTTAGACTTAACCCCTTGGACAGGTTGTTCAGTAACCAAATTCAAAGGGAAAAAACCTATTAGGAACGTTTCACTACTTAAAGCATACTATAATTTAATTCTAGATCTTTTAGTATAGCGATTTTTAAAGATTCAAATGTTTGAAAAATTTTGGGAGACTTTCAACCTATCGATTCAATCTATAATTTAACTAAGTTAGAAAAAATTAACGCACCAGACCTATTGAACATAAAATACAACCCAAATAAATCCATTATAAGGTAACGGGATTGATATTAGCATATCTACTGTTGTGGGGCATCGATAAGTTAGTTACATGAAGAGGAAAAGAAACTACTGGCCTTCTCTTGCCACTGAGGTGAAAAGACCAAAGGCATTAAGTTGATCTCAATACCAACGATGAAACTTGTAATCGATAAATAAACATAAAATCATATCATAATACAAAGATAAAAACGAATTAATATACTAAAAAATCGTCAACTTCTTCGTAGATACCTTACAAAAGGGCGAGATAATGATGAATTAATATACTAACAATGATTTCTTAAAATATAAATACGCCTTATGCGACTTTCAGACCATTCGACATGCTCATCCATTTTGCATTTTTTTATTATCTATTTGACCCATTTAAGATAAACATTAACCTTATTGCCTAATTTTAGATAAATATTTACCTTATTGACCAATTAATACGTAATTGGGTCTAAAATCTAAATTGATATCTCTAACGAAGATTAAATTGTGCACTACTACACATACATGTTTGAGTTACATCACATTTTTTATACTAAAATATGCAAAAAGGGTGAGCAGGTCAAATGGTGAGATCATGCTACTCTCTCATGATTGATAATATAAGCTCATGAATAATTTTCGTTAATAACTGTAAACATGTGGAAGATGGTTTATTGGTACAAAACATTTAATTATTATCTTACATATTATTAATAGGTAGGCTATGACTGTGAACATCATCCTCTAAACCAAGACCCAAGAGCTCAATAAAGGTCCTGGAAACGTCATCATTTATGTCAATTATCATAACGTTTACCTGAATGTGCCAAAAAAATCGACCAAAACTCATAAACATATGGAATAGTCGAACATAGTCACACTTATTTTCAGGTAAAATGTCCTTGCTTATCATGCAAAATGTGGTGCAAGGAATATTTCAACATCATTTAAATGTACCTTTAAAACTTCACAGTCATGAAATAAACACCAAGCTAAAAGGGCCCAAATGCGAAGGAAATGTACCTGGCAGCTTTCCAAGTTATTTCGAGAGAAGTAATACTTCAAAAAGTAAAATAAATAACCCCGTCACATACAAATGTTAATACGTATTCTCCATAAAGGTGTGAATATGTTTTCTCCAAACGTTATTTTTTTAAGTTATTTTACGTTTTTCACCGGGATGTGCTCCTGTTATGTCTTCATATGGGGAAATGTTGTGGAACCCATGACGGTTTTTTACGCTGTGTTTGATATATTGTTGTATCAACCTGCAAATATCAAAAAATACGGATAAAAGATTGTCATGTAAGCAAGGAAGTATTCCGTAATGGAATGTCAAAAACAAACTTAAGATAAATTCTTATTAAAAATAGTTTACCAAATCAGAATGACTCGCTAAGCATTATATTAATTTAAGCATAAGTCTTCCCGGGGTCCAAAATTAAGAATTTTCACAATGGTAAACCAAAGGATTTGGCTAATCGAATTACCAGTAAAATAAAAACATCTAAAAGAACAACACATAATTATTTAGAGGTCTCACAAATTAAGCTGTTTGAATATTGATTGAGGCAGAGCAGCTGGATCAAGTTCATAAGACCCTTTTGGAACACCTTTTCTTTCTTCTCCACTCTTTCTAACGGACGGAACCATGTGTTTGAATCTGTACTTATCACTCCCTTTTCCTATTACCGTCTGCTCGTCCTTTTTTTTTTTTTTTTTTTTTTTTTTTTTGCCTAAATAGACTCACGAAACCCTTCACCTTCTCCAAATATGAGACCCGCACACCATTATTCTCATCATAGCCTGACTAAATTTCCACAAATTCATATTCATACTTTCTTTTCTCATCAATGCGCCGGTTTATATTCCAGTTCTTGAAGAGGGCCCATGTCTCTCCTTTTTTAGGGAATATATCATAAGTTGCCCCCTTTTTTTAAACCTTGTCGTCTCCCATGAGACCAAGTGTGAGAATGAGAAAAGATATTCCTCAAAGTGCTTGCCTGGCTTGCCTCTATCTTCTGAATACTTGTTCTCGCTCGAGTAGTAGCAGGGGAAACAGATTTATTCTTGTTCTTTAGACTACTTGGACCAGCATACTTCAATAGCACAACTTCAGACCGATATTGGTGCTTATCATGAGGCTGTGAATTGGAGAAACTGGCAGGGCTAAATGTTTTGGGTCGTTGTGATGCTTCAGCAATTCTAGATGTTCTCTGTGCAGCTTCCATTCTCTCTTTTAGATCCATAATTCTTTTGGTCGAAGAAGACACACATGATGTCATTGGTAATCTAGAATTGTGAGTTGATTGTGGACTCTGGTCATTCGGGAAGCTGCTTCCATAATAGAAGTTGCGTTTCTTGTAAGGATGTACCTCGGACTCTTAATAGGAGATAACATTCTATGGTGACTAATAGGTACAGATTTAGCTAATTTAGCTGGTAATACTTCAGTTTGGATTCTCTCCATCGGTCTATACCTAGATAACTAATATTTATGTATGCGATGATGAGGTTATCTGTTTTGTTTTTGTTTATAGAGTAAGGTTCATTTTTGTAGCTGTTTGTGCTACTATTTTGTCATGTGTTTGTTGTGGACTTAGGATAAGTTAGGATCAGGCCAGTATAAAAATAGGATAAGGTGTGTTTGGATTAGGGTTGAAATGGGTTTGGGTTTGGGTGATGAAATTAGAGGCTGAAATAGGTTGGTTTGGGGACTGAAATTGGCCAATTTGCGAGCTGAAATGGTGTGGGATTGGGGGATGAAGCGGGGCTAAAATGGACGCGGGTCATGAAGCTACTAAAACAGGTAAGTACATAATGTAACGTTCACAATAACTAAACCGCATCTTGCAAACAATTATTCTGTTCGCACAAACTATTAAAGGGATATTTAGGATTGCTCACCAAAACTGATCACGCATATTTAAGACAAACATCTGTGACCCATTAACCATAAAAGATGCAACATTTTAACATTACCTGAAGTTAAGACTTGTCAATTGTGCATACCATAGGATTAGTAATTGTTTTTAATTATTGGAAATGGTTGTTAGAATTTATCTGAATCATTTTTTATTCTAAACTAATAACCTTGTAGTAACCAAATCGTAACTTCTTAAAGCTTCTATTGAGCCACAACTAAGAACTCTGATTTTGCGAATCGTCACCCTTTATATAATGATCAAAAACTAAGAGCCCTTAGAGTTGGTTAAATGAACTTATACTATTTTCATTAGTGGACTAATAAGATAACTGTAGAAGAGAAAAATATTCTATAATAGATACCTGTCGAGTTCATTTAAAATTTGCACCAAAGGCATTGGATGTTCAACAATCTTCATGTCATCTCTACCAATAACACTCAAATATCCTTATTTGGAGCATGTTTCAGAACAGCCGACAGTAGTCCAGCTCCATGTGCTAAAAAAGAATATTTGAAGTCAGAACAAATTTGCTTATCCCAATTACAAATAGTTCAAAACTCGTACAAAAGCAAATAAAGAAGTGGTTATTTATAAAGAAAACCTAAAGGAGGTGAAAAACCAATGAGAAAGTGAAAGTTGGTTATGCTGTTAAACCAATCGACCAATTATTAGCAAGTATTAAAGACCTTACTGTTCGCTGAACGCGCCCCATTTGCTCCTGCAACAAAGATAGAGTCTATCTATTTCACCATCTATCACTTTTGTTTCAGCAGGCTGCAAACCAACAGCTGCTGTACCATACACATACCAGTGCATAGTTAATTTAGCAATCTTACCTCCTATCTATAAAAAATTCATTGTGCCAACTCCTTTTAAAACGAAAATTAATTCAGTATTGATCATGTTAGGCAAGTTGTTCAGGTACAATTGTAAGGATCATATCCGATAATCAGTAGGTATTAGATTATTACAGGCACCTTAATTAAATGTATAGGGGATAGAGGAATACTCATCCAGCCCATGTCAAAGTCCATTATTAAGCAAATTTGTATAGGCATTTACGTCGATCAAATGGGTATGTATGCTTGGCGAAGGCAGGCAAGCCAACTAACCTGTATCAAATAATGGCTCTATCTATTGCATTTCCAGTCAATTGTGAAACCGTCTTTCCTGTACCATACAAACGCAAGGACAAATAATTTAAATCCCAATAATCATTTTAAAAATGCATATCGAAAACTATTACGACAGTCGAGAGTAAAATCAAATTAAACTTACTTCTCGTAATTGAAAATAAATGTATACAGGCACAATAGCTAAGAACTTACAACAATATAACATATATCATACCATAATGGTTGCGCCAAGTTGCTGTGTGTGAATAAAGTTGCTTAGAATTTTTAAACATAACCTGCAAAAAAGATGTCTCTCATAAATGAAAACTCAAGATAACTCGAGAAGACTTACAGAAACACTATTAGATAACCCTTAACTGACAACAGTTTCCTCATCATATCTTCATAAACACTCACCATACATGAACTCCCGATTACCTTCTGACCCTTCCCATCTCATCCATCCTGCACCAAACGATATGAAAAAGAATTACAAACTTGACAATAAACATATAACATAAGCATAACTTCCCCTATGGCATTAACGTACCTCCCTCTTCCTGTGTTTAGCTTGACCATTCCATCAGCTAAAACCTCCTGCAGAATAGGAAAAAACGTCAGATAGACCAAGTGTTCTTTTTACATAAGAATATACTAAGATAAATGGTTTACTAACCTTAAGTTGCACATGCAAGTTTATTTTTTTAAATTTCTCCAAAACTAACGGCCGCACGTCAATAACGAACCTTGCAAAACAAAGTACTCAAAAAGACCAATTGGATCAACAAATATAACAGATGGAAGACAGAGATCAACATAAGTGGTAGCTTTCACTTGGCTAACATTCCTAGACATCCAGTAACTATTCATAAGCAACTAATGTTATTTAAAATTAGTTGAGTAATTTCAAACAAAGAGGAAAATAACTTACCAACTGTTACAATTGTGGATGTATACACAGAAAATATTTACCTATAGCCATGCAAGATTAGGTGTTATCACATGATCGTCAATTCCTGAAGTAAAACAAAGAGCAAAATAACTTACCAACTGTTATATATTGTATACACAGAAAATATTTACATTTAGCCATGCAAGATTAGGTGTTATCACATGATCGTGAATTCCTGAAGTACCACGATTACCAAAGTTTCACAATAACTTTCTTGTGAAATCGTTGGCTCTGTGATTTTTGGTTGAATGAAGAGTAGGGTTAGTTGGATTTAGGGTTGCTGTTGTTGCTGTGATTTTGAATAGATTAGGGTTTTGATGATATTCCGAATGTTGAATGTGAAGAAATATGTGTTTGACCCATTAAATCCGGCTATAAACATGGTATAGATATAGTAAATCACGATTTGAATTAGGCAAGCAGGTAATGTTTATGTCAGTATATAAATTGTGTTTTGCAATGATATATCACAACTTGTGACATGGTCCAATGGTTGAGACTCTTGTTGGTGGATGACTATCCCAGGGTTCGAATCTTGTACAATACATTTTTATACGAATTTAATTACAATATTAAAATTATAAAAACTAACGAAATTCAATTATATAAAAAAAATTGTTTACATGTGATGACATGGCTGAAATTGAATTACTGGGCAATGAGATGGCATTTTCTTCAAATGCCTCCTGTTATATATAATGTAGATATATATATATATATATATATATATATATATATATATATATATATATATATATATATATATATATATATATATATATATATATTTCATACACTCTTGCCTTACCATCCAAAATAATACATCAAAGGGGCTCGTTTCCTCCCCTTACACTTGAACTTTTACATAATTAAAAATAAAGACTTGAATCAAGAGAATCGAAACACTTGTAGTACTTTAAAATATTAACGCATATATGGGGGTAATAAATGATGTTCTTCCCCATTACTCCATAACACTAGTACTTTACCCATGAGTCCCAATCGTCCCAAAACAATATGTACAAGATATGACTCAACTTAGCAACCATGTAATCAATTAGACAACTAACTAAGGGCATAAACAAATAACAATAATGCACAAGGTAGGCTAAGGCGATTTGGGTGTACATTTGGGTGGATTGCAAACAAATTCTTCCTTTAAGTAAGATTCTTAAAGTTAGAAACGAAAAAGATAGGCTCTGAGGGTTGCACTAGGGGTATCGTGTACCAAAAATGAGTACATCGCAAAGGTGTGGGAAAACTACTTTACCAATGAAGTCAATGTAATTATAATACATGTTTAGAACAAGGGTTATCCTAATGCCTTTTATTATATAGTAAATCCTAACTATGCGAATGTAGTCTCACTAGCGGTCTTGGGATGCATCGCTAACGCAAGTTCTAGAATCTAAATACTACCGGTACACTCACAAGCACTAAAGATAAATGCTTTTTTCCTAATAATCTAAAGGCGAACCTCACATATTTGGGGTGGAAATTTTTGAGTGGTATGGTTATTGTGCTAGTCATATAACTCCTATCCATGAGACGCTTATTAAGACTAAAGTTTCATTCCTAAATGTTGCAAAAAAATTTAAATTTGGTGCCAAATTTACCCTAACAAGTATTTCTTTAAGTTTTATTACACATCTACTATTAAACAAAACAAAAATCAAGCGATGTTGTAGTTTCTAAGGTATCCCAATTTACCCCCTTACACTTAAGTCGAACATTGTCCCCAATGTTCAATTAAAAGATTTAAAAGTAAAAATAAATAAGAATGAAAGAAACTAATACTCCCTTGATTCGCTCGCTATGGAAAATATGGTAACATAGTTAGATCTTCCTCCAAGAAAATGAACATGTAAAGCTTCACTCTTGAGATATAATCATCTTCTTGTCCAATATAAACTGTTAGACTATGTTTATTGGTGACCTAAAGTCACAACCGGTCACAAGAGATTGCCAACTTGTGGTCACTTGGTGACCTAAAGTCACAACCGATTGCCACATGTCAATTTGTGATTGGTTGAAAGGGGAGAATCGGTCCCCAACCCACAACCCACACCAATAAAGATAGTCTTAAACAACAAAGAAAACAAACACGAAACCTCGCGTAAAATTGGCGGTAAATTATATAAAAGTAAATCCTATAAAGCAAGTAAAGTTATAATGCTTGCAAAATAAATGTTTGCAGATTCCTGGAGTTCAAAAATTTAAGATTTTTCGAAACTTTACAATTCCGGCAGAAAAACAAAATCTATTTTTTTTTCTTCAGAAAATAAGGTTCTGACGTCGTCAGGCTTTAACCCTGACGCCGTCAGAATGGACCTGACAGATTTTTTTTATTTTTTGTTTCCGGAAAATTTCTAGAAAAATCCATGTTTTAAGACTTGGAATCCCTGCAAAACATTCATTGTGACTCGATACAAGCATTTGACTCAAACAAATACTAATATGTATGTTCATATCTTATTGTTATTGTTCATGTTTAATTCTTTCTTTAAAACAAATATGAGCTTCCCTCACACTTATCTTTTGCAAAATACCTTTATATGTAATTAAGACGAAGATAAAAACAAAATAAAGCATTTTTACAAATTTATTTGAGACATAAACAATACACGATACGAATGAAAAATACATACGGAAACAAATAAAAGCAAATAAGCAAACAAACAAACAAAATGAAATAAAGCTTGGGTTGCCTCCCAAGAAGCATTTTTCTTTATTTACGAGTCTTGTAGCTAGACTCAAAGTCACACCCTATTACGTGACTCTATCACTTAAGATGACGTATCCGTTGATAGAATTCACATCATCTTTGTGGTAAAGTTTCAATCATTGGGAATTCACGGTCATCTTTCCTCCTTTTCTATCTATCTAGACTGCGGCTCCGTTTTCGCACAAACTTTTTATTGTGAAGGGTCCATACCACCAAGATGTGAGTTTGTTGGGAGGACGTTTCATTCCTGAGTGATGCAGAAGCACCATATCTCCTTCCATAAACCCGAAAGTATTCAATTCCCGCTAATTGCACTCAATTTCAGCTTCTTCAGAGCCTCTATTTCTACTCTTCCCCCTATTTTCCAAACTCTTGGTAATTTTTAATCCTTGCTTCCCAAGCAAGGATCGTCTTCTTAACGTGATTGCTAAGGGTACTAGAGTAGGTTGTAGGTTCCTTCCGCATCAAGCATTTTCTCATATTGTGTGGGGTCATATGGAAGTGAACCTTTCTCGGTTCTAAATTGAGTTCAATTATCCCCGTTTCATATTTGATGGTTGCCCATGCTGTAGCAAGAAATGGTGCCCCTAGGAATTGGCATGTAATCATTTTCCCTATCATCAATGATCATGAAGTCAACGGGATACATGAATCCTGCTACGTTAATTAATACATCCTCTGCTACTCCAAAAGGATATACATAAGAATGATCAGCTAGGTAAAGTCTAATACGGGTGGCGATTGGTATCTTATCGGTCGTTTGGGCTTAAATGGATAGGGGCATTAGGTTTACTTCCGACCCTTGGTTGGCCAAAGCCTCTAGGTATTTTAAATCTCCTATGCCGCATGGTACCTCAAAACTCCTATAAACCGTTCATTTCTTATTTACTTTATGCCGAAGAATACTTTTGCACAATGGACCTATGGTTAACGTATCAAACCCTTCCTTTGTCCTTTTCCCTTTAAATATGTTAGGTTTATTGTTTCTTATCCAATTATCTACCGTCTTTTTATTAATGTCATGTTTCAAATAATACTCCAAGGTTTGGGACTTTGGTGGTTCTTCCGTTGGTTGTTCATTAGGGGACATCTCCTCTCCTTTATTTGCTCCATCATCGACTGTGATGAGGTTAACTTCACCAATTCCTAGACTTGTCGGTCGTTTTTCATTGTCGTTCTCATGGACAATGGAGATAGCATTAACAAATTTGGTGATGGGAGTATTGACTTCCATTCGTAACAACACTTTTTCGGAGCCCTGGCTTTAGTATAGTCCTTTAGTAGACTCATCATTTCAGCCATCTTTTCTTGCATTTCTTCCCTTTGTTTATAAACGGATTCTTCAAATCTTGCCAATCTCTCAGAGTGCGCCGACATATATTCTCTCATTCGAGCTTCGAATTCTAGGCTAAGGTCGTGGGGAGGTGGATAGGGCTCAACATGTTTTCAGAAAGATTCCACATTTTTTCTAAGAGGTGACTCGGATAGGGGTGTTGGCCTTATGTTTGAGGTGGAGTTAACTGTCGCTGAATTTAAGGGTCTATTTCATTTTTCAATCAAGTAATCGACCCTTTTTTCAAGCTCACAAAGGTTCTCTTTCGAGAGATGAGATAATTTGTCGGGCGACGAGATTGCCATGGCAACTGTAGTTTCATTATGGGAGTCTTCCCAAGAGTCTCTGCCAAAGAAGGCAAGTTCATCGATGATAACCCATGATTCCCTGGCATCCTTTTCTCGCAATTTGATGCCTGCTGCATGATCAATGGCACGCTTGGTGAGGTAATCGACATGGTCATAGAAGATTCAAACCAAGAGCCAAAGATCTATGCCATGATGAGGGACTTTTTGGAGTAAGTCCTTGAATCGAGTCCATGCTTTGTAAAGAGTTTCGCCTTGATGCTGTTGGAACATCAAGATGTCATTCCTCAACTTGGTAGTTCTCCCCGGTGGGAAAAATTGAGCAAGAAAACAAGAGGTGAGATCATCCCAAGTGGTGACGGATCCCACGGGCAAATGCTCAAGCCATTGACGAGCTTGGTCATGTAGAGAGAATTGGAAGAGACGTAATCGGGTCGTCTCTCGAGTGGCAACATCAAGGTCTATGGAATCAACGATTTAAGGAAATCCTTGAGATGTTGGTTTAGATCTACGGAACGAAGTCCATGGAATGCACATCCGCTTTGCACCAACTGGATTGTGTCGGATCGCAAGGGAGACACATTCTCCTTGGTTGAGCTAAATGGTGTTTTGATTGCCTTGGTGGCTAGGTCGGGAGTATTCTCCTAAAGCTCGGCCTCTAGGTAGTTTGGGTGGGTTTTGGTGGTTTGGTTGAATGACGGGTTCAAGAATGTTATCACCTTCCATGATGGTCGATGATATGGATTACAAAAAAAATAGGAAGAAAAAGATAGACTAAAGAAATCCTAATAAAAAGAAAATAAAAATCTCACTAGATAGGAATCTAATGAGTAGACCTAATTAAAAGAAAATTCGACCTAAACAATAACTATTCCCCGGCAGCAACGCCAAAAACTTTGATGCGGGATTACAAAACTCTCAAAAGTTTTACTTCTCAAGGGATCTTGAGAAGCTTGCAATCCTCCAGGCAGTGTACCTGAATGGTGTAGTATAGTGAGTGGCAAGTACCGGGGGACTGATCGTTCTCTAGGGGAATAGTGTCGTTAGGATTGAAAACTATGTCAACTAGGTCTAGAGGTGATGGATGATTCTTTTTGTATTTTTATATTTTATGAAAGCAAGTAAAATCTCGAGTATTGGAAGATTGGGCGAAATTAGTTTCTAGTCAACTAACCCAAAATTAATAACTAAACTAAAAACAATAAAATAAATGACAAGAAAAGTAAATGTGGTAGACTACTTATAAGAGAAAAATGTGTTTACTTAGATTTAACTACTCCCTATTTATCTCCTATTGATTTATTGATTTGTCACGATTGTTTGGATGAAGGATTGTATTCCTTAATACCATTCGTGAGGGCGTGTACGTCCTTCCCTTGGCCCTATGAGCTTCTATCTCGTCTTATGACAACACGTTTAGGATCCTATCATAGCCTCATTAATAGTTATTCATGCATTAAATAAAACCAATAAAACCGTAGTACACATCTGATTACGTTTCTTAAGCCGTTCAAGCTTGTTACCGTATAGGAGATTAGCTAGTTTTCTTAAGTCTAACACTAGTCAATCAACCAAACAATCAATAACAAATCAACAATCAATAATCAATAACTAGGTTTCATTAGATCTAAGCAAACACTAGGAAATCTAAGCTAGCATGTTAAAGTAAAGAAAAGACAAACAATTAATCAAACAACACATTAGATATATTGAATGATTAAAGGGAGAACTTATCTTTAATCGAACATGGAAGAAAAGAGGGTTAGAAACCCTAAATTTCCTGCAAAATTCGGACTAGGGTTTGTACCAAAAGTTTCTCCTCTAAAAGTTACACACCGATGAATGAAAAATCCAAAACTATATATAGATTTACAAGGCTGACGGCGTCGGTTATAATAACTGATGGCGTCAGGTCGCCGCTTTTAGGGTTTCGTATCACCCAAGATAACTTCTGACGTCATCCCTTTGTAATTGTTCTGGGCCGCCTCGTGTAAGTGTAAATCCAGGAGGCCTCGCCTCATTTGCACCTGACGCCGTCCCATGTAAATTTCCAAACTCTTTTCTGGGGCGCCTAGTGTACAATTCCATCACATCTCTTCATAAGGCGACGACGTCATCTCCAAAGCCTGACGCCGTCTGGTATTATTTCCAGACTTTCTTTGATTTTCTTGTTTTCTTCATTTTTGAGCATAAAAATGTCCGAAAAGCACCAAATTGCTCCATTTTCCAGAATTTATGTCCTAAGTACCTTAAATGACAAAAGAAATGATTTAAGGTAATATTTGACCATTAAAACACGATTTAGGGCTTAAATGACCCCCTAAAAGCGTATCAAATAAATCCTTATCACCTAGGTCATAACATTGGGAACCCTTCATCAACTTGATTCAGCTGTACTACAATGCAGCTTCAGCTTGACATGCTGAGCTAGCGTCATTGTGCAAACCCTTGCTTGTGTTCAATATTGGAGGACCTATTCGTAAGTATATTTTCCTATTTGTTGTTTTATTTGACACATGTTCATTAGAGGTGACAAATTGGCCAAGCTTTTTTGGGTTGTGTTCCTGTCAAAAAGGTTAACTCTTTAGCCTGTGTCAAACTGGTTTGGTCGGGTTTGTTTAACTTGTTTTTTCTTTATTGCTCTATTTGACCTGTTTTAGATAAATCGTTACTCAAGTCGACCCATGTAGAAATAATTGGGTAAAAAAAAGTCAAATATACCTCTCTTCCTCTAAAAGAGTTTGTTAAAAGCACTGCTGTCACTTCTTTGCCACATAAACCAATTTATTTTTTCACAGAAAATGACCATTTCTAATTTCTGCCTAGTTGACATGTATGACAGGTCACTGCAGATATGGTGCTGACAGCTGACCTTGCAAGGCAGTTAACAGAATCATTGATGAATATTCTTCCAACTTGTAGGAGCATCAGAATTTCGTTTTGTAAAAAGACCCAAAAGCAGGTACGTATTATTTCTTTTGTTGGAAAGAAAATACTTCATACACCTATTCTAAACCAGACACGTGCCTCAATCTAGACTTGAACTTACAACCTTTTATAGTTGAGAGTATGAGACACATACATACTGCTAGGCCAAAGGCCACCTTCAAACATGATTAGATGAAAAACAAGAATAGACTTCTACTGTTTAAACCATCATGAGTCTGAGATATATTCTAGGAAACACTAACTATAAGTAGCATGATGGTGGATTTTGGTATTGTCCAAACTTTTACCTTTTTATGTACTCCCTCCATCCCACATTAAATGTCCACTATGACTTTTTTAAGTCTCTTTTATCCAACTTTGACCTTCAATATATTTGTTTGTGTTATATAATACGTAATGAAAATTGTACAAATAAAAAGATATTTAAAAACTTAATCCATTCATATATCTTGCATCAAGTGTTAAATAACACGAACAAAAATATTTAAAGTCAAAGTTGAAGAAAAAAGAATTGAAAAAGTCATAGTGGACATTTAATGTGGGACGGAGGGAGTAAATAATTAGTGTGTCAGAAAATGTTAGAAAAATCAATTTTAATATATTTATGAAAATAATTTAATTCTCGTAAACCAAGAACCACTAAGCAATTTCTATTTTTTTACCCATTTCTTTGGCAAAGTCTCCCAAAGAACACCTTACTTCTTTTAAAAGACGGAAACCGAGTAATCACATTTCATTTGTAAGGAAGAGCTTACCTCCTTTCCAAACCTCGCCTCGCTCTCATGACATGCTATGTTGGGTTTTGAGATGCTGCTGTCAAGGATGACAGAAATATTCTAAGTGTTGGAGATCCTACTGCTGGTCATCCTACTGCTGAATGGTACTGCTAGGAATACTTTTGCTGGACTACAAAGTTATTCTACTGCTGTCGGTTGTATTCTACTGCTTATGTGATAAGAATGTATACGCGTTTAGATAATTATGGAATAGATATTGTGTATATCCTATATGAATAGAAGATAGTTATCTTGTACAGGACTCCTTATACTATAAAAGGAGGTCCCAGGGTTAGAATTATGCACGTATCATTTATTATGTCGATTCACTTCAAGGTTGTAAACCCTATCATTGTTGAGTGCTCGTATATTAATAATATATTGAAGTGTTGAAAGTTTATACTGTTCTTCTTAAGTTAAACTTTAATATTCCGCGTTATTGTTTAAGTTATAAGCTAAGTCAACTTCTATCAAGATCGTTTGCTCAACTAGGATAAACAAGTAGTATCATAGCTTGTGATCTAGAAGTTGTAACCAAGAAGAACTTGTTACTTACACAAACATGTTCCTAATCAGCTACTGAAGTCATGGGTGATGACATACATATGGTGATTACATCTAAGGTGCCCATGCTCAAGCAAGGTGAGTATGATATATGGAAGATGAGAATGAAGCAGTACATTAGGATGATCGACTTCAACATGTGGGATGTCGTTCTGAATGGTGATACTCTACCACAAAAAGGTGCTGATGGGAAAGCTATTCCTATCAAATCTGCTAAAGAGAATACTGTAAGAAAACTAGAGATCAAGGCTCATAGTATTCTCATGATGGGAATACCAAATGAATTTCAATTAGACTTTGAGAGTTGTGAAACTGCAAAGGATCTGATGGGTGCTGTTGAAATCAGATTTGGGGGTAATGAAGCCACCAAGAAATCAAGAAAGAATTTGTTGAAGCATCAGTTTGAAAACTTCACTGCCTCAAGTGGGGAAAAGCTTGATGGTACTTATAACAGGCTTCAACAACTTGTTAGTCAGTTAAAGCTTGTAGGTTATGATGTTCCTCAAGAAGATATAAATCTCAAATTTCTCAGAAGCTTGGCCCCTGAATAGACTATGCACACAGTGGTTTGGAGAAACAAGCCTGATTTTGAGAAGATGAGCTTGGATAATCTATACAATAACCTAAAAGTTTATGAGTCTGAGATGATGGGAACATCTGCTTCATCCACAGATGCTCAAAATCTAGGCTTTGTGTCTTCAAAAAGCAAAGGATCCCAAGAAACCAATCCTACTGCTTATGGTGTTTCTGCTGCTAGGAATAGTGGTTCTACTACTGATAGTAATACTATAAGTGATGCTTCTATATGTGCATTCTTGGCTGATCTTACAACAAGCACTCAGGTTCTTAATCAAAATATGGATCATATTGATCCTGATGATCTTGAAGAAATTGATTTGAAATGGTAGATGGCCATGTTAACCATGAGAGCTAGAAGATCTTTGAAGAAGATAGGAAGAGAGCTCAAATACAAGGCTAAGGAGAATATGGGCTTTGATAAGTCAAAGATGGAGTGCTACAATTTCAACAGAAAAGGACATTTTTCCAGGGAATGCAGAGCTCCAAAGAAGAATGTTGAGAACCCAAAGAAAGCTGCTGAAGAGCCAAAGACTACTACTATTTTGGTATCTTGTGATGGATTGGGTGATTATGACTGGAGTGATATGGCTGAGGAAGAACCCAACTTTGCTTTAGTGGCTGAAGAAAAGCCTAAAGTGCATAACTTTGCACTCATGGCATATGCTTCATTATCTTCTGGATCAGACTCATAGGTATCTAATGATTCTGACATGTCTGTTTGTTCTTTTAAATCATGTGCTGACACTGTTGAAGAACTTAAATCTAGGAATGAAAGTCTTAGACAAGAAGTTGAACACCTAAAACTTGATAACTTAGGTTATAAAGTAGGTATTCAAAATGTAGAAAGAAGACTAGAATATCTTAAACAGTGTGAGTTAGAATATGTGGATAGGATTAACAAACAGGATGTAGAGGATTTTAAGAAAAATAGTGAAATTGAAGTGCTTAAGAAAAAGTTGGAAGAAGCAGAACAGGCAAGAGATACAACTCTTAAATATAAAGAAAAACACATAGTAAGAGTTGAAAAACAACAATTTGCTTCTGATTTAGTGAATAAATCAATTGAAAGTCTTTTGATGAAAAAAGGAAGTGGAATAGGCCATAATGAAGTTGCTCCCCCAGTTAAGAGTGCCTATGCTCCATAAGGAAAAGAGTTGTCTTTCATAAGTGAGTTAGACATAAATAAACCTGTAGGTGAGATTAGTAACAATGTTAATGAAACACCTAAGGTTAATGATAGAAAGTTTTCTGATGCTCTTAGTATTGAAGATTGGGAGTCAGATAGTGATGAGGAACTGGTTGAAACAAAATAAATTGCTAAAATGGAAGAAATTCCTACAACTGTTGAACCTAAGATTGATCAGGTTAAGTTTGTGAGACCTTAGTTGGGAAAGAAATTCTCTAGGACAATGGTGGATTATAATGGGATACCTAGAGAACAGATGAGAAAGTTTAACAATAAGCCTAGGGGAAATCAGAGAAACTTTAATAACCTAGTTTCAAATAAATCAGGTAATGAGTTTCAATTAAGAAAGAAGGCTTGTTACAAGTGTGGTAGTTTTGAGCATTTAATAAACAATTGTAGCAACCATCAAAAACCTGTTTGGAACCAATATTCAAGGGTGAACCATAAATACTTTTCAAAAAATACTCACCCCATCCAAAAAGAAACATGGTTCCAAGGGCAGTGTTAATGAGATCTGGTGCAACTAGATCAATCTTTGCTGCTAAAACAAAAGGGGCTTTTCAAAGTACAACAACTGGTTCTACTGCCAGTTCTACTGTTAGTGATAAAATGCATTCTACTACTAACACAAATGTTTCTACTTCTGGGCCAAAAGTTATAACAGATACAGTTGTTGGAAATCATTTTTATGTTGTTAAGGCCTTAGCTTGCTGGAGTTGGAAACCTAAATCAAATGTTTCAAATCATGTTTCCAAGAACAGCAGTACATCAATAGATTTAAAGAAATTTGACTATGTTGATGCAAAAGGCAGATCCAAGTCAGTAATGGCTTGGGTCCCCAAGAGAAACTAATTTCTCTACTTTCATGTGCAGGGCAATCTACAAGAAGAACTAAAAGATATGGTTATAGTGGATAGTGGATGCTCTGGACATATGACAGGTGACATGTCACAACTTGAAGATTTTGAAGCTTTTAAAGGTGGATATGTTGCTTTTGGTAATGATCCTAAAGGTGGAAAGATTATTGGCAGAGGTACATTAAAAACAGGAAATTTGGATTTTGAGAAAGTGTACCTTGTACAAGGACTTAAGTTTAACCTCTTTAGTGTCTCACAAATGTGTGACAAGAGGAACTTTGTTCTTTTTACAGACACTAAATGTATGATCGTTTCTCCTGATTTTCAGTTGCCAAATGTTAAGTTTGTGCTATTGAGAGTCCCTAGAAATGAAAATATATACAGCGACCATATAAAGAACATAGTTCCCCAAAGAGCTTTGACTTGTCTGATTGCAAAGGTCACTCTTGATGAATCCAAATTGTGGCATAGAAGGCTTGGACATCTGAATTTCAAAACAATGAATAAATTGGTAAAAGGGAACTTTGTTAGAGGTTTACCTACAAAAGTTTTTGAAAGCTGTGAAACATGTGTTGCCTGTCAAAAGGGTAAATGTCACACCCCCAAAATCGGGTCTAGCGGAAACATACATGTAGCTGGGGTGTAACTCAATTGGTATTACAACACAAGTTCAAAAATGGTTTTCACTTGAATCACTTAAAATAAAATAGTTTAATCAAAATGTTGAATCTACATTGTTAAAAGTAATGCGGAAGTAGGCCCTTAAAATAGTTTAAAACGGTCCCCAAATGAATAATCAGAGTCTTCTATGACCATGCCATGCCCTGCCAAAACCTCCTGTAGCGTGCCATTTCTTAATACCTGAAAATACATGCTAAAGTGTCAACACGAGGTTGGTGAGTTCATAGAGTCTTGTGAAAAGAATGTAATGCATATGAATGAAGATTTCCCAGCAAAGGCCTCGTAAATCCACTCAGTTCCAAGTCCCGCCATAAGAGACTTGTAACCTGTGTGTTTACGACCCACTGCCAAAAGTAATAAGTTTGGTTTGTGTAAACAAAAGTAATAAGATTGATGCAAAGGCATCGTAAATCAGTAATAAGGTGGATGCAAAGGCATCGTAATTCAGTAATAAATCAGTCATAAGGTTGATGCAAAGGCATCGTAATTCAGAAATAAATCAGTAGTAAGGTTTATAAAAACCATCATTATATAGCTTTAATCGTATGTACAATAGCCCAAGTATAAAGTAAAGTAATAAGATTTCAGTCATAAAATTTACATTGGCTCTTAAGCTCATGACCCCGAAGCTAGATGTTACTTGGCCCCAAATGAGTGTTTACCAGACACTCTAAAGATATTAGACATGAAATGCATCCGTAATTCTGTTGGAGCAACCCAAACACGGATGGAGGAATCACCCTCAATAGATCTATTCACTCATTCTCGCTCGTACTTTAATTAACGGTCCATGATAATAAAGGGGACTTGTCAAGACGTGGTAACAAGGAAACTTAAGCAATGTAAGGCATTTAATACTTTGGCATTGTACAAAAATAATTAAAGCAGCGTATTCTCCCCCAGAAGTAATTCAAATCGTATAAAAGTATAAAACAAGTATTTGAGCATGTATCTCCCTCAAAGAGTTTATAAAGAAATTAAACAAGTAAAAGTGGGGCTATGACTCACCTCGAAATGATGATACAAGGATGTGAAATGATAGGGACAACAAGGAGAGAACAATATCCGCAACCTAATATGAATGATAATGATCTACTTTAGATCATGAAATGATGTAATAAATGCACATGCACATGATGCCTATACCACTCATAACTTGAAAATACTTGTTATTGTCAAAGTAATATGTTTTTCCATAACTTGGGAAAAATAAGTCTAACTAGACTTATAAAGCTAGTCGTAATATATATATCGTATATATAAATGTTGGTGTTGAATTCCTTGCTTGGAAAACCTTGAAATAACGTTTAATAGTCGTATAAATAAGCTTGTAATCATAAGTACTTCGATGGTTAAGAATTTGGCACTTTGGTAGTATTTCTAGAAAATCTAGGATTTAGTACGTAGAAGTATTATTATTTCTATTGGTGACAAAATGGTCTCGCAAAACTAGTCGTGAAATAGTGAATATTAAGAGTTAGGAAAGAAGCTCAGTAGTTTTGAGAAGATTTTCACCATATCTAAAAAGTCATAGAACTGAAGTTTGTCCATACGGGTCTCGATCATAAAGATAAATAGCCGTCAAGTGAGGCGTTTGGACTGTTTTGGCAGATTCTGGGCAGTTTTCGGGAAAGTTTGGAAGACCATAAGTTATTCGTTATAAATCCTTTTGACAAACGGTTGGATGTTTTAAAAACTAGGATAGGTGAACTAACTTTTTATAAATAATATAAATTTTCCAGAAATGAGTTTATCAATGAGTAAATTGGCTCTCAACCTGGTCACTTGGCGAAATGGTTATTACTTTAGAAAATTTTCTAAGTGTTTTGCTGAAGCAAAAATATTAAAATCGTCTAAGTTCAAACGCTTGTATCTTTTTCGTTATAAGCTCGTTTTCTACGTTCTTTATATCCCCGGAATAGTGGAACAACATACTAATATATTTTTGATAATTCGGGATGGCTAGATCAAGTTTTACACCTCAGATTGGCCCTTGAAAATCGTGGGACAGCAAGTACAATTTTCAGAAAATAGTTTTCGTCGTTAAACTTGCAAAAATCGTATCTCCTTTGTTATAAACTCGTTTTAATCCGTTGTTTCGCCCACGGCTTCGTTTTTGAAAGTATTTTCTAAATCTCTAGCCAAAAGTTACCCGGAAACCCCTGAGTTTTCTGGATTTGACGATTCAGGACAGTAGGTATATATATATACGTTTAAAAATCAATTATAGGGTTCCAAACTAGTTTCTAATCCACCCAAATCACTTCTAATCACCACAAATCTAGTCTATTTCTACCATACACATTCTTAAGGTGTCATGGGTTCTTAAACATCACCAATCAACTAGATCTAACAAGGGTTTCCATTTCTAGTGTTTCAATATATATATATATATATATATATATATATATATATATATATATATATATATATATATATATATATATATATATATATATAAAGAGTGGTATAAACTAGTATATGCATGAAATCTTGAATGGAAATCATATGATCATGAAAATAACTTGAAGAATTTATGAGAATGAGTTTTAACAACTTACTTAGCAAAGATTTGTGAGCTTGGATGATGAAAACTTAATAACCATGAGTTTTTATTTCAAAACCCTAACAAGGATTACTAATGGAGCTTGTTTATGACTTGATCTTGGAAAAATGATGGTGATGGCTTCTTGATCTAGTTATGGCCGATCCACAAAGAGAGAGGAGGAAGAGAAAATGATATTTTCTTTGTAAAATGAATATATGTGTTAAAGTCTAGGAATAAAAATAAATATCTAGTTTGCTTGGATGGCATTTTGGTAAATAAATGAACAAGTGGAAGTAACATGGAGCTGGGGGGGGGGGGGGGGGGGCGGCACATGGTGGTTTTGGGATGAGTATGTAAGAAGCTTGGTGTTATTTGGTTCACGGAGTCGGTTTTGGTTCCGATAATCGCTAAACGTAAATTGTTAAACCGCGAAACGTAAATCCGGGTATCGTAAAAATATGAAACTTGAAAGAATGACTAAACTTGTCAAAATATTCCATAATAAAATATAAAATGAATGGTAAGTTCCATCGGGTTGCTTAAACGTTGTTAAAACTGGAAACGCGGGTTAAAAACGTGTAATTCGCGTAAAACGCTGAACTGGAAAACGTAAAATTCCAAAACTTTTAAAATAGTCGTAAAATGAGAGAAAATCATAATTCTATCGTTTATAGTGTTTTATTGCCATATCGGGATGCTAGAACGACGTTTAAACCCAAAAGTAAATCTCGGACACGGCTTTGTGATTTTTGCAGAAATGATCAGACGAGCGCCAAACTCTCAGATTATCATTAAAATAGTTTATCTTACGAGAATATGAAATAAAAATTTCGGAAATGAATAGTGAAAATGAATAGTAATAGTGAATAGTAGAAATGAATAGTAACTTTCTAAAATAAATATGAAATTTCGACGTTTGAAAAAAAAAGACATGAAATTACGAGTTGTGACAGTAAACAGTACAGAGTTTCTTTTAAGTCCAAAACAGTGAACTCAATTACTAAGCCTTTACATTTGTTACATATGGAATTATTTGGGCGTGTTTTTGTGAATAGTTTGAATAAGAAGTCTTATTGCCTAGTTATCACAAATGACTTTAGTAGGTTTACTTGGGTATTCTTTCTAGCTTCTATGGATGAAACTCCAGAGATTCTTAAGGAATTCATAACTAGAGTAGAAAACCTAATAAATCAAAAGGTTAAGATAATCAGATGTGACAATGGAACTAAGTCTAAGAATAATGTGATGAATCAGTTTTGTGTTGGCAAGGGTATTTTAAGACAGTATAGTGTTGCTAGAACTCCTCAACAAAATGGTGTAGCTGAGAGGAGAAATAGGACATTGATTGAGGCTGAAAAACAATGTTGTCTGATTCAAAGTTACCTATACCTTTTTGGGTTGAAGCAGTAAATACTGCATGTTTTGTACAAAATAGGAGTAAGGTAGTTAAGCCTCACAACAAGACCCCTTATGAGTTATTTCATGGTAGGAAACCTATGATTGATTTCTTTAAACCATTTGGGTGTCCTGTTACTATCTAAAATACCAAGGACTAGCTAGGCAAGTTTGATGAGAAAGCTGATGAAGGATATTTTGTTGGTTACTGTTAGCATTAAAGAATTATATAGAAAAGTGATGGTCATTCTCATATTAGGAACTTTGTCTTTGTGTCGTTAAGTATATAATAGTTTAAGTTAGTTGGGCATTGGACTTGGTAATCTAATATGTTAAGAGTTATGTTAGTAAGCCTTTTATAATTCATGTAAACCAAGTCCAAGCCCAAGTCCATTAGAAAGCCCATAAGGCCTTTCTCTCTAACTATATAAGGCACTTACCTAGTCATTTGTAAGGGTGCTTGAGTGTGTATTGTGTGTATTTTTCTTTAATAAAGTTCTCATCTTTTCATCTCTATCTCTCTATACATGACATACATATACATCATCAAGTCACCACCTTTACTTCATATTTGCTTCTATATTTGTGATAAAGTTGTGATATCTAAGGTCCAATAGTTACTCTATAAACAGTAGAGCTTTCAGAGTTTACAATAAGAGAACCAAGCATGTAGAGGAGAATTTTCACATTAAGTTTAGTGAAAATTCATCTAATGGTGTAAGGAAAGGACCAGAATGGCTTTTTAATATTGATATGTGATACGTAGGGATCGCACCAGGTTTTACCTCTCGAGGGATCTCGAGAAGCTTACAACCCCCACCAGGCAGTATACTTGATCGTTGTACTATAGTATAGTGACAAGTACCGGGGGATTGATCGTTCAACTCAGGAATAGTGTCGCTAGGATTAGAAAGTCTCCTAAACTAGGTCTAGAAGTGAGGGATGATTCTTTTTGTATTTTTATATTTTTATGAAAGCAATTAAAAATCTCGGGTTTGAAAGAGTGGGCGGAATTAGTTGCTAGCCAACTAACCTAATTAACTACTAATGCAATGAAAATAAAATAACAGAAATGAAAATTATAATAATTATACTAATGTGGTGTAAACAATGATAAGGAAAGTTGTGTTTACTTAGGTTTCTTTACCACCTAGATATCTTTTACAGGTTGATAGCTTGTTACAATTGCATGGATGATGGGTCATATTAGTTAATACTAGTCGTAGGGCCGTGTACAATAATCCCTAACTCTATAGGATCCTACTTCACTCCTATGTCGAGCCGTTAGAAGCTCCTAACATGGGATCATTAGAATTCTCCTACGCATTAAATACAACCAAAAATCGTAGTACAACTCCGATCATGTTTCTTAAGACGTTCAAGCAAGTTACCAATGGAAGTCTGCCAGTTTTCTTAAGCCTAACATCGAATACAATCATCCGTAACAACTATAAACAAACAATCAACCCATAATTAACATCTAGGTTTCACTACATCTAAGCAAACACAAAGGAAATCTAGCCTAGCATGTTAAATAGAAGACAAGCGTAAGATATAATCAAACAACACATAGACATATTGATTGATTTGAAAGAATACTTATCCCCAATTGAACATGAAAGATTCAAAGGTTTGAAACCCTTGAAAAAGCTGGAAAATTCGACCTAGGGTTTTTCTCTCAAAGTTGCACCCTAATGAATGAAGTTTGGAAAACTATATATAGATTCTACAGGATGACGGCGTCATGTATTAAGTTGTGACGCCGTCAACTCGCCGCCATAATGAAATCGTATTGCCTAAATCTATTTGTGACGCCGTCATGTGTGATTTTCTTTTGGGCCGTCACTAATACTTGGACCATAACGGCCTTGGGTGACGCCGTCATCTCCAATGCACAAAAACTCTCTGGATCGTCACGTGTATTTTCCACATCCACCTCTTTTATAACTCTTGACGCCGTCATGTAGAAGATCTTGACGCCGTCAGGTACTGTTCCCAGCAAGGAAAATTGAGACTTTGCCGTTTTCTTCACTTTTATGCTCCAAAAAACGTCCGAAATGCTTCCTTTTCCAGATTTCTCTCCAAAAGTACCTAAAATGACAAAAGGAACGATTTAGGGCAATATTTGATCAAATAATCACGAATACGGGCTTAAATGACCCCTTAAAAGCGGTTCACTTTTCGCCTCATCAAATACCCTTACACTTGAGATTTGCTGGTCCTCAAGCAAATGCGCTTTTATTCTAATCAAAATATAAGTTAGGGGTCATTTAACACTAATATAAAAGTAATTATAACAAATAATCGTTCCACTAAAACCAAAGACAAGCACGGAGGTCATACACTAGCACCTCACAATAGTGTTTAGATACTCTCATCTCTCGGGTGTAATAAAGTATATATCACAATATGGAAATGGAAAACATCTCTCACTACCTGTCATAGCAAAATAGATTACCATAGGCTTGGGAAAGGATCAAACCTCCACCACTTGGCGTAAGCACCTAGGTTAAACTATCAAAGAGGTCTTTCAAAGGGTTATAACGTTAGGTGTAGGGATATGGAAAAACACGGTTTTGTTGGATAAAGGCAATATTTACTGGTGGCAAGTTAATCATCTTGGTTAATTATATGTACAATATGGCGTTGCTAAGCCAAGACTAGACTCGACTTAAGCTAATAAATCAAAAATAACAAAAACATAAAATAAACATAGAATGAAACGAGATGGTAGTCCGTATGTTTTTTTATTTTATTTTTTTTTTATTTTTTTTTTTTTTTTTTGCATACACTCTTACCCTACCATCCAAAATAATACATCATAATAAATGTACATTCCCCTTACACTTGAATTTTTACATACTTTACAATAAACTACTCTAATAACTCGAATCAAGATAATCAAAACACTTGGAGTACTTTTAAGTTTAACGCACATATGTGGGTAATAATTTGATGTTCTTCCCCATTACTCCATAACAAAAGTACTTTACCCATGAGTCCCAATCGTCCCAAAACAATATGTACAAGATATGACTCGACTTAGCAACCATATAATCAATTAGATAATTAACTAAGGGTTTAAACATATAACAATAATGCACTAAAGATGAGTGCATACACGGAAAGCTAAGGCGATTTGGTTGAACATTTGGGTGGGTTGTAACAAATTCTTCCTTTAAGTAAAATGCTTAAAGTTAGAAACGAAAAGATAGGCTCGGAGGGGTGTACTAGGGGTTTCGTGTACTAAAAATGAGTACAACGCTAAGGTGTGGGGAAAATTAATTGACTTTACTAGCCAAGTAATATGACTTAAATGGTCAAGTAATTATGATACGGGTTTAACACAAGGGTGATCCTAATGCCTTTTATCATGTAGTAAATCCTACTACACGAATGTAATCTCACTAGCGGTCTCGGGATGCATCAGTAACGCAAGTTCTAGAATCTAAATGCTACTGGTACACTCATAAGCACTAATAATGAATGCTTTTCCTATCAAATCTAAAGGCGAACCTCACATATTTGGGTGGAAAATTTTTCTGAATGATACGGTTTTGTGCTAGTCATACAATCTCCAATCCATGAGACGCTTGCTAAGGCTAAAGTTTCACTCCTAAATGTTGTAAAAAAATTTTAAATTTGGCGCTAAAATTACACTAACAAGTATTTCTCTTAGTTTTATTACACACCTACCATTGAACAAACAAACTCAAGTGCAATTGTATCCTTTAAGGTATCATCATTTACCCTCCCTTTACACTTAGGATGAACATTGTCCCCAATGTTCAATTAAAGGATGTAAAAGTAAAACAGGTAAAAGAATGAAAACAAATACTTCCCTGATTCATTCGGTGTGGATAATGTGTCAACAAGGTTAGATCTTCCTCCAACAAAATGAACATTCAAAGCTTCCATTCCAGAAAATAAATCATCTTCTTGTCATATATAACCTGTTAAACCTGAGAAAACAATCAAGGCAACCTCGCGTAAAATCGACGGCAATCTATATATACTAACAAATCCTAGAAAACAATTTAAGATATAATGCTTATGGAATGAATGTTTGCAGAATTCCTGGAGTTTATAAAACTAAAGAATTAACAAAAACTTTAAGCCTCCGTTAGAAAAACAAAACTCGCAAAATTTCCAAAATTTTACACGTGACGCCGTTAGGAGTTAACTCCTGACGCCGTCAGAAGTGACCTGCAGAAATCTTTACGTTAAGTTTCTGAAAATTTCTGGAAAAACTTATGTTCTACTTCATGAAAAATCCTGCAAAACTTCATTATGACTTGATACAAGCATTTGAGTCTAACAAATACTAATATACATGTTCATTTATTATTGTGGCGAATCATGATCAATTTTGTTCTTTGAAACAAATTTGGGGTTTCCCCTTACACTTAGCTTTTGCAAAATACCTTTATATGAAGTTAAGACGAAGTTAAACAATAAAATAAAGCATTTTCAAAATTTTAGCTTGAAACATGATCTACCAACAATAAAAATAAAGCATGCATATGGAAACAAATAACAATCAAACAAATAAAAAATCACACAAAACATGGGTTGCCTCCCAAGAAGCGCTTTTCTTTATATACGAGTCTTGTAGCTAGACTCAAGGTCATGGGCAATTACGTGACCTCATCTCTCGAGATGACATATCCCATATAATTATGATCCTCACTATCGTGGTGGTGATGTTTCAATTGATCGATACTCGCAGTCACCTCCCCTCCTCCTTTACTGCTCAAGGTAGCTATCTCATCTTGGCGTATGTTTTCAATTGTGAATGGTCCATACCACCAGGGACTTGGCTTATCGGGAGGTACTTTTATCTCTGAGTGTCTTAAGAGTACCAGGTCTCCTTTTGCGAATGGTACATGATTCTCCGTCGGTTGACTACATTTAAA
The DNA here is from genome assembly GCA_030686995.1 of Artemisia argyi. Taxonomy (NCBI): domain Eukaryota; kingdom Viridiplantae; phylum Streptophyta; class Magnoliopsida; order Asterales; family Asteraceae; genus Artemisia; species Artemisia argyi. The sequence continues at coordinate 298,520 of JARVZY010002672.1, read as the reverse complement.
CTTGACATGAATTTTATTGCAGCTTTTGCCTCTCTCATGCTTAGTTTCTTTTTAGCTTTTGATCCTTGTTTCCCATGCAAGAATTTTTTCTTGAACTTGACTAGGCGATGTGTCAATGTTGTTTTCGAGCTTTCTTTTCATCTGACTTTCCTGCACATATCTTGGGGTCATAGGAAAGGTAATCTTTCTTTTTCCTGACTTAAGTTCGATTTCCCTTTTTTCATACCTAATGATAGCTCTAGCGGTGGTGAGGAATGGTGCTCCAAGGATTATTGGCATGCATCCATCTCCTTTATCATCGATGATCATGAAATCGACAGGATACATGAACCCTACAACATTGACCAGTACATCCTCTGCAATTCCCAAAGGGTATACATAAGAGTGACCAGCGAATGATAGCCTAACACGGGTGGTGGCCGGCATTTCTATGGTTAGTTTGGTATAAATAGTTAGGGGCATCAGATTTACTTCCGATCCTTGATCGGCGAAAGCATCCAGATATTGTAAATTCCCAATGCTGGCTGGTATCTCAAAGTTCCCACAAGCCATCTGCTTAGTAGCCACTTTTTGTATAAGTAGCTTCTCGAATACCGGTCCCCCAGGCAATGTATCATACTCATCTTTCCCCTCTTTCTCCTTCTTTGAAACCTGTTTGGAGGATTGGTTACGCCCGTCACCCTTTATCCAATTTGTTATGGTGTTCTCGTTTATATCATGTTTTAGGTAGTAACCTAGTGATTGGGATTTTGGCGGTTCCTCAATGATTTGTTCATCAGGGGTTTCCTTTTCCTCATTATCCTCGTGGACAATTGTGATAGAATTAACAAATCGGGTAGTGGGGGTAGCGCTTTCTTTTCTTAGTAACATCATTTCTGGGGTCTTTTGGTTTGCGTATTCCTCCACTAGGCTCATCATCTCCTTCATTTTCTCTTGCATTTCCTCCTTTTGTTTACAAACAGCTTCCTCGAATTTAGCAAACCGCTCAGAATGGGTTGCCATGTACTCTGTCATTCTAGCTTCGAATTCCGGGCTAAGGCTTTGAGGAGGTGAATAAGGTGGAGTATAATTTTGAAAGGTTTCGGCATTCTCTCTAGAGGGTGACTCAGACAACGGTGTCGGAATCGTATTTGAGACTGAATTGACTGTTGCCCGTCTAGGACTTAAAGGTCTCTTTTGTTTTTCCATGAGATAGTCAACCTTTGTCTCAAGTTTGCAAAGGAGTTCTTCGGAGATTTGATTGGTTTCCCCAGGCGTCGAGATTGCGTTGATAGCCGAGTTTATAACATGAGTAACTTCCCATAACTCTTGATTTTCGAAGGCAAGATCATCAATAATCTCCAAAGATTCCTCGGCGTTTCTATCACGTAACCTGCCTCCGGCGGCTCGATCAATGGTACGTTTGGTGTGAAAGTCGACATGGTCATAGAAGATTTGAACTAATAGCCAGAGATTTATACCATGATAAGGGACTTTTTGGAGTAAGTCCTTGAAACGAGTCCATGCTTCATAGAAGGTTTCACCTTGACGTTGTTGGAACATCAAGATATCATTTCTAAGCATCGCAGTTTTCCCCGGTGGGAAAATTTGAGCAAGGAAACGAGATGTGAGATCATCCCAAGAGGTGATGGATCCCGCAAGAAAACGTTCAAGCCATTGACTAGCTTGATCACGTAGAGAGAATTGGAATAGGCGTAATCGGGTCGACTCTCTAGTTACAACATCAAGGTCTATGGAATCTACAATTTTAAGGAAATCCTTGAGATGTTGGTTAGGATCTTCGGAACGAAGTCCATGGAATGCACATCCGCTTTGCACCAACCGGATGGTGTCGGATCGCAAGGGGGACACATTGGCTCCTTGAGTGAGCTCAATAGTATTTTGATAGCCTTGGTGGCTAGGACGGGAATACTCTCCTAAAGTTCGGGGCCTAGGAGGTTGGTTTGGTAGTGGTGGGTTTTGTGGGTGGTTTTGTTATAGTGGGTTGATGGGTTCAAAGATGTTACCACCTTCCATGATGTCAGATGGTAAACGTTACGAACAAAGACACAAAGAAATGAGATAGACTAAAGAAAACCTAAAAAATAAAAATAAAATCTTACTAGAAAGGAATCTAGAAAGGAATCTAGCAAGTAGACCTAATAAAAAGAAATCATAACCTAGACAATAACTCTTCCCCGGGCTGCGGCGCCAAAAACTTGATACGTGGGGATCGCACCAGGTTTTACCTCTTGAGGGATCTCGAGAAGCATACAACCCCCACCAGGCAGTGTACCTGATCGTTGTAGTATAGTATAGTGACAAGTACAGGGGGATTGATCGTTCAACTCAGGAATAGTGTCGCTAGGATTAGAAAGTCTCCTAAACTAGGTCTAGAGGTGAGGGATGATTCTTTTTGTAATTTTGTATTTTTATGAAAGCAATTAAAAATCTCGGGTTTGAAGGAGAGGGCGGAATTAGTTGCTAGCCAACTAACCCAATTAACTACTAATGCAATGAAAATAAAATAACAGAAATGAAAATTATACTAATGTGGTGTAAACAATGATAAGGAAAGTTGTGTTTACTTAGGTTTCATTATTCCCTAGATATCTTTTACATGTTGATAGCTTGTTACAATTGCATGGATGACGGGTCATATTCGTTAATACTAGTCGTAGGGCCGTGTACAATATTCCCTAACTCTATAGGATCCTACTTCACTCCTATGTCGAGCCGTTAGAAGCTCCTAACATAGGATCATTAGAATTCTCCTACACATTAAATACAAGCAAAAATCGTAGTACACCTCCGATCATGTTTCTTAAGACGTTCAAGCAAGTTACCAATAGAAGTCTGCCAGTTTTCTTAAGCCTAACATCGTATACAATCATCCGTAACAACTATAAACAAACAATCAACCCATAATTAACATCTAGGTTTCACTACATCTAAGCAAACACAAAGGAAATCTAGCCTAGCATGTTAAATAGAAGACAAGCGTAAGATATAATCAAACAACACATAGACATATTGATTGATTTGAAAGAGTACTTATCTCCAATTGAACATGAAAGATTTAAAGGGTTGAAACTCTTGAAAAAGCTGGAAAATTCGACCTAGGGTTTTTCCCTCAAAGTTGCACCCTAATGAATGAAGTTTGGAAAACTATATATAGATTTTACAGGATGACGACGTCATGTATTAAGTTGTGACGCCGTCAACTCGCCGCCATAATGAAATTGTATTGCCTAGATCTATTTGTGACGCCGTCATGTGTGATTTTCTTCTGAGCCGTCAATAATACTTGGACCATGACGGCCTTGGGTGACGCCGTCATCTCCAATGCACAAAAACTCTCTGGATCGTCACGTGTATTTTCCACATCCACCTCTTTTGTAACTCTTGACGCCGTCATGTAGAAGATCTTGACGCCGTCAGGTACTGTTCCCAGCAAGGAAAATTGAGACTTTGCCGTTTTCTTTGCTTTTATGCTCCAAAAACGTCCAAAATGCTTCATTTTCCAGATTTCTCTCCAAAAGTACCTAAAATGACAAAAGGAACGATTTAGGGCAATATTTGATCAAATAATCACGAATCCGGGCTTAAATGGCCCCTTAGAAGCGGTTCACTTTTCGCCTCATCAATGTGCTAACCAAAACTATGAATTATGAGCCAGCGATTGCAGGTGCAGACACTAACAATTTTGCAGGTACAAAAGCTAATGATTCTGCAGCTACCAATACTGAAGTGTCCATGCCTCAAGAAGAGTTTGTTTTGATTGAGAAGTTGAAGATTGGTCCAACCATTATTCCCATTCAGAAGGTTCAAAATTCACAAGGGGATGATGTTACTCATGTTGTGCCCAAAGGAGCTGAAGAAGGTGTTGAGACACCTGTTGATACAGAAAAGGTGGCTAATGAAGAACCAAAAGTTGTTGAAGAAGTGCAAAATAAAGAATCTTTTATTAATGATGATGGCGGTATTTTCACTAGCAGCAGAACCTCTGATTCTACTGCTGCACCAGAAGACTCTACTGCTAGGCATTCTACTGCTGCACCAGATGACTCTACTGCTAGGCCAAAACAGACACCTACTGCATCAGAAGATTCTACTACTATACCAACAGTTCCTACTTCTTCACCAAAGTTTCCTTATGTTGACATACAGGGTAGATCTTTTGCTGGTCCAAACTACCCTGATGATCCAAACATGCCTCCTCTGGAAAATATTTATTATGATACTGATGATGAGGCTCTTGATGGTACAATTTTTGGAGTAGAGGCTGATATCAACAACATGGAACTCAATATTCCTGTCAGTCCTACACCTACTACAAGAGTCCATAGGAATCACCCAAAAGATCAAATACTTGGTGATCCATCATCAACCATTCAGACTAGGAGGATGACAAAAGAGCAGAAAGATCAAGTTCATAAAGGCTTCTTTGCAAGATATCTTCATCAAAGAAACAGTCACAAAGATCTTCAAAATTGCTTGTTTGCCTATTTTCTATCTCAAGTAGAACCCAAGAATGCTTATAAAGCATTACAAGATCCAAGCTGGGTGGAAGCAATGCAAGAAGAGCTTCTATAATTTAGACTACAAGAAGTATGGACTTTGGTTGACTTGCCAAATGGACAAAGGGTAATTGGAACTAAATGGGTTTTTAGATGCAAAAGAGATGAAAGAGGCATTGTCATCAGAAACAAGGCAAGATTAGTTGCACAAGGGTACACACAACAAGAATAGAGGCCATCAGATTATTTTTGGCTTATGCTTCATATAAAGATTTTGCGGTGTATCAAATGGATGTTAAGAGTGATTTCCTTTAAGGAACAATTGAAGAGGAAGTTTATGTGAGTCAACCACCAGGTTTTGAAGACCCTGACTTTCCTGATAAAGTGTACAAGGTAAACAAGGCACTCTATGGTTTGCATCAAGCTCCAAGAGCTTGGTATGCTACACTGTCAACTTACCTAACAAAGAATGGTTTTAGTAGAGGCAAGATTGACAAAACTTTGTTTATAAAGAAGATCAAGGATGATATCTTGTTGGTGCAAGTTTCTGTTGATGATATCATCTTTGGCTCTACAAACAAAAATCTATGTGTTGAATTTGAGAAACTTATGAAGAAAAAGTTTGACATGAGTTCTATGAGAGAACTCACCTTCTTCTTAGGTTTACAGGTCAGACAAAAGGAAGATGGCATATTTACCAGTCAAGATAAGTATGTTAATGATATTTTAAAGAAGTTTGGATTTGAAGATGCAAAGCCTGCTAAGACAACTATGGAGAACAACAAACCATTACTTAAAGATGAATATGGTAAAGAAGTAGATGTTCACTTGTACAGGTCAATGATTGGTTCATTGATGTATCTTACAGCTTCAAGGCCATATATTATGTTTGCTTTATGTTCCTGTGCAAGATACCAAGTAAATCCCAAAGAATCACATCTCAATGCAGTAAAAAGGATTTTCAGGTATCTAAGGCATCAACCAAATTTAGGCCTTTGGTATCTTAAGGATTCACCTTTTGATTTGGTAGCATATTCAGATAGTGACTATGTTTGAGCTAGCTTGGATAGGAAATCCACAACAGGAGGTTGTCAATTTTTTGGAAGCAGGTTGGTGTCATGGCAATGTAAGAAACAAACTATGGTGGCAAATTCTACAACTGAAGCTGAGTATGTAGCTGCTTCAAGTTGTTGTGGTCAAGTGCTCTGGATGCAAAATCAATTGTTTGACTATGGGTATAACTTTATGAACACCACAATTCATATTGATAATAACAGCACATTATGCATCATTAAAAATACTGTTTTTCATTCTAAAACAAAGCATATTGAGATAAGACATCATTTTATAAGAGATTGTTATGAAAAGAAGTTGATTCAAATTGTTAAAATTCATACTGATAATAATGTTGCTGATCTACTCACAAAACACTTTGATGTGGGGAGGTTTTAATTTTTAATTGCAAGCATTGGTACGATCAATCTTTGAAAAGCTTATCTCTTTGTGTTTTTGTAAAGTTATGTGAAGTATTTGTGATGTTGTTGATTTTCAAAGTTGTTTCTATTGCTGGTCATGTAAGATGTTACTAGTTATACTTCACTCTGCAACTGAATGTTATCCTACTGCTGAGTATAACTAGTAATTGTGCATATTGTGGATATGTTTGCTTTGTGTTTTTGTGTTGTTGGACTAAGCTTTTGCAGGATAAGTTAATGCTTATGAAGCTCTTGCTGTTTGTACAAGTTAAATTTTAAACAAAGACCAAGGAGCAGGCATTTTATTCATAAAACAGAGCTTTTATTCAAGGATCAAAATTACAAGACAAGTTCTGAAAATTACAAAAGACTTATTCCTTCAACATAGTCCTACACTACTACTCCATGCTCCACTTTCCTTTCCCTTTGAAGTCAGGCATAACCTTGTGGATTCCCTTCTCATTGATTGAGTTCCACACATGCTGATTAGGAAGTCCCAGTATTTGTTTAGGTGGCTTTAAAGATGGCTGAGTTTGCAGTGGGGCAGAGCTTGTTTCCTTGGAGGTCATCCCACGTTCACCTCTTGAAGGACCTTGAATCTCAGTCTGATCCTCCTCAGAATGGTAACTTGATACAAAGCTTGGATTTGACTTTAACTCAAAGGAGGATGAATCAGAGACATGATGCTTGTTAGAGCTTGTTAGAAGCATCTACATCATGCTTCTTCTTTCGAGCTTGTTCTTTTGTTCTATACCCTGGTATTGGTTTGAAAGTTCGTGGTGGTGGAAGATTATTCAATCCAGTGGATTCAGAGGAAGAATCGGATGAAACTTCAATAATTTCTTGTTTGGAGTTCATGGTGGGCTTGGATGATCGCTTAGGGTTTTTGGATTAATTGTGATATGTGATTTGTTTAGATCCCCTTTTATGGCTACTTTAACTCTAAGGAGAGTTAATTTCAGTTGGTGATTTGGAGTTAATGATGGAGATCTTTGACTTTTGACTTTTTGACTAAGAATTAATTGTGGTCAACACATTTTATCCTACTGCTAGTCAAAATTTCCTACTGCTGGGTTCTACTGCTGGGTGCTACTGCTACTTTCTTAAGTACAGGGACTGATTTGCAACTTATTCACCAACGAGTTTAAAACTTGAATTAGATCTCAAATTCAATTTCACGCTCCCACAAATCACTCTCTAAAGAACCCTAATTGCCTTATTCTCCTCAAAATTCAAAATCCCCAATTTCACAAACCCTAATTAACAATGGCAGGTCGCACATTCTCTACAAGTCACAATATGGTTGCATATTTGGAAGAATCAAAGGAGGCTATGGGATTCACAAAAATCATTGATTTTCTTAATGCTACTTCATTAAGGTATGCATTAACTGTGAAGCCTATTATATTTCTTTCAATCATTAAGTAGTTTTGGCTTACTACTATAGTTGAAATACTTAATGGTGAAAAACAAATTACGGCCAAGGTAGATGGTCAAAATGTTCTCATTACTGAGTCATCCATTAGAGAGACTCTTCTCTTAGATGATGATGGAGGTATTGAGACTCTACCAAATGACAAACTTTTTAAGAGGCTTAACAGGTTGGGTTATGAAGGGAGGCACACAGATTTAAAATTTCAAAAAGCACTCCTTTCACCCCAATGGAAGTTTTTGATACATATTTTAAATCATTGTTTAAGCACACAGGATGGCATGAGTTTAGTTCTAATATTGCAATTGCTATGGCTTGCCTTGCAAGAGGGAATTCATTCAATTTTTCTAAAATGCTTCTAAATGGTTTGGTTTCTGGTGTGGAGTTTGCGCACTATCTTTACCCAAGATTTGTGCAACTTTTTGTGGAAAAAGAGATTTCAAATGAAAGACATCATAGAGGACTCTATGAACCACCAGAGCTAAAAGCTAAAATGTTTGTTTACTTAAAAAAGGATGGAATCAACTTTTCTGGCACAGTAACACCTTTTTTAAAATTTATGCTAGAAGTTGTTCAAACCATGGGTGAAGAATCAGGCACTCAAACTGATTCCCATCACACACCCAATTTTCAGGCTACATCATCTCCCCTCACTCATACCTATACCCGTAGGACTAACAAAAAGGGTACTCAGCTTCCCCAGGCTAGTACTGGTATGGGAATTGCAGATGAGGGTGCCACAGGTGATGTAGTTGGTAATTTGGAAGGGGTTGCCACTACTAGCTTAGAAGCAGAGCAGGGCAGTGGTAACATAACTAAGACCCCAACCAAGGCAACTTCTAATGTTGAAGGTTCACATGAACCTGAGACAGGTAAAGGTAACCCTAGCCAAATGGAAAATTTAGGGGGCTCAAGTGATCCAACTAGGTTGGATACTAAGTTTATGTCCCAATATTCACCTCTCGGACCAGGTTACACAGGTCGAAGTGATGAGGACAGTGAAGGGACCAATGAATTGATGGATAATCTTAATGCACACAATGACAATGCCATTGATTCACCTCTCAGGGAAGGTTACACATCCCGAAGTGATGAGGCTAGTATGAAACTTTTAAAGAAACTGATGGATAAATGTACCACTTTGGAAACCCAGTGTCAAACTTTGGAGGGTAAAGTTCTTGATCTTCAAACTCTATCAGTTGCACAAGCAAAGGAGATTACAAAGTTGCTGCAGCAGGTGCAAGCTTTGACAGGTAAAAAGAAATCAAGATCTTCAACCTTCAAAAGATTAAAGAAAGTGGGGACATCTCAGGTGGTTAGTTCTCATGAACATTCTATTTATTTGGAGGCATGGTATTTATAGGCAAAAACCCAACTTGGGAAAATTTTATCGAGGCCGGCGCGCTGCCCACGCGTTGACGCGTGGGTGGCGCGCCAGACACCCTGGGAAAATTTTCCCAAAGCTTTGGGTGTTGTCTATATAAATACCTTACCTTGCTAAACCCCCAATTGTACTTCACACTAAACTTTAACATTAATCAATCTAAGGTTTACCAACTCAAATAGCCAATTTGAAAAATGTTTTGTGAAGTGTTTATGAGAAAACAAATTACCAAGGGTATAAGGTGTAGATAGGGTAATTTGGAAGGGGTAGAAGTGTTATTCCTCACATGGCATAGAAAAGAGAGAAAGAATATGCCAAGGTATATTCCATTGCTTGAGGGGGAGAATGAAATGGAGGGTTGAGATGAGATGGTTTGAATTTGATGGTTGAGATCAAAGGAGCCTATGTTTGGATTTCAAATAATTTGGCATGTGGGGAATATGGAGGGTTGAGATGTGTTTATTTGAAATGGATGGTTGAGATGTAGAGAGTTGGGTTAAGAAGGGATACTCCAAAAGAATATGCTTTGCTTGGGGGAAAGGGTGAATCAATGGTTAAGATGGTTTTGGTTTGAAATGGATGGCTTGGATTAAACACATGTGATGGTATAGAGAAGAGATTGGATGGATGGTTGAGATGTGTTTAGTTTGAATTGGATGGCTTGGATTAGATGGAGCCTCTTTTGAAATTCAAATAATTCCCATGTGTTGAATATGCAATGTTGAGATGTGTTGTAAGGGAATGAATGGTTGAGATGTAGAATGTGTAAGGAATGAGTTGGATTGTGTAAGGGAATATGTAAGAGTGTAAGAGATTGTGTAAGAGAATATATGATTTAGATATGATTGGATATGATTGTGTTTGTCTTTTGTAGAAATGAGATTAAGAGAAGATTAAGAAGTAATCTAATTTTCATTAAGAAGAAAAGGTTTAGACAATTAAGATTATGAGTTGAGAAAATCATAAGTTACTTATAAGTTCAAGTAACACAACGTCGAGAATCCATAGTTTCATATCTCGTGACTTTCCACCACTCGACGTTCTCATCTAATACCTTGGTTCAAACAAGTTAAGTGCTTTGCCTTGATGTAAAGCATAACCCAAGTGGGAAAGGATACGTTTACGCAAAGTGACCTTTGACTTAGTTTGACCAATAAGGGAGTAAACCCGTTACGTAATTAGAGAAGACGTAAGCACGGGATATGAGCATATGGATGCTTCAACATGATGTTACGTGAAATTTATAAGCTCCCTAAGTTTAGAAAAGCCTTGGCTAGAGGCGATAGTTAGAAAACATGAGTTGGCGTTTTCCCGTGAACGGGTGTTTTAAAAGTAGGATCTCTCAAGTCTCAAAACTCGTTTTGAGTGTTCTCAATTAAGCACATAACGTATTCATACCTGTATTGAAAGATCCACATTTGTCAGGTATGAGGAAATCCGACTTTCAAAATTCGCGCGGAACCATACAGTGTTCTGGCGAGTCACCCGCGCGTTGACGCGCGGGAAGCGCGCCAGGAGCAGGCATGGGCTCCGGCGATTTTGAGCTAACGTTTGTTATTTTATGTGTTTCGATGGTTTATTTGTCATCATTAAAACATGAAGAGATCTTGATCATGTTGCCTCAACATCCTGGTTTAAACAAGAATAGGGAAATACTCAAACAGATGGTTAAACCTGGATTCCTCAAGTGTCAAAGACATTATTTTTCTGATCATCAAGCCTACTAATTGACACAGAAGTATGATAACATCTTAGACCCAAGCATCAGAAAGAGCTTTCATAGAAAGAAAGTGTTTGGAAGCATTCTCCTGGTGTTAGTTCAAGCTTTGAAGAAATTTAATGATTTAGAAGTAAATATTAAGTTTAGGGGAGGATTGTTGGGTTTTGAGATGCTACTGTCAAGGATGACAGAAATATTCTAAGTGTTGAAGTTCCTACTGCTGGTCATCCTACTGCTGAATGGTACTGCTAGGAATACTACTTCTGGACTACAATGTTATTCTACTGCTGTCGGTTGTATTGTACTGCTTATGTGATAAGAATGTATACGCGTTTAGATAATTATGGAATACATATTGTGTATATTGTGGAAAACTAGAAGGGGGGGGGGGGTTGAATAGTTTTACGTCTTTTTAATTTTATTATGAAAACTTAGTTTAGTTTTAAAACCTTGTTTGCTTTTAAAACTTTGATTCAATCTTATGTGAACTCAAATCTTGAACAATATGAACAAGTATATCTAAGTATGAACAATAATAATAATGTAAACTAAGTATGTAAAATCAACACATGCATAATATAAACAATTACAGCTATATATAAGAGATAAGTACGTAATCGTTTATTTTATAATCCTTAGTTATATTTTGTATGAAAACTATACTTGATCGAAATGATCAATTATATGTATGTAACCTTTTTAGTTTGATTGTAAAAACTTTGTTTTGTGAATGAAACTTTCGTTTGATCTTTAAGTAAAATCAATACTACCACTATATGAGCAACTATATATATACGTCTACGTCTACAAAAGTAATAACGAGATAAGCAAGATAATAAATAAGATATGGAAAGATCTAACCGCGAGACAAAGGATTTATAGTGGTTCGGCTACAAGGACACCTTCCTTGCCCTACTCCACTCCTCGAGTCACCTACTCGAGAGTTTTCTTCACTATGTCAACAAGCTCCTTATGGCGGAGAAACCTTACACACCAATATACACACCACAACTTCGTCACAACTTATTCACACCTTCTACACAACTTCTTCACACCTAGTCACTACTTAATCACAACACTACTTCTTCACACCTATCTATCTTCACAACTATCTACTTCAAGCCTATCTTCTTCACACCAATTTACTTCACAACTAACAACTTCACACCTAGCTTCTTCACTATAATCTAATTCCTAACTTTTCTTCTTCACACCAACCAACTAACTAATCACACAATCAATATACCTAGCACAACTATCTACAATCACATATACACAACAATCTTCACAAAGAGTAATGTAAATAATCTTGATGATGCACCAACAACTTGTATGTGGAGGTCACAACAAGTTGTAATACTTCTTGTCTTGGGGGATAGAAGTATTCTTCTCTTGCACTTGAGAGGATGAAGTTTGAATCACTTTGAAACAAAGAATTATACACTTATGATCAAAGGATTAAGAGAATAGAGATGTGGATTTAGAACAGAAAGTTTAGGAGTGCAAAAGATGAGGAAAAAATCCAGGTTTAAGGTGGTATTTATAGGCAAAAGATTCTGACAGAGGAGCGTGGCCGGTCCCCTTAATTTTAAGGGGACCGCCCCTTATAATTAAGGGGGCCGCCCAGCTGAAACGGCCAGAATCTTTGTCTTTTAGTGGGGAAAGTTTATTTGGAGAAAAACTAACTGATTTTGGTTAAAAATTTGAATTCATATATTTAGTATGAATAAAACATTTTTCTTTTATTACCAAAAGTGTTTTTCAAAAATATATAATATGTTTATATAATTAAATAAACTTTGCATTAGTTAATTAAATACCCCTTTGATCATAAATTGCACTAAACACTTTGTTTATTCATACCTTAAGTGATTTGGATGTAAAGAGAAATATTAATCACTAAATACTTGTTTATGTCACAAGTTTTAGTTTTATGAGTTTATATTTTGTGATAATTAAAACATAGAGATATTGATAACATGTTAATAATGTTTTTAGGCATTATTTATGTCAACATATATCCTATATGAATAGAAGATAGTTATCTTGTATAGGACTCCTTAGACTATAAAAGGAGGTCCTAGGGTTAGAATTATGCACGTATCATTTGTTAAGTCGATTCACTTCAAGGTTGTAAACCCTAGCATTATTGAGTGCTCGTATATTAATAATATATTGAAGTGTTGAAAGTTTATACTGTTTTTCTTAAATTAAACTTTAATATTCCGCGTTATTGTTTAAGTTATAAGCTAAGTCAACTTCTATCAAGATCGTTTGCTCAACTGGGATAAACATGCTATCTTTTTTCCAGTTCTGAATAAATTGGGGAACTTTCTCCTTAGGCACATGCCTCAGCAACACAAAACGAGGGTTTCACTCGTTAAAGGACTTGACCAAACATATCAGCCTTTTCTAATTTTAGTTGGGAAAGAATGGCGAAGTCCACTCGGATGTTTTATGCATTTGACAACTTTTAACCCAGTTCCGTTGTTGTCTAACTTTCTTAAATATACCCATTTAACCCGTTAAAGATATATTACAACCAGGATTGGCTTATTAACTACAATTTCTGCCAACAAGACAATATCTTTGCAAAATTCATATTGGTAAACTGGTTAGAAAATTCTCCTTTTAAAGGTTTTATTTAATGGTCTTACACTCTTCTTACAGATGAGTGAAACATGGATCATTCCTCCACTACAAGACACAATGAAGGCAGCTGAGCGTGTTATTCGAGCACTTGATATGCGTGGATGGAGATTACATCCTTGATGGGCTCACAACTCCTTGCATGGCCAGTCAGCCTGGTCAGGTTGGAACTAACGTAGTAACGTGGATTTTATTGTCATGTGCCTTGAAGCTCAAGATCTTGTATAAATGGATAATGATGTTATTCGTTGTTATTTACCACTTATGTCACTTAAGAGGAATCAATAGAAGAATGAACATATTGATGATGAGATATTCAGACCCTTATTTGAGTAGGTTTATGGACTTACAGCCGAAGTCACGAAGTTGCATATAGGGTCTTCTTTCCATGGGACTGAAATATGGTCACTTTTGTGTGATCGTTGTAATCTGTTGGTATCTTTAGATATCGTGATCATAGGACATTGTTTTCATAAATAATAACACTTCCATGTATGTTATATACTTTCTCAATGGAAATGAAACATTTCGTTCTGATACATCATTTATATTATACAGTTTTTAAATGTTTTGTTTTCTGCTGACGTTAACTGTTTAGTAGTGATGATTATGTTTCTTCGATTATTTTGGTATGTGTGTCAGTTTGTGTATATGCGTTCTTGGTCATGAGTTTGATTCTTTTTGAATGTTACGGTTTCTTGTCATCGATGAAACTCATCTCCAATTTCGGACCTTTAATCCAATTTTCTTTTATTAGATGACATACTCTAAACATAGGCTTATGAATGAAGCACTCTATAAAATGGGAAAGAAGCAACATTAATAGGTACTTACCTGGATGGGGTCTATGGGTGATCGAAAAGGCTCATGGCCTAGGTTAGTGACCTCCATTGCACTCTGGAAGGGTGCTATCCTAAGAACGACCCAAGTGGTCGAGTCTACATCGTAATTTGTTGTTGTGGGGGCCTGCGTTCACGCGGCCCCTAACCAATGCTCTAGTCAAAATCTTCTTTGTTGAGTTTTGTTATTGAAGTTGACTTTTTTAGTTTCTTATTCTTAGTTCATAATTTCTGACTTTCTTTAAAATGTTTTCTGGGTATTACATAACTAGTTAAGAAAACAATTTCAGACATCAAACATTGAAGAATGGAAGGCAATCACTCACTCTAGCCACGTTAATTGTTTTATATGATCTATTCATGAAATTATGCTTAGTATGTTATCATCCACATACTTTTATTAAACAGCATAGAAGATGCACGGCCTCCTCAGTTGTTGCTAGTTGGGACAGAGAGAAAGGTGGATTAAACAGCATCAAAGTAATCATAAAAAGTTATTTATCTTAAATGAAAGTCGCAGATGCTAATAGGAACATAAGAAAAATAGTGTTGACTTGCATTTCTTTTATCCTATATGCAGTTGGTTTTCAATTTAGCACATCCTCTTTAACATAAAAATCACAAAACACCATTAAATTTCTCTTAAAATCTTCTCAGTTCTTCCCTTACTCCAAAAGAATAGCTCGCAAATAGACAATCTTTATATAGGTATACGAGTTTGAACTTGTGCATTCTTTGCAATGTATGGTTTTAGAGCAATGTTATTATATTCGTCTTTGCAAGATTTGATTGGGATTGCAAGATATACTACTGCAGTGAACAGGTTTCTTTCATAGGTTTGGCATCAAGACCCATCTTATGACGCATGATGTCTAAAATGAATTTATATTAGGCCAACTAGGGTTATTTTACACTTGTAAAATTTTCTCCTATTAAATCTCATGTCCTCGTTATCAGGCGACATTTTGGCTTTTTGTTTTAGATGCTACATGCGTGGTTACCTTTTTGGAAATTATATACAACGGTGTAAGAACTCAAATCACGTCTTTGTTGAACCCCAAAGGGTTGATTAGCTGGTAAATCCTATTCTTATTTGTTCTTGAATTGGTTAGTGGATATCATTATGAAAAACCTCATCAAAGATAATTTGTTTTATTTAGTTGTCTGCAAACAACTTTGTAGTGGCTACGTATCAAAAGGGAGGCCTTACCTACTTTAAGTTTGTGAGGCGGTTGGCTCACACCCCTTATATTAATCAGCCAAAAAGTCAGAAACCATGGTTAACAAAAAAGAAATTCGTTTCTTTTATCTTAGTTTTGTTTAGTGAAAGAATTCTGAATTGTTGGTTTACTTTGGCTGAAATATTTCATCTGAACAAATTCTTGACATTTTTTATCCCGTGTGTTTATATTCCCTAATGGTATGCGAGTTTGAGCTTGTGCGTATTTGCTATGGATGGCTTAAGATCACGATCTTACTTGATATTGTTATAGTCTTTGTAAGATTTGATTGGGATCGTAAGATACTACTACAATGAACAAATTTCTTTCATAAGTGTGACTAATCATACGACTTACAAATGATCGTATGTCTAAAAACATCTTACATCGATCCAACTAGTATCTTTAGTGAGTTTGAACTTGTGCATTCTTTTTAGTTCCTTTGGAGACTATATTCAAGTCTGTGAATTGAAATGGATTTCCTTAATGGTTTTGTTGCACTTGATGTGGAAAGTTTTTATTAAACTCACAAGGATTGAAGCCAACTTGTAAGGGGGTGTTTGGCTAACCTTATATGATGGGCTTATGATCTTATATGTGTCAAATAAGCTCAAAGTAAGAGGATGTTTTGCGAAATGGGCTGGAGGTGGAGCTGGAGCTAAGGCTGAGGCTGGAGCTGGGGCTGGGGCTGGGGCTGGGGCTGGGGCTGGGACTTATATTATAATCCGGAATTAAATTTTGTATTTTTATGAACTTGTTTAGCAAATGGGCTGGAGCTGGGGCTTATTATTGCAAAATTACTAAAAATGACATAATTAAATGAGTTTTTGTATATGTTAGATATTTTTGTGAGTAAATAAGTAATTTATTCTTCAAAAGCCCCGGGCTAAAGTTTTTAGCCCCTTTTATAGGGCTAAAGTTTTTAGCCGACTTATTTTATAAGCCTTTCCATAAGCCCTATGACAAACAAGACTTATTTTATTAGCCGGGTTATTTTAAAGGCCCAAGCCCCGATAAGCCTCATTTAAGCCCCTGCCAAACATAGTGTTTAGCTAAGCCTATATGAGTAGGCTAATGAGCTTATATAAAGGGTTTTTGATAAGCTCCATAAGTTTTTTTATTTTTTATTTTTTTATTTATTTTTTTAATAGAGTTGGGCTTATATAAAATGTTGCATTAAACATAAATATAAGCCCAACTCATAAGCTTAGCCAAACACCCCCTAAATCATTCTTTTATTAAATCTCATGTGGTTCACTATTAGGTGATGCTTCCCAATTTTATGTCTTTTTAACACTCTATTCGTGAGGAGTTTTTGAGTATGTTTGGCGAAATGGGCTGGGCCTGGGGGCTGGAGATAGGGCTGGTGCTGGGGTTAGGACTTATATTACTCCGTATAAGCCGAAATTAAATTTTGTATTTTTATAAACATGTTTGGCAAATGGGTTGGGGCTGATGCTTATTATTGCAAAATTATTAAAAATGACACAATTAAATGAGTTTTTGTATATGTTAGATTTGTGGGTAAATAAGTAATTTATTCTTCAAAAGCCTCGAGCTAAAGTTTTTAGCCCCTTTTATGGGGCTAAAGTTTTTAGTCGACTTATTTTATAAGCCCTTCCATAAGCCCCATGACAAACGAGACTTATTTTATAAGCCGGCTTATTTTAAAAGCCCAAAGCCCCGATAAGTCTCATGCCCCTGCCAAACATAGCCTTTATGTGAGGGAAAAAAAAGTTGGAGAGAATATTAAAAAGTCGTCATCTTCTTATATTTTTTGAAGAGAAAAGAAGAGAAGAAGGAAGTGAATTATGTCAAATTCTTCCTTTTAATCTTCTTCCTAAATTAAGATGATTTGAAGAGAAATTGAATTTTATGCTCAATTTATTTATTTAGTTTTTCTTTTCTTTTACAATTTGAGAGTATAAAACTAAAATTAAACTTCTTCCCTCGTCTCTTCTTTTTTCTTTTATCATCTCCTTTTTATCTTCTTTTCGTTTTACTTTCAAGAACAGAGTGTAAGAATTTAGTTTATGGTACTACTACATGTGTTATCAACTTTTCATCAATCACATATGTATGGGTCGAAGAACTTATTTCATGTTTTTATTAAATACAAGGGGTTAATTAGTTGGTAAATCATACTCTTAACATGTGTGCTACAAGCCTTCAAGGCTACAAGTGTCAAAATCATAAGGAGATTAAAGACTTTTTTTTAGGATAAATTGGCAAGAAGCCCAATAAAAGAGCCCATTTAGTTGATATTGATCCCTAATTTGAATGTCGTTAGTCTTATCAGAAGTCGGGACCTAACTAGTCAAATCAATAATACGATAAGAGAAGAGTAATATATCAATAGGTTAAAGTTAAACTGTTTCCATAAGCTCATAATCTAATTGGCTGATTTATTAAGCCCATATTTCATTAAGGTGCTGTTTGGTATTTGGGATTTGGTGAGGTTGGGTTGAATGATGTGACAAATCCAATGTTTTGTTTAATCTGTTTAGTTTCACGCGCATGATTGTGTCCAAATTTGCAATCCTACCTTACTTGGTGGATTTCATCAATTCCATGATCAAATGAGCATTTTAATATTCTTAAAAATTTATGAGCCACAAACTTTTGTCATTTTAATATAATTAATTATTATTTCTTTTATTAATTATTAAAATAATTATTTTAAATTAAATATAATATTTTCTCTCACCTCAAATTTAAATCCTAAACCAAATCCAAATTCAAATCTTAATCCTAATACTAAACCCATCTACAAACCAAACGGACCCTAAGACTTTTATAGGTCCTAACGAAGTCCTGCATCATATGTTTAAGCCAATTTAAATACCTTGGCATAATTAGAAGCAGGGGTGTTATCGGGTCGGGTTGAATCGGATTTTGGGTTTTGAAAAAGTAACCTGCAAACCGACTCGATAAGAAATCGGGTTATCGGGTTGAGATCGGGTCAGGTGATTCAAGTTTATTGGGCTAAGATATGCTTAACTCTACATAAATTAACAAGTATAAAACTTATATATGAAAATATTTGTTCAAGTAGAACACAAGCCCAACAAAATACTACTTATATACTAAGCCTAACAAAATATGGAGTAGCAGCACATTAACATTAATGAAAAATTAAGTCACAGCGAGTAACTAAGAAGCAGTAGGAAACTTGTATATTTTGTGGCGTCCAAATAAAATATAAAGCAGGAGGTGTCCAAAAATGAGCATTCGAAGAACAAGTGCTCATGTGTATCCAGAATCATCTTACATTGAGGACATCAAATAACATTTTTTTGGTTAATATCCCATGCTTTGAACTTGTCTTGTGTCTTCATTCTTTTACCATTTACTAACTACGAGCGGCTGTTCGTTCTAGAATCAGCCATAAGCCCATGAGCGGCTGTTTTGCTAAGAAAGATCAACATAACAATTCGAATTGGAAAATTCCTTTTAGATAAATAAAAGTTTTTGATATTGCGTTTTGCAAAACTACCAGGTAGGGGTGTTCATGGTTCGGGTAATAAACCGAATAAACCGAAAACCGAACCGAACTTAACCAAAAAAAACCGAACCGAACTTATAACCGAACCGAATTTGTCAACCGAATTAAAAATTTGGTTTTCGGTTTGGATATGGGTTTGGCTATCTGAACCGAAAACCGAATTATATATATATATATATATATATATATATATATATATATATATATATATATATATATATATATATATATATATATATATATATATATATAATGTCCATTAAAATTATATGCTAATATAAAAAACACGTTTTATGCTTGAAATATTTTTTTTGCAAAAATATATATAATTAAATTTAAAAAAATATAAATAATGTAATTCAAGTATAAAATTCGGTTTTCAATTTTGACCCATAACCGGACCGAACTTCGGTTCGTTTCTCGGTTCGGTTGGGTCATAGATATTTTCGGTTCGGTTCGGTTTTCGGTTATGACTCAAAAAAAAAATTTAACCGAACAACCCGAATCGAATAAACCGATTAACCGAGAACCGAACCGATGAACACCCCTACTACCAGGAGTAGCTTTTGGTTTTTAAAGCTTATTGGATTTCATCTTTTTCCAAAATCTCTAATAAGCTCTATATTAACCAAACACACATATTTAAAACGAACAATCAAATAAATAGCTTATTTCAGTTTTGGTTTGACGCACTTTTGATGCGTTTGTTTCCCGTCTTTGTAATAAGTTTAGATGTGTGATTCACGTACATTCTATGTACTTAAATGTTTCTTTGAAGTAATAAAATTTCCAAGAAGTATCGCCTTTACCCAAAACCAAAACAAATTTCTAAGTGTGTCCCAAAAACGATATTTTATTGTCTTTGAGTGACTATTATCTAACCATTTTGTTCATCTTTGGATCACTATTGAATGTAGGCCAACTATCAGTCTATCACCCAGAAACATTAGGGCTCCATGTGAGTGTAGATGGGGGCCAATGCCATTTCACACAACACAAACAGAGACTTCAAATCATTTATTTTCTTCATATCCCAAATAATATATCATTTCCTTTTTCTTATTATATAGAGTATATATATTTTCAATAACTAGTTAACTAATAAATATATATGAACTTCAGTATTGATAATTGTTCTTGTTATAAAACGGGCAACATGATTTTAAATATTTTTACAAATGATATTGGTGTGAGTTGAGATTTTTTTTTTTTTAGAAAGGCTGGTGTGAGTTGAGATATATGTAGTTACACACTAAGGCAAGGTTAAAGTTCTTAACTCTACAATCTATATGTTGTATTTAAAAATGATAAACATTAATGAAAATAATACTTGTAATATAAAAATACAAATAAAGACTTTTACCATAGAAAATCCACTAAATTTTGCTTACTTATTTAGTCAAGTTTAGCTGGAGTTCATTTTCATAACACCAAAAAAAAGTACTATATGTCTCTTTCTTTTGATGGTACGATTTGTAAATTTTTTTTTATCGGTTATCTTATTCTAAATAAGTAGACCGAAGGGAAGAAAAGTTGTTACAACTTAGATTACTAGCCACGTAAGAATTTGCTAATAAAATAGTTAACTTTAATAATGTTCTCAGGTTGTTTATTTTGTACTTGATTTAATTTAACTATGACCTAAATGCTATACTAATTGGCATAGTAACAAAAGTGTTAATCTGCATTTTTATATAATGCTCAATAGTTGTGGTCCTATGGATATTATATTGTGTGAGTTTATATATATATATATATATATATATATATATATATATATATATATATATATATATATATATATATATATATATATATAAATTTTTCCCCTTTCTTTTGCTGGAAAAAAGGATGGAAAGATCCATGAACGCAGTTATTTAAGTTGTGAAGTCAAGAATAAGTTTGGTGATATTCCAGAAGTGGTGCCTTTTGTTTAATTCTAATTCACACTCAAAAAGTCAAAGAGTCTTTAACGATTCATTATTTTTGATATTCTAATTGTACTAATTTTATATTTTATGTGTTTCTATAGTAGTTGATTATTTTATTACGAGTAGATTAGTATACATTTCAAGTCGTATTTATTTGGAATGAATGGAATGAAAGGAGTAATAAGCATTGCATTCTATACGACAACTTAAATCAATATACATTGCCTTGCAAAAGAAAACATTTATGGCTTTTAAATTTTTTTTGAACGGTTACTTTCTTTCAAGGGAAATCCATGTCCAATTTGAAACCCGATGGGGGGAAAACCTTCAACTTAAGCCGCCCGAAGGCACGACACTTAAACTGAAGTAAACTCTACCTTCTCCAGATTCGAACCCTGGTGGGTTGAAACCTTCATTGAAGGACTTTGAAATCGTACCGACAAGGCAGTGGTCCACAAGGGAGGACTTCTCGGTTTGGTCACCCAAACCAGTACTACTCTCCACTAGGCACGCTTAACTGAATAAGGAATGCCCAGTGGACTACAAGCCCATTGGTATTTATAGCTTTTAAATAATAATTGGTGGACTCAAAAATCAAAATCAATCAAGCACTCAATATTTTCGTTGCTTACTTCAAATGTGGACCCAAGTTTGGCAAAACCTTCAACTTAAGCCGCCCGAAGGCATGACACTTAAACTGAAGTAAACCCTGCCTTCTCCAAATTCGAACTCTGGTGGGTTGAAACCTTCATTGAAGGACTTTGAAATCGTACCGACAAGGCAGTGGTCCACAAGGGAGGACTTCCCGGTTTGGTCACCCAAACCAGTACTACTCTACACTAAGCACGCTTAACTGAATAAGGAATGCCCAGTGGACCACAAGCCCATTGGTATTTATAGCTTTTAAATAATAATTGGTGGACTCAAAAATCAAAATCAATCAAGCACTCAATATTTTCGTTGCTTACTTCAAATGTGGACCCAAGTTTGGCAAAATGACAAACATTGGAGTTTTTTAATGATATCAAGTTCGCATACTTTATAACCCATGTACCTCAAAGTCAGTCCAAAATATTACAAATTGTCATTTTTTTGTGAAGGACAATTTGAAAATAGAGTCATTACATTTTAATTTTATCAACATTATTTTTTATGAGCATATGGGTCCTTCCTTGAAATACTATCTCATATGTAATAAAATGAAATTTTGGAAATAAGTGTTTCGAATCAACTAATAGAAGAGTCCAATTTTAAAATCGAGGCCTTTTATTGACCGATCGAAAAATCAAAAAAGATTTTTGGTCAACGATGCTTAATTTCTTGTTCATTAATAAAAATCATAAAAGTACATGTATCAAAATTATTTAAAAACAATTAAAAAAACAAGCAAGAGGTTACTTTTGAAAATTAAATAATTAAGTTTAAAATACTAATAAATTTGATCCTTTAATTTGATATATAATATAAACTATATATAATTTATGTAAATTAACAATAAAGAAACTTTAAAAAATGGTGTAGTTAATTAAACTTAAAGCGTTATATGTGAAATAACATATATTTTACGAGTAATTAGTTAATAGCATATATATTTAAGGCCAAAACCTTATAAAATATTAATCTTAATTTTATATAACAAATACCGCACAAACTCTATAATTTGTGTGGACCTGACCGGGGTTTCTCCTCTCGTGAGGTTGAGTAGTCGGGGTTTTACAGCCGGACAAGCCGTTTTGAAAGCCGCCTCGTGCAAAATGACAAAACACGAGAAAGTATGCATTGAAAATCAACACGTGTTTATTCCTTTCGCGTATGATACATTTGGTTTCCTTGCACCTGAGGCGGTGGAACTACTCAACAGAGTCCAACGAGTTATGAACAGTAATGTTATGACACATAGATCCACAAATGTAATTTTCAGAAGAGTTAGCTTTGCAATTCAAAAAGGGCTAGCGGTGCATTTTGTTGCTCGTTTGCCTTCAACTACTATGTAAATTATATTTTGATTATGTCATAAATTATTTTAACCAAAAAAAAATGTAATTTATAATTTTTTTTTTATTCAGAAAACAATCAAACAAGGATTGAAGTATGCCAAACCGAATTAACACGACTTATGTTAAAACTCTTTTAATGTGACTTATGTGGCGTCCAAGGGTAATTTGTCTGATATAATAATTGTGTTAAACCTAAGTCAACTTGGTTGTCGAACACTCTCGATTGCATCCCATGCCCTATAATTCTAGTAGCAAATCTTAATATTTTATAAAAGTAGAAGAAATGAAAAGGGGAGGGTAGCCACTATTAGCCACTATGTGCCAATCTGTGACCGACTTCAATTCGTGCATACGACAATTCAATCTTTTGCATGCCGCTTGCGTACATATAGAAAAAACCAGTACAGTATTTTCTTCATAATGCATATCTATACCAAGTAAAAGATACGGCACGATGATAATGAAATAATATAATGTCATTTAAATTATAAAATTTACGTCATGGTAGCAAGTCTATTCTAAACTAGAAGAAACTAATTAAGCTAGGAAAGTTTGGCTAATGGTAGGAACTTAATTGGTCGATTGCGATAGACCATCTTTGTGGTTATTGATCGTTGGTTAACGTTATTGTTTGAAAAAATGGTTCCATGTTTTTAAACATATGGTAACGAGTCGAATCATGTATTTAATTTCAGGTATATATTCATCATATATCTTCCTCCATTTGGATAATCAAAGACCAAAAAGGCAAAAACTAAACATGATAATATATGGGATATTCTAGTCTTCAACGACAATGCACTTTGCTAAATGAATTGAAAGTTTTCTTAGGAGTCTTTGTGAATTTAGATTGTGTTCGCAAAACTGATTTTTTCGTTTACAAAATGGTGTTTTGAAAAGCAAGTCTCAACTTATTTTGGACGTGCACACAATGTTTCTTGCATGTTGTCAAATGCTATATTTTTTAGTTACCTTTAACAAACAAACAATAATCAAATAACCTCCCCCAAAACCACCTTATATCGTACCTTTTTGACATCTTCTTTTGAGCATCTCGGGTTTTTTTGTTAACAACCGAGGTTCGATCTTAGTTACATCTATGCCAGAGGCGGAGTCGGGATTTGAAGTTAAGGGGTCGAACTTAACATAAAAATTATGACAACTCATGATTCAACGCAGGGACGGAGCCAAGAATTTGTGTTAAGGGGGGGCTCAACTTTTTTTTTTTTTTTTCGTAAAAACATACAATTCTTTTGTTTTAGAAGCTAAATCGAAGTTTGAATCGTTCGACATACGGGTCAATGATATTGTTTTCGGTAGTAACAAACAATTACTATCCAACGATTCCTCAACTTATTTATCGCGACAAAATCGACAAGAACAAGTCAATCGGTAAACGGTTCTATCGAGTTGGGTCAGGGCTACCACAAATAATTAAGAAAAGGGTGTAAGATTGTATCGATTTAAATGTTATAGTTACAAATACAATAGAGTTAATAAAAATGTCAATTTATAAATCTTTTTTATAATCAAACATGTTAGACAAACTAAAAAATGTTCAAATTTATGTAGACAGGCCAAATTTTTATATGTTATAAAATGTTCATTTTTATAAGAAACCATAAAACAAAATATAGCAAATGCTATAATCTAGTCATAGCCTCCTAAAAGAAAGTGTTATTAGAGATTGACTTTTGACCTTAATTTTACCGCCTAACATTTCCCATTTACCAAGACACATTTTATCACTTTTCTCTCACCTGCAAATCTCCCTTGTCTTCTCTGTCTACCTATGGCCAGAATTTATAACCTTTTTTTTTCGTGCGAATCACCTTCACCTTCATCTTCTCTCATATATGTCTAAGGTAGTTTAGCCGGTTAGGGGGGGCCGAGCACCCTCCAGCCCCCCTACTGGCTCTGTCATTGATTCAACGTAACACTACAATAATTAGGAACTAAGCTAAATTAGAAAAGAATAACTTAACAAGTAAATTTACTTTGATGTTGTATCCGATTGTTAAGTTATTCAAAATTTCAATAGAAATATGAATGCCTAATTGCAAATATTATTAAAAAAAAAATTAGCTTATGAGCTATATAAATAACTAGCGGGGTTGCCCGCGCGTTGCGGCGGGTGTGTTTTGTATTTTGTCGGTTGTACGGTATAATTAATAATTTTGTTATTTGAAGTATGCATATGTTTACTTGGAAGCATAATTTGTTTATATTTACGGATTTTTTTTTTTTTTTGCGTTGCGGTTGAATTTTTTTTTGGTTGTTTGTTTTCTCGGTATGCCTTTTTTTTTTTTTTTTTTTTTTTAAATAAACAAATTTGTATAAGAAATTTTTTGTAAGTGTATTATTTTTTGTATTTTTTTATTTTTTTTTTTTTTGTTTTTTTTTTTAAAAACAAATTTTCTTAAGGAAATTTATGTTAAAAAAAAAAAAAAAAAAAAAAAAAAAAAAAAAAAACTAAACTATACCGAGTACTGTAGCGACGCACAAAAAATGTATTATTTTTTGTATTTTTTTATTTTTATTTTTTTTAAAAAACAAATTTTCTTAAGGAAATTTATTTTTTTAAACACGTGTCGCGTTGTCAAAGCATGCCTGGATTTTAGAAGATATATATAATAAATAAAATGGACTGATTAGGGTGGCTCAGCATCACTAGTCACCCTATCAACTCCACTCTTGATCTACGTTATTCGATTTGCTGACTTGTTGGATCTAGGTACATGTATAGTTAGATCTCCCTTCAAGTGGGATATGTTCATTATTCTCAGTTGTATTTAGTATTACGATGTTTTCTTTAACGTTGTTGAAACAATCCTATATATTTTACTGAAAAAGAGGATTGTGTGATATAAAAAATGAGTTTTAGGAGACAGTATGGGTGTCGGCCAAAGTGTCAGCTTGCCAGTTGCCATATGGTGCGCCATGGTGCAATGTAGTAATTGGCCGACACTCTCGCTTCACTATTCGACTCTTTCAATAGTCAATACATGAATTTATACATGTAAAATATTTATATTTATATCAATGTGCGTTTAATACCGGATAAGAAGATCTGAACAAACACCTTATGTCGATGACCTCCATATTGCGCAAGAAACATTCACTCAACGTTACAATTTTTCTTATTTTATTTATTCTTTTTCTACAACCAGTTCTTTATTACAATATTGGACTTGGAACTATGGAATAGATATCCTTACGTTTCGTACGCGTGGTACTTATCCGGGTTAAGGATATCTATTCCATAGATAGATAATCCTTATCTATACCGTGTATAGTTTCTTTGGGTTTGGGCTTACGTGAGCCTATTCCCATTATTGATGTGGCCCAAGTTACAATAGCCCACGCATGGTGGCTTTGGGCCTTAGTAATGTTTATCATTTGGGCTCGTGGCCCATATATAGACTATACGTCATCAGAGATCTTACCAAACACATTCGCGTTTAATCATAAATCAAATCTAGGGTAATGGTTATTTATGTAATGTTAGTTTTGTAACTGAAAATTAATAATATTGATTTGTCTAGTTGGTTTAAGTTTTCTTCTAAAAGCTTATTACAGTATAGCCAGCACTCAAGTGTCAATATTAGATTTAGATAACTAATTACGGTAACTGCGAACAGGCTATTGTGTATTGAATCACAATACATGATGCAAGTATCATGTTCAAAGAGGTATCGTGAAAAATTCCAGACCCCCCCCCCCCCCCCCCCCCCCCCCTTAATGATAGAGAATACATGTTATATTTCATAACGTACAGTAGATGAATGGTACTCAGTCTAGTAGGTTTATTTGACTTGATTTTAAGAGACATTTGATTTGTAGAATGATATCGGTTCTCGAATACTTTGTCCACTACTCCACTATTTTGAAACATGTAACGTTTATGGAGAGCTATACTAAAGTTATAAATCACTTTGAGCTATATGGATGTTATTATTACTCTACGTGACGATCATCCCATATATTCTTAGTTCTTTTTACCTAATTAGTGAAAGTTTAGAAGCCACGAATATTATGGTTGAACGAACAAATCTTATAAAGAATGGGAACATATATGCAATTATCTACTACTTGTTTGTAGTCCCACGATGAGAGTGTCGGTGAGTTGCAAGTACGTTGTATGTCCCTGCGTGTTTCTATCACCACATAAACAAATTTAAAACATTAATTTTTTCGCTTAATAAAAGGAAAGAGACACATAACGAATCCGATACCAATTTTCGCTAATACTTTCCTTTTTGGTAAGTTACAAAAATGGCCCTTATACTATTTTATAATCGTGATTTCCATCCACCTAAATGTAATTTTCACTTTCGGTTTTGAGACCTAACATGTTATTACACTCTTATTTTCAGCTTAACATTAACCTAACATGACTAGTCATGTTCTAGTAAACTAGAGAGGATGATCCTCACCCTTCAAGTATATCCGAAAAGCATTATATGTCAAAAGTTTCCTTATTACTTAAACAAATGTTAGGCAACTCCAAAGGGTTTTCTTAATTAAAATAGTATATCAACCAATGACTTACATAAGAATTTAAGAAATTATATATCTTTTCTAAACTTATTCTTACTTATCTTTAATGACACATGTTAAAAAGTGATTCACTTACAGCAAGGGCCCATTTTTTACGTACTCTACTAGATGATAGTCATGTAAAATTAGAAGGATAAGTAGAATAAGTTTTGAAGGATATATAATTTCTCACCACGCCTTACACTCTGGTATATAGATTGGGGGTATTATATCTCATTTTAACCTAAAGAGTATATTTTAAGAGAGACTTATAACAAGGTAATACGAGCATAAGCACGTTATCCTTCTATTCAAACTTTTTATAGACATGTTACCTTTTTGTAGGTGAAAATAAGTAACCATCTTTCAAAGCGTAAATAGATATCAATAACCAATACAAAGTGCCGAATAGTTTTAATGCAATTTTAAGCACGTTTAACTTTCTTTACAAGGTATATATACATGCATATTGTTGATGCATAATCTGGCGCGGACTGATTCAACGACTCTCCTTGGGCCGTTAGTCATCTTCTCGAGCCCTAAATAGACCTGTTCAACAAAGAGAACCCGTTAGGAGTGAACCCGAGGCCGTAGCCCTGGGACCCACCTCCGACGGTCAAGTTAGTATTGATGCGCGGAGCATATGAGAATTAAGTTTAGGATAACCTGTTATGTTCTGTTGTGAATGGAACCCCAGCCCTATATTTATAAGGCATGGATTAGGGTTTAGGCGTAGAGTGTGCCGCTGTCTGCCGGGCCTGGCCCATGTAGGGTCCAGTCCGGACCATACGTCCACAAGCCCCCCAAGTTTAGTATGACATAATGCGTGGCTATGTTATGCTAAACTTAAGTTCTGTTCATGGCCGCGTAAGCCTAATCAACCATGACGGCATGGCCCATGTGTGCGCAACTTGTGTGCACATGGGACGAATCATACTGCGCAGCCCACATGCGATAGTGCGCACTGGGATTGCGATTGTGATTGTCTCACAATGGTGAAGGTGGATTCCGCATGCTGTATCCTGGGTAAGGGCGTACCTTTTGTACCAGTAGCGATGCAACATGGTGCGACAGAAGACGTGCTTCTGTGGCAGAAGTGCGCGCTGTGCACAACAAGGATGTGCGCAGTGCGCAACAAAGGTGCGCGCTGTGCGCGCTGTGTGCGAACATTACATTCGTCTTTACAACCGACAGAGGACGTCTCCCCTGCGGCAAGATGGTGCGAATATTTAAATCCGTCTTTGTACCGGGTTTGCAATACCTCTTACGTACGATCTGCTTCCAAATATGCCTGTGTGACTTGTACGGAAACAGTGGTATATACGCTGGTAGCCCCCCAAGTTGGATGGTGCTACTCTAGTAGGAGCATTTAACTTAGTTATTCAAATCCTGAAAAACACTTAATGCAAATATTAAAAGTATATGCCGCGAATCGCAACATATAAAATCTAATGAAGTAAAAGAGTAGCGCATAGCAAAAGTATAGCACATAGCATATATAATTAACACAGAAAAGAAGTAGTAGTGCGAATTACACCTATCGTGAGGTTTTACAAACTATATAAGAGAAGTAGCACTTAGCCAATAATAAAAACAGTGCGCGCATGGCGATTAAGGTGATCTTTTTCTTTTTTATTATAATAAACAATGGCGCGGATGGAAGTACCGTGACCGCGACTAATAGTTTCGCACGCACAGACGCAGATAGATATATTGTGACCGCATAGGCTCTAACGTTTGTGGATAATCGCAGATGAACATAACATGTCCACGGCTTTTGTCTCGTGCGCTCATGGTGATTGACTAGCATCGTGGTTTTTGTTCGTGCGCTCATGGCAAATGTCCATTGCGAAGATGTCCAGACGTATGGCCTAATGCGGGTAGATTTATCGCGACTGCGCTGTTCGCGTCTAAAAGATGTGCGCGAATTAATTCGCGGTTAAAAGATAAAGTAGGTCTGATCGTGCGGACATAGCGCGTGGCTATAGGTAAAATCGTGTTTACCAAGTTTAAAAGATTTATGTAAAATCTTTTTAATATTTAAAAGATATTGTGATATCTTTTTTTAAAAAAATTCGTATGTATCAACTTAAAAGATACGTTCGATTATATATATTAACAAAAGAAACAAGAATTAATGAATTCTTGTCGTGTAATCACTTTAACGTTTGAAAGGTCAACGCAAATCCAATTCAAGTTTTACTGTTGCTTGATTGGACCAAAGAAAAGAAAACAGTATGTATGGTACTTTTTGGTTTTAGATTTGCGCTGTGTATTTAATGAATATCGTATATTATTTTTTTTATCTGCGCATCGTGTACTAGCAGAAAATAAAGAAAGAATACCGGCTTTTGAACTCGATGGTTGCTTTCCGGTGATGTGAGAACACGAAACTTGTCGTAGCCATGTCCCACGGATGGCGCCACTTGTTGATGCATAATCTGGCGCGGACTGATTCAACGACTCTCCTTGGGCCGTTAGTCGTCTTCTCGAGCCCTAAATAGACCTGTTCAACAAAGAGAACCCGTTAGGAGTGGACCCGAGGCCGTAGCCCCGGGATCCACCTCCGACGGTCAAGTTAGTATTGATGCGCGGAGCATATGAGAATTAGGTTTAGGATAACCTGTTATGTTCTGTTGTGAATTGAACCCCAACCCTATATTTATAAGGCATGGATTAGGGTTTAGGTGTAGAGTGGGCCGCTGTCTGTCGGGCCTGGCCCATGTAGAGTCCAGTCCGGACCATACGTCCACACATATGCTACAAACAATATAAGCAATTCCTTACCTTTTACCCACCCAATCCGTAACCCCTTCCTTAAGCTTCCTAGGTTACCCTTTTTGTCTCCTTTTCACTCTCCAATTTTGATTCTACTGAATCTTAGCAGCTTTAAAAATTAGTTAATCAAATGCATGCTTAGTAATGAGTAATGACCGAACCTTGCAAACTTTGAGGGCAAAATACAATTTTTTTTTAAAGGTGAATTTCAACTTAGAAACGACCACCTTCGCGGATAGCGAAGGCCCCATCGCCACCCCGCCAGACTATGTTGTCTTAACCGGGTCCACGCTGATCTCAGGTGGTAACGGGTTTCCCCCGGAAACCGTACTGCCTCCACACAAGTTTACCTTGCTGGAGAAACAGCCGGATGAAAACCGGGCCATACTCAAGATTTGAACCCCCGCAACGAGTGGCTTGAAGGTTCAAATCTATCATTGCAATATATCTCCGGAACAATATGGTCTACAAGTGGACCACAAGTAAGGACTTCCCGGGTGGTCACCCACCCGGTACTACTCTCACTTGTGGCTCGCTTAACAAGTTAAGCCCCACCCACTAGACCACATAACATAACGACATAAATTATGCTTAAAAAAAAAAAAAAAAAAAAAAAAAAAAAAAAAAAAAAAAATAGTACAAAACGGTTATTGGTTATATGACAAGATTATTAATTGTATTATCTTAGTTCTATCATATCAACCATATAGTCGTTTTATAAAAACTTTGTTAGAATATGTAGCAATCAAAAAAGTGATGGTCCTTTGAAATTTATGATAATGATTATTAGATTATCTGTCTGTAACTTTATAACTTTATATCATTATTTCCTTTACACTGTTTTCATCTAAATGATTTCAACTTATGTTCTCACAATCTCACTTTTTATTTCTTCATCTATTGCCATATCACATGTGAACTTGTGTAATTGATTGACAAGTCTGAATAGCAAAAGGCGTCTTTGTGGTAGACTTCTCGCAGGAATTTTGGTGTGCAATTATAATCATTCGTATGAGTACATATCAAACTTCGAAAGTGGAAACACAGTCCGTGGCAATGGCGGTGTATGTACTTTCAAAAATGTAAAGATTGCGCCTGCAATTTGATTAAAACACATAAATGGCTGCTTTTGTGGCTTATTATTGATTTTATTAATATGAGTAATTATTTTATTTCAAAACGATGGAAGCAGTTTATCATTGATGTAGTAATATGAACTCTACTAGGATTATAATTATGATTACTATTCGTTTAATTAAACTTTTAGCTTATCTAGTCTGACTAGATCATAAATATTTAGAGTAGCTAATGATCCATTAGATAGATATATCACTTTAGTATTAATCCTAAGCTT
Source organism: Artemisia argyi (assembly GCA_030686995.1). Lineage (NCBI taxonomy): Eukaryota > Viridiplantae > Streptophyta > Magnoliopsida > Asterales > Asteraceae > Artemisia > Artemisia argyi. Next base: position 267,198 of record JARVZY010002672.1, on the reverse strand, counting down.
ATGGTTTTAATCAAAAATCGCAAGAATTAATGATTATCATATATATATATACCTCTCATTTAACCCGTATTCAACTCTGAAACTATTCTAGAAAAAAAATAAAAATAAAGATATAAATACAGATAGGCAATATGCATAGTTTAATCGTCGATTTTTAAAGTCTTTCCCACCTGTAAAAACGAGTGAAAAGCATGTCGTAATTTATAAAAGCAAGTGGACACCAAAACACAACACTTCACTGACCCCACCACCCTCAACCATTCCTTTATATCTTACCCTTCATACAACCCTTCACTTCAGGGCTCTAATTATCACCCACATTATTTGATAATTTCTTTGAGCTCAATATTTTACCAATATGAAAATGGCGTCACCCCCAGACACTAGCAAAACAACCAAACTCGAACGTTACAATAGTTATATTAAACGTGTTAATAGTACTAAGCTATTAGCAGCGTCTTCTAAACTATTGTTTCGTGTCACGCTGCTAGTTGCATTGATATTGATATTTTTCTTTACCTTTAATTATCCACCGCTTTCGGATAATTCTGTCACGCCGAATGGTCACAAGGTACACACAACGTCTCATTTGTTATCTTCCGCTTTTTACGGAAGTGGGGCCAATTGGGAGAAAGAAGTGAGGCGTTCTTCAACGCCTCGACGTGCTAATGGATTTTCGGTACTTGTTACTGGTGCGGGTGGATTCGTTGGGACCCACTGCTCACTCGCGTTAAAAAAACGCGGCGATGGGGTTCTTGGTTTGGATAACTTTAATTCGTATTATGACCCGTCTTTGAAACGGGCTAGGCAAAAGGTTTTGAAGCAGCACGAGATTTTTATTGTCGAAGGGGATTTGAATGATGGCGAATTGTTAGCTAAGCTTTTCGACATTGTGCCGTTTACTCATATACTTCATTTAGCTGCACAAGCGGGTGTGCGTTACGCTATGGAAAATCCTCAGTCTTATGTTCGCTCCAATATTGCTGGATTTGTTAATTTACTAGAAATCGCGAAAAATGCTGATCCACAACCCGCGATTGTCTGGGCTTCTTCCAGCTCTGTGTACGGGTTAAACACTGAAAACCCGTTTTCAGAGTCTCACCGTACTGATCAACCCGCCAGCCTTTATGCTGCTACCAAAAAGGCTGGCGAAGAGATTGCACATACGTACAATCATATCTATGGTCTGTCAATCACAGGCCTGCGGTTTTTCACTGTTTATGGCCCGTGGGGCAGACCAGATATGGCTTACTTTTTCTTTACTAAAGATATATTGCAAGGGAAACCAATCAATGTTTACCAGACGCATGACAACAAAGAGGTGGCGCGTGATTTCACGTTCATTGATGATGTAGTTAAAGGGTGTTTAGGCGCACTTGATACCGCGGAGAAGAGTACCGGGAAAGGTGGAAAAAAGAGGGGTCCAGCACAGTTAAGAATATACAACTTGGGGAACACGTCACCCGTGACAGTAGGGAAATTGGTGTCAATATTGGAAAGTTTGTTAAATGTTAAGGCTAAGAAGCATGTGATTAAGATGCCGCGAAACGGTGACGTTCCTTACACTCATGCTAATGTGAGCCTTGCATATAAGGATTTCGGGTATAAACCAACCACTGATTTATCGACTGGGTTGAGAAAGTTCGTTAAGTGGTACGTTAGTTATTACGGAATTCAACCAAGGGTAAAAGGGTCAAATGATTCTTCTTGATTTGTCTGATGATGACTTGATCTTCATCTTTCAAATGCTTTTTATGTTTTGTTCTATGTTTTTTTTCCTTCATTTTTGGTCCCTTTTTAAAGTATAATCGTCGTGGATGATGCCATTGTATCAAGGAGAGTCGTTGGGTGCTCGTGTAGCGAAAAATGAATTTCGATACTGTTGTATCACTTAGTGTTTGGTATAATTATGTATACGTACAACATATCATAAGATGGAAGCAAATTGGAATGGAGGTGGGGAAGTGTAGATTTGAGAAACGGAAGGGTTCAATTTGTAATATTTTATTCTTAGATGTAAATTTGGACATAAATTGATTTTGTACCCAAAAAGTAAAGGGTGGAGATCAAGTTATTGGATTTTGGAATTAAAGAAGAATTTGGCATCAAAGTTTCTTTTCTTTGAGTAAAATTATGTTTTGTAGTCATATTAAAGTTTGTTACTACCTCCGTCACATAATTATAGTCCACTGTTGACTTTTTAAGTCTTCATTTGGCAACTTTGACATTATATATTTTTATTTGTATTATATAATACTTGATAAAAATTATACCAATAAAAAATACATTCAAAACTCAATTCATTCATATATTTTGCATCAAATAATATATAACACAAATAAAAATATTTACGGTCAAACTTGAAAACTAAAGACTTTAAAAGTCAACAGTGGATTATAATTATGAGACGGAGGGAGTAATACTTTATTGCTTTTTGATGATTGCATATGGCTTTAGGGGAATTATAGATGCCTTCAATGATTGAAGAGGGTCTGAGTTGTAACAAAAGAATAGTTATATGGCCAATTTAGCAAAAAGAAAAAATAATTTGTTCCTTTGCTAAAGTGTAATCAAGGGGTGGCAATATTTTGTGTCGGTGGACAAAAAGAGGAAGGCAAGTTACATTCCTTTTGAACTTTTTATATGTACTATGTTTTACTTATGTTTTACTGTTGGCTGCTCTTACTTTGATGATGATACTGTCGTTGTACTCAGATATTTTAAAATTATATTCGACTCTGTCGGTTCAACCGGTTGAAACAGAAACTAGCTAGGAGACCGGACTGGATGTTATCGGAATTTTGTTTATTTGAGAATCGGATTGAACAAGCGGTTTTACGTTGACCCGGATCGACCCGGTTTGATAATCTTAGACAGACTATGACTTTTTTTTTTTTTTTTTCCCTTTTTTTTTAACAACAAAAATATTCTCTTTCTAAAACTAACAAAGCACTTTAGTCACTTTAGTCATTTTATATCTGTCGGTTCAATCGGTTGAAACAGAAACTAGCTAGGAGACCGGACTGGATGTTATCGGATTTTTGTTTATTTGAGAATCGGATTGAACAAGCGGTTTTACGTTGACCCGGATCGACCCGGTTTGATAATCTTAGACAGACTATGACTTTTTTTTTCCTTTTCTTTTTAACAACAAAAATATTCTCTTTCTAAAACTAACAAAGCACTTTAGTCATTTTATTTTTGCTAAACTCAAAATTTGGGTTAGGTTAAGTTTTATATTTGTATGGACAAACATATTTTGATTTGAAATGTTTATATTTAAATTGAAAAGTTAAAGTGATGGTGATTGATGTTGATACAAAAGTTGGGCTTACGTTGTTTGGACTCCTGCTCTCGTATCAATTAGAACTTTAGTGCTTGTGAAACCTGCACACTAAGAAAACGAACAACACCGTTAGGCTTATCGTGGGATTGTCTCCCACGATTAGACTCCGACGTGAGAGTAAGTAATCGGTTTAGGGTTTAGTTGAAGAGTTAGGGATTGTGTAAATCGTACCTTTTAATGAGAATATATGATTCTATATATAGGGCGCGGAGATCGTGTAGGTATCTTGCTCCTTACTCTTCGCACTCGTGGTGCTTATCCGGGGTAAGGATATCTATTCCGTAAATAGAAGATCCTTATCCTTTAATTATGCGTTTTGGTTGGGCTTTGGGCTTCGTGAGCCCAAGCCGTTGGTATTAACGGCCCAAGTCATTTGTCATGATAGCCCACTCGTGGTGGGTTTGGGCTTAGTAATGTCTATAATTTGGGTTTGTGGCCCAACTATAAGCTATACGTCATCATGTCCCCCCAGTCTAGTGTGCGCGGCTCGTAGCCGCGGATACTAGACTATTAAGACTAGCGGTAAGCGTGGCGGGAACGAGCCAAATATTTCCCGCCCAAAAAATTGGAACAATGTATCAAGTCCCCAAAATATCATGATAAGTGCTTCGAAAAACGGGGAGGGTGTCCACGTGTGCCTCGAGAAAAGGGGAAAAGTGTTGTACCTTTCGCCTCCCAGCCACACGTTTTGTTAGTGGGATCCACGTGGCGTCCCTTTTAGGGTTTTGGATGCATATAAAAGACACCGCCTCCATTCACTGTGGATCACACGGTAAAAATATTTCCACCATTTCCAAACTTTTCAAAGCTTTTCTTTCTACAATCTTTCGTTATACTAGGTAACTGCACCTGCGCAATTAAGCAGATCTTGTTTATAGTTGAAAAATGGTTGCTCAGTTACATGAGTTCCGCTCCAGGTTGGAATAGGATGACGCACGTCAGTTTTCTTCTGACTTCTTCATTCCTCTCGACGTCCACCCTGAAGCACCGGACGTGAATGCGTGTATTGCTGATTTCCCCGTTGGGAAAATCGGTTTGTATACACGCTTTTTTGATTACGCGAATTATCGCGTACCCATTTCTGTCTTTTTGAGCAACGTGCTCAATCATTACCAACTCCATATCTCACAGCTGCACTGTATAGGTGCGGCTAAGATATCAAATTTTGAGATTAATTGTCGGTTATTGGCTATCAATCCGATAGTTGACTTACTTCGTGCGTTTTACCACACAACGTGGTTGCATGGATGGGTTTCTTTTGCCAAACGCGCAGGGCGCCTTCAATGCTATGAAGAGAAGGTAGATTCCTTACGGCATTGGAGAGAGTACTTCTTCTGGGTAGATGATGTTGTGTTTCCGTCGCGCTTTGAGTTCTATACTCAAAGATCGTTGCCGAGGGATGAGCGTCCTATCCCTGGTTCTTACATCGCCGCGGATGCGGACATAATTGATGGTAACTGTATTCCCATTAACTCCTATCCTGAGGAGTTCTTGGTGCATATGGGGTTAAGCCGTAATTACTTTGATGGTGCGGATGAGGTTCCAACCTTCATTGATGAGAACAGCCAGGGTGGGTGCTCATCCTTTATTGCCTCTATAGCGTAAGTATTTCTCTAATTTGCTTGAATAACTAACTTGTTCTTGTTATTTGTCTCTTGTTTGTCGCAGAGATGGATTTGTTCGCGGTCGTGAAGCTGAAAGAACCCAAATGCGTAACAGTGGGGGTGCGTCCCCTGAGGGAGGGTGAGCATGCCACGGCGGGGCACCTGACTGTGTTTGCGGCTGTTGATCGTCAGGATTCTCCCCCTGCAGCTGTGCTTGTCGTGCCAGTGCAGGTTGTCCCTCCTACTGAGGAGAAGTCCCCTGTGGAGGAAGAGACGCATGTGGAGTCGTCCAACAGTGTGGAGATTGTGGAGGTTCGTAGGGAGAAGCGCAAGGAAGCGTCTTCTGGTGGTTATGTTGGTAGTACCTCCAAAAGGAGGCGTCGCCTGATTGGGGAGGATGAGTCAGATGCGCCAGATGAGATGTCTGCTACTAGCGCACAGAAGAATCAGGCCGAATCTCTACCACTTGTGTAAGTTTTTATGACTGTAACTTTCTTTTATTTGCCGTATCCGCGTACTAATAACATTTTCTTCATTTTGTAGGGATCATGCTGCAGAGGGTGATGCGGCGTTTGCTGATCATGCCGCATCGCCTAAGGTGGCTGATGTGGAGAAGCCCCTGAAGGCGGCAGCGCAGATGTCTGCGCAGGAGTTGGTGGGGGAGCTTGCTGATGTTGCTGCTCGCTAGGCTGAGTTGGTCACTCAGTTAAAGGCGCGGACCGTCGTTGAGGGAGGTAGCCTTGCTCAGAGGGATGAGCAGATTGCGCAGCTCAAAGCGCAGTTGGCTGAGGCTCAGGCAGAGGTGTTAACTGCCGATGAGCGTGCCAAGAGGGCGACTGAGGAGAAGCTTGTGGTTATGGCTGAGCTGCAGCGCGAACGTGGGGAATCGCAGCAATATAAGGCTGACCTCGCCTGGGGGTAAAATACCTGGAGGAGAAGAAGAATGAGCTCTGCGGTCAGCTTGCTCAGTTTGGCCAGAAGGTAGGGGACTCTGTTGGGGCGCAGGAAGAGAAGCTGCGCAGGCTGAGTATAGAGTATGATGAGGAGTTGTATCCTCATCTGATGTCGACCATTGCGGAGCGCAGGTATTTGTTGTACATTTCTTCTTAATTTCTGTATCTTTTATGTTCCTTTTCTAATGCCTTTGTTGTTATTTTCGCAGGTGGTTGATCAGCCATGGTTTGCGCCTGGCTGCTATGGGCACACTGGAGTCCCCAGAGGTCGTGAGTGCCTTCGGGAAGGTGGTGGAGTGCGCCGTTGCTCGTGGCAAGGCGCAGGCTGTGGAAGAGTTGGCTGAGGCGCAACTGCTGAAGGTTTCCCCCTCTGAGGTTCCTGAATATAATGCTGGTGCCTACGACGAGCTTGTGCAGGCGATGGAAAGGATGAGGCTCTTTGAGCTTCCACACGTTGCGCAGCTGGAGCGCGACCAAGATTATCCCATCCTAGTGATCATGCAGGGGTTAACTCTTGGGAGGCATATAGCAGAGAACGCAGAGGCCGAAGCTGACTTCTTCTTAAAGCCTGATGAGTCCCAACAGCTGGTTCCGGTGTTTGCGCGACCGCGTGACATCCTGAACCCCTTCGCTCTTAAGACGGAGGTGCCACTGAAGAAAGTCTTGGAGCGCCACGCAAAGAGGGCAGCCAAGAAGAAGGGTCTTAAGGGGAAGGCCACTCTCTGCGGTGTGGGTGCTGCACATCTTCCCAGGTCGGATGGCATTGCAGTCAGTGTGGCGACAGTGTCACCAAAAGATGCGATGTTGTTGAAGAAGCTGCAGGAGGCGGGGAGCTCAGCTGTGCCAGAGTCTTCCCCCAAGCGCATCCATAGCGTGTAGATATGTATAACTCTTAGTTATAGTTTTGTAAAAACTCGTGGTTTTTAGAAAATAAAATTATTGAACTCTTTTTTGCACATATGTTGTTTTTGTACTTTAGATTTTTTCTTTGTCTTTATTTCGTGAAAGACTTATCTAGAGTAACAAACGTGCAAATAATATCTTGTATTTGAGCCCAGAATTTGTGCATTAAATTCGTAACTTAGGAAACGTTTGCGGTCCATAACCTTAACAAACGTGCTAGTAAATGTGTAGCGTACTACGTTTATCATTTTTGGTAACCAAGTGTCTTGGTTTATTAGTTCGTTTTATACTTGTTGTTGCGCCTTCATTGTGAGATGCGTACTAAGATCATAATTTTGTATGAAATTAGTGTCCGAACTTAGGAGTCAGTTGTTTTGAATCCATGTGGTGGGGTGCAGCGTACTGCGAATTCCACTATGTAAGAATCAATTGTCTTGAGTCTAAGTTTTGTTAAACGCGCACAGTGTGCGATAAAGTGCATCCATCGTGGGATGTACTTGTGAACTTACTCTAACGTCTTGATAGTAAGGTGTTTAACAGGGATACGTGACCCGATGTTGATGGGTTTGCAACCCTCTTACTCAATGAGTACTTTAGTAGGTTTACTCATCCTGTCTGCCCTCGTGTGGTCTTAATATGTGCATGCATGCCATGTAGGCAATAATATAAACAGAATTGAAACATAAATAAATAATGTAAACAATAATGTTGAATTGTGTTGTGGAGTTAGCTAGAAACCACAACGTTTTATTAATTGTTGCAAGTGCAAAAAGGACAATCTCCTAATAAAGAAAAAAAATAAATACACCAACATTTATTGAGGGCTTACTAAAGTGCAGATGTGTCAGTGTGTGGGCCGTGGCCTAAAGGTAGCATCTCTTGAGATTGCAAATGTTCCAGGTGCGCGGTAGCTCGTGGCCTTTCATGTCGCGCACTCTGTACGCACTGTCGCCTAATGCCTCTGTGACCTCGTAAGGCCCTTCCCACTTGGGTCCGAGCTTGCCCGTGTCTTCTGCATGGCTTGCATCGTTGGCGCGGTATACAAAGTCCCCTGGTTTGAAAGAAGTGTTTTTGACTCGTGCATCATAATACTTCTTCATCTTTGATTTAGCCTTTGCTTCGCGGATAGCCGCCCTTTCGCGTCGTTCTTCCAACAGATCTAAGTCAATACGCCGTTCATCATCGTTTGTTGTGATGTTAACTTCCGATGTACGGATTGTTGGCATTCCAATTTCTGCTGGTATAACAGCTTCTGTCCCGTAGACAAGAGAAAAAGGTGTATCGCCGTTGCTGACTTTGATTTCTGTGCGATGGGCCCACAAAACATGCGATAATTCGTCCACCCATCTTCCTTTATGTCTATCCAAGCGCGCCTTAATTCCTTCACCCAGGCTACAATTCGCGCGTTCCACTAATCCATTTGTTTGTGGATGTTTAACTGATGCGAAGTGCTGTGTGATGTGTAACTGCGCGCACCAATCTTTGAATGGATTATCACAGAATTGTTTTCCGTTGTCCGAAATAATTTCTCCAGGTAGGCCAAAGCGGCATACGATGTTATCCCAAACGAATCGTTTGACCTGGTTGCCTGTGATACTTGCCACTGCTTTTGCCTCGATCCATTTGGTGAAGTAATCAATGGCGACAATGAGGAACTTGAGCCCTCCTGGCGCGACTGGAAAGGGTCCTGCAATATCAATTCCCCATTTATGGAATGGCCATGGTGAGGTGATGGGTGTTAACTCATGTTGTGGTTGACGCGGAATTGGTCTGTGAACTTGGCAGTCGTTGCATCTTCTAATCATGTCTCGCGCGTCGCGGTGCATGGTAGGCCAATAGTACCCGGATCGCAATGCGCGCGATACAACAGACCGTGGTCCTGAATGCATGCTGCAAGAGCCAGCGTGGATTTCCCGGAGTACGTAATCTGCCTGAAGAGGTCCGACGCACCTAAGCCATGGTTGTAGGAATGAACGCCGATATAGGATACCATCTCGAAGTTCGAACCTCTGCGCTGTGCGCCGTATCCGTCGAGCGTCCTTTTGTTCTTGGGGGAGTGTTCCCTTGCTAATAAAGTCCATGATGGGTGTCATCCATGTAGGATGTTCTTCCTCTATTACTGTGGACACTTCCATCTCAGAGATGGATTTGTTCTTCAAGGTTTCCACCAATACTTGTTTTGACAGGTGTGCAAAGCTTGTGGATGCGATTTTACTTAGCGCATCTGCTTTTTTATTTTCTCCTCGTGGGATTTGTTTGATGGAAAACTTGTCAAAATTCTTGATCAAGGATTTGGCTTTATCGAGGTATTGGATCATGTGTTCTTCTTGAGCCACATACTCGCCTAACACGTGGTTAGCTACTAATCGTGAATCCACATTAGCTTCTAGGTTACGTACACCCATTTGATTTGCTATGCGTAGTCCAGCCAGTAATGCTTCATATTCTGCCTCATTGTTTGTGGCTATGAATTCAAAGCGTAGTGCGTAAGTGTGCTCTGTTCCATCTGGGCTGGTAAGGATAAGACCTGCGCCTGATCCTTTTGCGCACGAGGATCCATCTGTAAATAGAACCCATGGTTCTTGTAATGGTATTTCAACCTTTGGTGATGGAGCATCAGCATCTGGCTTCTCGATAATGAAATCAGCCAATATATGTCCTTTGATCGCTGTGCGCGGCCTATAGGAAATGTTATGTTCGCTCAATAACACACTCCACTTTTGAAGCCGCCCTGATGCATCAGGTTTAGAGATAATCTGCTTGATGGGTTGGTCCGTGATTACAGCTATCGGATGCGCTTGGAAGTACCTGCGCAGCCTTTTAGCTGCAAATACTAGAGCTAGGACCAGCTTCTCCATAGCGGTGTAGTTAGTCTCTGTCTTCTTGAGGGCTTTGCTTACGAAGTATATAGGTGTTTGAACAGAGTTTCTGTCTGTCAGTAGTACCGCGCTGACTGCTCCATGGGTCGCTGAGAGATACATGATCAATTCTTCTCCTTGTCGGGGTGCGACAAGTTTTGGTAGCTCTGCTAGGTTTTGTTTCAGCTGCTGAAAAGCTTCTTCCGCTTCTGGAGTCCATCGAAAATCTCCTTTCTTTGTGCACTTCGTGAGTGTTTTAAAGAGAGGAAGTGATTTGTCCGCTGATTTGGACAAGAATCGGTTCAGCCCGGCTAGTTTGCCGTTTAGTGACTGGACTTCTTTTATTGTGCGCGGTGAAGGTAACTCGATGACCGCTCTTGTTTTTTCTGGACACGGTTTAATACCATCGGATTCTATTAGGTATCCAAGAAACATGCCTTCTGTTGCTCCGAAAGTGCACTTCTTAGGATTCAATTTCATGTTTATTCTTCCCAATGTTTTAAACGTCTCCTCTATGTCACGCACCAATTCCTCTTCGATATGGCTTTTTATGACTAGGTCATCAACATAGACCACCAAATTGCGACCTACTTGCTTCTCAAATGCGTTGTCCACTAACCGTTGGTATGTGGCTCCTGCGTTTTTTAAGCCAAAGGGCATTTTTGTGTAGCAATACACCCCTTGACTAGTGTGGAAAGTTGTTTTTTCTTCATCCTCCTTGGCCATTTGAATTTGGTGGTATCCTTTGTACGCGTCTAGGAAGCATTTGAAGAGATACCCACACAGGGATTCTACTTTCCAATCGATTTCTGGTAGTGGGTAGCAGTCTTGTGGACATGCTTTGTTGAGATCGGTGAAGTCCACGCACATTCTCCAGCTACCATCGCTTTTCTTTACCATCACTGGGTTGGAAAGCCAATCGTGGTAATAAACCTCTCGCATGATCCCTACGTCCACGAGCTTGTGTACTTCCTCTAGGATAGCTTTTGCGCGTTCTGGAGCTTGGCTACGCTTTTTCTGGCGTATTGGGGGATATCCTTGTCGGATTTCGAGCTTATGTTCAGTAATGGCTCTTGGCACTCCAGTCATGTGTTTGGGTTCCCATGCAAAGATGTTTAGGTTCTTTTGCAATAATGCGCACACAGCTGCTTTGCCCTTGTCGGACAGTGATCCCCCAATTGATATCTCTTGGTCAGGATAATCTAGGTGGATTGCAACTTTTAGGTTTGTTACCCTGGTTGTGTGCTGTTCTGGAACACGCGGGACTTCATCTGTCACTATGTTACATTCTCGTGGAGATACAGTAGTGTTGTAGAGGGTAACGATTACTCCTTCCACTGGGAACTTAAGCATCCCATGTGCTGTGGATGGAACTGCGCGCATGGCTGATATCCCTGGTCTCCCGATGATGCCATTGTACGACGAGGGGGACCTGATTACCATGAAGTTCATCCAGGCTGTTGTGGAATGATATTCATTACCGATTACCACAAGTATGCGTAATTGTCCCATGGGCCAAATCTTTTCGCCTGTGAATCCAGTTAGCGACGTTGTGGCCGGAATTAACTGGTTTCGTATCTCAGACTTTAGCCTTTTGAAGCAGTGTTCATACATGATGTCCGCAGACGCTCCTCCATCGACATACATGTGGTGGATCTCGTGACCTCCCGCCTGTATCTCGATGGTGAGTGGTTCTATTACTGCGTTGTCCGCAGTGAGAGTGGGGAAAGAGATATGATTTCCCTTGGAAAATCTTTGGCTGACTTTTTGTTTCGTATTTCGTTGCCATGATTGTATCATGTATATCGTATCAGCCTTATTTTTTGGTATCTCCTTTTTGGCCCCATTCTTTTGTCTATCTTTCCCCTCTTTGATGTTTTTAACGAGGTGGTCCATCTTCCCTTCTCTTACTAATTTGTCAATTAGCTGGCGTAGTTGAACGCACTCGTTAGTAGTATGACCCTTCTGTCCATGATATTCGCAGTATCCTCCTCCGATGCGCTTTTCTTCTGGGGTGATCATGGGTGGAGGTTTTGGAAAATTTGCTCCCTCTATCGCGAATATTTCCTTAGGGGTTTTTGTGAGTGGGACGTATTTGTCGTTATCCCTTCCACTACCCTGGTTGCGGTAATTCCTGTTGCGGTTGCCACTTTGGTCGTTGGATTGTCTCCTTGACTGTTCTTGTGGTTTAAAGGTTTAGTAACCTTTTTTGCTGTCTGCCGCTGCCGCTTCCCCTTGGATGAAGGATCTGGTGCGCTTTGTTAGCTCATCAAAGCTTTGGGGTACTTTATCATTTAGCTTCCGTATCAGCTCTGGGTTATTGATCCCGTTCATGAACCCTGAGATCTTTAATACCTCGGGGCATGCCTTGACTTGCATGCATTCATCCTTAAAGCGCTCCATGTAGGCGCTTGTGGATTCCCCTTGGCGCTGTTTTACTCTAGCTAGTTCCACAGGGTTCTTTGCGTACTTCTTTCATTGTGTGAAATTAAGGCGGAATGCCTTCCGCAGCTCTTCAAACATTGCATGAAATTAAGGCGGAATGCCTTCCGCAGCTCTTCAAACACATTTATGCTTCGTCGTGGAAGCTTGCTGAACCATGTTCGCGCATTCCCCACTAAGGTAGAGTTGAACATATGGCACCACACAGGTTGTGGCCAGTTTTCGATAGCAGCCGCTGACTCGAAAATTTTTAGGTGATCATCAGGATCACCCGTGCCATCGTATGTTTTAACATTGGTGGGCATGCGCCTTTCCTTGTCATCTGAGAAATCGCTTATGTGTCGCGTGAACGCATCAACCTTTTGGCGACGCCAAGGAAGGGAAATATCCTCGTCCTCATCGTACCGTCGTCGGTTCTTAGATTTCCAATGTCCCGTCTCTCTATCCTCGTTGTCCGAGGAGCAGCTTGAGGGGGAGTTGTTTCTCCTGTGGCGCTTGCGCCGTTTTTCCCCGGAGTCCGAATTTGAAGGACTTGTACTTGGGGAATAGTGTTTCCCCAGTCTATCTTAGATTCTTCTGCTTCCTGACCTTGAGGTGCTTACGCTTGGTGAGCGTTGTCGTCCAAGCCTATCTTGTATCCTGCGGCTACCAAGCCTAGCATGGACACTGGTGTGCCTCGCGTTGTCTTCGTAATCCTCCGAGTATTGAGAGTTAGATGTTGTACCAAGTCTGTCATGGACGTTGGTGCGCCTCTCATTGTTTCTGCGCTCATGGTGGCGCGGTGGAGATTTTTCTTGGTTAAAGTTTAGCCGATTTTGCAGGTTGCGGCTTGACCTTTTCCTTGCCTCCTCTTGCATGAGACTAGTTAAAGTCTCATAATGTTGGGACACGAAATCGTTTAATGTTACTCAGGTGCATCCTCTTCTACTGCGAGGATGTCCGTCTCCGCATGAGGTTCCCTCTCTCTATTAGGTGCTCCTGGTGGCACAGTGTTGTCCACTATGGATGCCACCTGGTGGGGAGTGGTAAAGAGAGTGCGCTGAATGTCCTCAGCGCTTGAGACTACGGTAGTAGTTCGGGTTGTCCCCAAGGGTAATTCTACCGCAGTAAGGATTGGAGTTACATTCGACTCACGATGGCTAGGCGCACTGGTTGTTCCAGAGGTCGGTTTAGGAGTCGAATCTTGATGCTTCTTCCTATGTGAATCATCACGTGTCTTCTCCGGCTGCGGAGTCCGCTGACCTGAGTTCTTGTTTTTCGGCATTCTGGTCTTGAGTTCTTAGTGTAGGGTCCCACGGATGGCGCCACTTGTTGATACAAAAGTTGGGCTTACCTTATTTGGACTCTTGCTCTCGTACTAATTAGAACTTTAGTGCTTGTGAAACCTGCGCACTAAGAAAACGAACAACACCGTTAGGCTTATCGTGGGATTGTCTCCCACGATTAGACTCCGGCGTGAGAGTAAGTAATCGGTTTAGGGTTTAGTTGAAGAGTTAAGGATTGTGTAAATCGTACCTTTTAATGAGAATATATGATTCTATATATAGGGCGCAGAGACCGTGTAGGTATCTTGCTCCTTACTCTTCGCACTCGTGGTGCTTATCCAGGGTAAGGATATCTATTCCGTAAATAGAAGATCCTTATCCTTTAATTATGCGTTTTGGTTGGGCTTTGGGCTTCGTGAGCCCAAGCCGTTGGTATTAACGGCCCAAGTCATTTGTCATGATAGCCCACTCGTGGTGGGTTTGGGCTTAGTAATGTCTATAATTTGGGTTCGTGGCCCAACTATAGGCTATACGTTATCAATTGACATGGTTAAATTTTGAAGAAACAACATATTAGAGTTATAAAGTATAAACTATTTTTGGTATTATATTTGCTTAATTTAAAATGTTCATTAATAAGATATAAATTTTAAAACACGATAGAGTTATCTCAATTTTACAAATTAAAACTATACTTCTATTGTAAACTAGAACTATAAGTCGATTGTTTTTGCATTTTCTTAGTATTGTAGATACGAATATAAAATACTAAACCTAATAGAGTCGCCTCATTTTTTATCAGTTCAATTAAATGTGCGATCGAAATTGGACAAATACCTACAAGATCAAAGATGTTATGAAAAATATACATAAGTATAGAATCGGCTCGACCGGCGGATGAACCGATGACCCGATAAACAGATGACTCGACCGGGTCAATTAAAAAAACCGAGTTTTAAAGCATTGATTGTACTATCATTGTTATATAAGAGCAAAGGGTGTAGTGGCTCAAAACAAATGCAAAAAATGATGCCATGTCATGCCATCTTACCATTTCTCATATCTTCACTTTGCAACTAGTTTTCCAAACAAATCAACCTTAAGTACAGATTGTAGCACACCTCGTAAGATTAGCAATCATAATATCTTTAAATGACATGCCACATTAAACAAACAAAAACATAATTGCATAACCTAAAAACATAACAAACATATTAGGTTTTAAAAAACATAGATCATATAACATATTCACAAATAAAAAGCCTTAATTTTTACTATTAAATTCGTCGTAAACATGCTTTTTTTCCCAGACTTGTGCACCTGCTGCAAAACGGGATTGTTCACTTCATTATTGGGCCATTTTTCTTGAAATTTCATAGGTATATATATAGAGATGGCAAGGGGGCGGGTATGTGGGGAATGGTTGATACCATCCCCATCCCCGAAGTTAAATAGCTATCCCCATCTTCGTCCCCATCCCGTCCCCAATGGGAAATCGGGGATTTTTTCCCCGTTACATAATTATAAGTAAGCCATATTATAAACAGATGATTGTACATAGGTTTCTGAAAAGAAAAGAAAAAGATACAAAACATTTAAATTGCTGATGTTTAGAAAACATTAACACATATAACAAAAATTGTTTCTTTGAAAAGAACTTATTATATCAACCTTGGATCTTAAGTAAATATCAAACTTGGATAATATAAAATTATTATATGAATTAACATATGCCTTATCATTGATCAAAAGAAGAACATTTAGAGAATGATGAAATCAAGTTTCATAACATAATATAGACATATAATGTATTTTGTACATAAAATATATTTGGGGACGGGTTCGGGGATCCGAGGGTATTACCATACCCGCCTCCATACCCTCTTTTCAGCATCGGGGATTCCCCGCCCCCATCCCCCCCCCCCCCCCGGTCAACTCGGGAATTACCCGGTCAAATCGGGGTCGGGTATCGAATTCTCCGTTGGGTTCGGAGTTTTTTGCCACTCTACACATATACGATCATAGGACTACAACTTTGTAGTTTAGTGCTTCAGTTGGGGAATAATCATTCTGGGAGTTTTTGTCCCCTGAAGTCGACTAAAAAATTGGATCATAAAGTTGAAACTTTTTTACTATTGTTTAAACTTTACTTGATTAACAATGGATCTTAATGCAAGTGGGAGTTTATTACGTATGATAGTACTCCCTCCGTCCCATAAAACTGTCCAGTTTGACTTTTTAGAGTCAAACTGATTCAAGTTTTACCTTAAATATTTTTTATGTGTTATATAATACTTGATGAAAAATTATACCAATGAAAAACACACTTAAAACTCAATCCATTCATATATTTTTCATAAAGTATTATATAATACTCACAAAAATAGATAAGGTCAAAGTTGAACCAGTTTGATTCTGAAAAGTCAAACTGGACAGTTTTTATGGGACGGAGGTAGTAGTTTTTAATGCCCTAACTTGACTTTTAATTCACTTATGAATAATGAGAATAGGCTTTGATTATTAGTGAGTGTTTTGCTTAATTGATTATGTGTTTAATTTGTTAACATGCACACTATTATTAGATAATAATGATAGACTAAGAATAAAACATAACGTAAAGTTTAATTTTGATTTCAAACTTTAAAAATCTAATCTTTGTTATAAACAATGATTTCAACCCGCCCGTTGATGCGGATTATTCACATACGATAATAGTGTAAGTGTTGATAGACCAAATTCAACACGAATTGTTCTAAACAAAGTATTGAATTAAGAAGATCTAAAAAGTTTAAAAAGCAAGCAATCATTAATGGATAACTGAAACACTCGTTTTTGAAAACAAGATACACACAAAGCTACACAAAATCATTTTCATCCCTCCAAGGCTACAGTTCTTGCAAATAAGACAACTCGCTTTCATTACTTCATGGCTTCAACTCTTGCTAATTTGTCACTGGTAACAAAATTGTTTTCACTCCCTTGTCCAAATCAGCTCTCGCTTCTTATATAATCATTTAGTTTTTGTAGCAATGATCACCAACCTGTAAAGTAGCTATATGTTGGGTACATCATTCAACGGATCAAACTATTACATGTTTGAAAGCAATGGAAAATAAACTTTCCACAAAAGCAATAAACAACATACCTCAACACATCCAGTTAAATGAAGCAAGCAATTTTCCACAGCGAAGTTGACGATACTCGAGATGACCAATGATGTAAGCCGATTCATAGGTGATGACTATGACAACTTTTGTGTTAAAAATCGCCTTTATCAAAATGCCAAAGTCAATACAAATACAACCAATATCGGAGTATGAAAATTGGGAAAACTCTATAAATGTTTTTTGGTAAACAGGAAAGCATGATTTTTTACGCAAAAAAGAATGAATAACATCTTAGACCGCGACTCCTAATGTCAAACACCTTGTTTTAACTATTTTCGCTCTTGTTTTCCGGTCCAAGATATATTTTTCTCTTGCCTATTAATTCTTCTTGAACCTAAATAATAAAATGGAGAAAACATTAGTAACATGAGTACATGACACATGATATCAAAAATTTGGCTCAAATATTGTGGTGACTCTATAAATAATTACATCGCTATATAATTTGGAAACTAAAAGTATGAAAGATCGAAACTAGCTACCCTTTTACCAAAAAACCTAGCTACCCCGTTTCTGCAAATGAGATCCGAGATCTAATGATTTTCAATAAACTTAATTGAAGTCCTTGGTAACATTAATGACCTGTACGTGTTTCCAAATTAAAATATGGTCGGTGAATTAAGGGGATATATTTCTAGCTGGCAAGGTGTGTTTACAAAGAAATATTGTACGATTAAATTATGGAGGGTAAATTCAAAAGAATAATCATTAGATCTTATAATGAATGTTACTAGAGCGATAGGTACTGTAACTTGAGTTACGAGTTAACATCGCTTTATCTAAGCGTCACATCAGCTTTAATATTTCAACCTTAAAAAAGAAAAGAAAAAAAATATCATAACATCACATTTTGGGCCCCACTATTTTTTAAAAAATCCTTAAACTAAAACTAATATTTCATTTAATAATTAACATAACATTACAACTTAAACCTTAAAATACGAATAAAAAAAAACGATATAAAAAAAAACGAAATAAAAATATATATATGACATAAAAGAAATTACGAAATACAAATAAATACACTCCTTTGGTTGCAAATTATATTTTTTGAATGATTTTCTCGTTTTCCATATCGATCCAATACACAGTGTTTGTATCCATTTTGGAAGTATCAATATCGAGAAATTTTATCTTTTCCAACCTCATAATCGTTTGATCTTTTTCTTTAGCCGCCGCGTACGCCGCTTGGGCAGCTTCCCATTTGATACGATACTCGGATGTCATAACGTCCTCGAATTGGCTTGACGAGCTCGTTCCCCAAGTACTCGCTCCCCCGGTACTCATCGTGGTCTCGGATTTGGCTTTCTTCGAAGCACGTTTTTTGCCCATCAGCCGTGGTTGAGCATCATGAACAAATAACGCATCGTTTATTTGGCTTGGGACATCGCCGGTAAAATTAACAAGTTCCGGCACATCCCATTTTTTATGGCTTCGCAAAACATCCCATGCATCCTCGTTATTAAACGGCGCTCCTCTATGCTCATCACGGTAGATTTGTCTAGCCCGTTTCATGTTATCCAACTCATTTTCCCCACTTTTTTCAAATGTTTTGAACGTTTGTAGATCGAGTTGAACTTTTGGCAATCACGATTCAACGTTTTTCACATGCTTGTTAGCATATCTTTGTTGCGTGGTCGAAATTTGTGTTTATTAAACTTGTTCATAACCCGGAACCAAAACGTTTGGCCCGGTTGTGAACGCCCAACTTTTTAATCCTCGGTAACGACAACATAACATGATGCAAGTAGTTTTTCTTTATTTGGTTGCCAACGTAATGTAGTATCGGTCACTTCGGGTTTTTTTTCGTCTATTGGTTCGGGTTTTTTGGATTTTTTTGCCTTTCGTTTACCACGACTTGTGGGTTTTCGTGAAGACGTAGGTGCTTCGGATAAATCATTTGTTTCGATTTGTGTAATTGAAGATTGGGATGGCGAGTTGTTCGAATTGTAAATTTTGGAAATTGGCATTTAATATGTTTTGGCTTTGTTGCCACATTAGAAATCGTTGATGTTGTTGGTAAAGTTCCTTGGACGGCAATCCGAGTGGGTTAGCCAAAGGGATATTGGTTGATGAAGACCCCGCGTTCGGGTTTGAAGATGAAGACCCCCGCGTTCAGGTTATTCCACCCTATGAGGTTCAAGAAACTCTCGTTATTGTTATATCCCGACATTTTTTTATTGAGAAAATGGAAGTCTATGTATATGAGATTGAGTTGTGGAAGTGTGAAGAAAAGTTGTATATTAGTTGGTACTTCTAGTGGTGAAAAAAAGTGTTTTTTTTTTTTTTTTTTTTTTTTTTTTTTTTTTTTTTTTTTTTTTTTACATTATGACGGTTATATAACGTACAGGGGGCTAAGCTATTTTATTTATTTAATTTTTAATTCAAATGACTTAGCCGTTACAGGGGGCTAAAATGCAAATTTGGTTTGTCATCTTCGACCCCCAACGCATGTTGCCACAGCAACGCAGGGCATAATGCCCAACGAACGGTGTGATAACACTGCTTAACGCATCTCCAGCTCAGCTTAATGCCTAGCTCCACGTTACCGTACCCCATGCTCTTATGAAAACGAGTAAACCTTATTGTTTACGTACTAGCTAAAATTTTTAAGGGTTTTGCTAACAACTACTTCATGGGTGTTGTATAAACTTTTATTAATTAAAAACATTTTTAAGTATGAACTTACTTGATATTAATATATGCCTGAAACTCACTTACTTTCATTATATATGTGTTTAAATCATGTATTTACAAAAATAATTAGTTCATATTTGGAAACGTTTTTAACTAATGAAATTTTAAACAACACCCATAAATATGTTAGCAAAACTAAAATTTTAATTTCATCTGTGGAAACCGTAGAGGGGGGGGGGTGAATACATTTCCGTTTAATACTTAAAAACATTTGTATCAAACAACCGATCAAGTGTGACATAATATGAAAAGTGTCAACACTAGTCTTACAAGAACTAGAGATAATAAAAAGCAACAAGTAAGGCATGTCACATTAACACAAACTTAGACATATTAGTAATAACATGTCATGACACAAACACAACTAACATGATATAAGCAACAAACCACACAAATATAAATGCAATGCAAAGTATACATAAAGTGGGAAATGCAAGAATAAACGTAAAGAGATAAGTAAAGAAAGCGCAGTCACGAAGCTCCTCTTCGCTCTACTCCACTCCCCGAGTATCCAACTTGAGAGTTACTCCACTAATCAACAAGCTCTGTAGAAAACTAGAAGGGGGGGGGGGGGTTGAATAGTTTTGCGTCTTTTTCGTTTTAATAAAAGTTTACTTTCAAATAATTGATGGTAATTTGTAAAAACCTTTGAAGCTAAAGTATAGATACACATTAATTCACATAAATACTTCTTATTTAAAGTGTTAAATAGAAATTATAATTTCATATATCTCACTTAAATATAAGTTTGTATTTATATGTATATACGTGTTTTAATGATAGTATATACTTTAATTTACTAATGTATAATTAATGTTTTGAATGGAATCTAGTTTGATCTTTATGTGAAACCAATATATGCACAACACACAATAATAATAATGTATAAGAAGGCAAGTAAGTAAACAAGTAAAGAATAAGGGATGGAAAGATCAAACCGAGAGACAAAGGATTTATAGTGGTTCGGCTACAAGGACACCTTCCTTGCCCTACTCCACTCCCCGAGCACCGAACTCGAGAGTTTTCTTCACTAAGTCAATAACCTCCCTTATGGCGGAGAAAACCGTACACACCAAATGCTTACACCAATTAACGACACAAAGCAAGATGTCGAGTTCTAATCGTAGCTAGAACCAATCTCACACCAAATAACACACCACAATTTCTTCACACCTTTGAATTCTTCAATAAGTCTTCACACCACTAGTATCTTCACGCCTTCACAAAATTCTTCACAACTTCAAAGCACCAATGTCTTCACAACTTCAAGCCAATAATAACTTTGCACCTTCAAACCACTTGAGTCTTCACAACTTCAATCTCTAATGTCTTCAAATCTTCCCCACTTGAAAACTTCACTTTCTTCACAACTAATCACTATTGCCACTCTCTTCTATCTTCACTAATATTTAACACTACTTCTTCACTTCAACTTCCACTACACACTTACAACAATTCTAGATTCTACAACTAAATCTAGAAAACTAATACATACACCTTATTCACCAAAGTATGAAAGATCAACAAGATGAAACAACCAAACAACTTAGATAGCAAGATGATACTAAGTTGTAATACTTCTGGTAGAAGTATTATTCTCTTTGCACTTGAGTGTTGAGGCTTGAATCACTTTGAAACAAAGATCAAAGTATATAAGATCAAAGGATTTTTAGAAGATGGAGAGGGATGTTTAGATCAGAAAGTTTTTAGTGCAAAAAGGTGAGAAAAATATGTGGAATGATCCAATATTTATAGGGCCAGAAAATACTGTTCTGGAGCGTGCCGGTCCCCTTAATTAGGGGGCGGTCCCCTTAATGATTAAGGGGGCCGCCTAGTATAATTAAGGGGGCCGCCCTCCTTGGATTTTCTTGTCCTTTTGTGAGGAGAATTTTTCTGGATTAGATTTGCCATTTTTGGTTAAAAATTTGAATTCACAAATTTGTAATGAATAAAACATATTCTTTTAATTCCAAAAATGTTTTTCAAAAGATATAAAATGTTTTGTAACATTTTATAATTATCTAGTGATTAACAAAAATGTTCCTTTGATCTTGTAATACATTAGACACTTTGTTTATTCATACCTTAAGTGATTTAATGGTAAAGATGAGTATTTACTACTAAATACTTGTTTATGTCATAATCTTTGGTTTGATGAGTTTTCGTTTTGTGATTATCAAAACATAGAGACATCGAAAGATATGAATAACGTTTTTAGTCATTTATTTATATCAACAATCTCCCCCTTTTTGATGATTACAAAACCTAAACTCATTAAATCCAAAAATTAATTTTTAGACAAGTATTTAGTGAGTTTATATTCACTTCTCCCCCTTTTTGTAAAATAAAAAAGGTTTAAGCCAAAAGGAAGTAAGCTCCCCCTTGATGTATGCTCCCCCTCGTTTGAGGGCACCAAAGGGTTCGAGAATTTGGATTCTTGCAAGAAAAATATTAGAAGCACAAGCATAGCACAAGCAAACACATATATCATAATACTAACAAGTAATAAACATGGCAAAAGATAATGAGGAACACATATTAAGTCATTCATTGATAGAAAATGATTATGTCAACCCATAATCATTGTTACAAAAGCCATAAATATAAAATATTAAGACTAAGTATAGCATCCTATTGTGCTAACAAGGAGTGTCACCAAACTTTCTTGAATCCCAAAATGGTTGAAAGGTTTTATTTGAAAATGAGAAACATAAGCATATAAAATGCTTGGTGGTTTAGTGGAGATAAACTTTTGGTTGCATGGATGTTGGTGAGTTTGGAGATGTGGTACTTGTAGGTGGTGGGTTAGAAATAGGGTTTGTTGATTGAGGGTTTTGATGTTGTTCAAGTGATGATGTTTGTTGAGATCTTGTAAGAAGATACTCAATCCAAGTGAATTGCTCATTCAAGGCAATGGTTTGTTGTTGAAGGAAGATGCAACAAGGGCAATTGTTGACATGCTTCTCAACTTGGTTGATGTTGTGTGGTGATGATGGTGAGCTTGATTGGGTTGGATCCAAATTGCGTTGCGCAAGATGTAATGCTAAAAGAGCACTAAGCTCATGAGCCTCTTTTAGCTCCTCAACGAACTTCAAGTGTTCGGAGGAAGGTGATGATGGTGGAACATGATGGTTGTCTTGGGTGAAGGTTTGAACATGCAACATAGGAATGTCATGTGAGGTTGTAGGATGTGGTGGTGGTACTCTTGGTGGTGGAGACATGGTTGAGCTTGGGTAGTCATGAAAACATGAAATGAGTGGAAGAGGTTCTCCAAGAGTGAGTGGTGTTTTAGTTGAATGAGCAACATGTGAAGTATTGATTGAAAGATTGGGATTGATGTTTTGGGATTGAGCATGCTCATCATAAGAAGAAGCATGAATGAGGGAATGAGTGGGTGAGAGGTTGTGAGATGAATCATTATTGTGGGTTTGAGGTTTAGTAGTTGGTTGACTTGGAACAACATCACTTGAGTTATGACAAGAATCAAGTTTCCTCCTACAAACGGGTTTGACGGAGATCCTTGCGGTTCTTGAAATCTTAGGTTTTTGGTTGTTGGGAGATGACATGTTTGGGTGTGATGGCATTAATGATGGGAAGAGGGTATTTATAGTGTATGAGAAATGTGGTTTAGGAAGGTAAATTTTGAGGGATAACATGGGACAAAATATGTTTGTGAATTTTGGGAAGTATAGGCTGAAATGGGTCAAAAAGTGATAAAGAAAACAGTATCCCCGACCATCAGATGGCCGGTCCCCTTAATTAGGGGCCGGTCCCCTTAATCATTAAGGGGGCCGCCTTATATAATTAAAGGGGCCGCCCATCTGGTGATTCCCAGAATGCCAGAAATGGATTTTTGCAGAAGATTTTCAAAAAGGTTGTGTTTTTGGATTTGGATTCAAGTAAGTTCAACTCTTTGAGGCAATATAGGGCATACTATTCATGAATGTAGAGAGTGATATAGAAATAATTGAAATAAGCAATAAATTTATAATAATCATGCTATCTATTTATTTATCAATTAAGATATGCAATTAAGGAGGCAATAAGGCAAATGAGCTAAATGAGCAACTATATGAACATGATAACACTTAGCCTAGAGCAAACATGTTGATGATTGTTAACAAGTAACACATAGGTGGATATGATTATATGGACTTCAAGACTTGTTACAAACAAGATCCATATGGGCAAGTCATGATTCTCATGAAATGATTTGATTAAATTGTGAATGTCATTTCCAATAGAGGTGTATGACACATGTGAGAAAGTTAAATGTGTTTTAAGCAAAACGTTTTTAGTTTTATTCAACAATGTTTTGAAGTAAATTCAAGTGTGCATTACAATAACGTGAAGAAGAAAAAAAAATTAATCTTGTTTTTGATTAAAATAATGGTTATGAAAGAAGTTTTAGTTAAGTAAAGAAATATTTCATTCAAAAAGAGAGAAGTTTTAAACATGATGTTTTGATCATGATAATCAAGAAGTTGCAAGTGAAGGATTTGAAATGGAAGCTTGTCATTTTCAAGAGAATCAATTAAGCCCATTGTCACACATAATCATCTTTAATGACACCTAAAGATATTAAAGTGAAATGATAGATACTTATGATCTAAATGCAATGGGACAGGAAGGAGCAAGGTAAATAGTTCATGAATACAAGATAGACATATATATATATATATATATATATATATATATATATATATATATATATATATATATATATATATATATATATATATATGTATACAAAGAACATCATAATATCAAGTTGCAAACAAATATCAATTATAATGCATCTATTAATACAACTAGTAAGATCATATAGCTTAAGTGGAAGGGTTCTACTATAGATCATAGAAGATTTAAGAAAAATGATAATAGACTAAACAACAAGAAGGTTAATAATGCTAATATCATGTATGCATATATTAGTGTTAATAATCTAAAAGCATGGCAACTTATCAGTTAAATCGTATTCACACACTAATTAAAACATTCTAAAATATAATATAATATTGACAAGTTTTTGAAAAGAAAACTTATCTCAGGTCCAGCTTTTCAAAAAGAATGGGCATGACGGTGAAAGAAGAAATCTTAAGAGCAAGTCCAAGACATGTCGAAGTAGCCAAGTAATATTCCCATGAATAGAAATCAAGGGAACTAGATCCGAGATGCTCAATCGATCACACCAATCATCACAAGTCGTGAAGGTTAAAAGAAGTAGTACTTAGGAGGCTTCATCTTGAAATAGTAACAGACACACCATGATACCAATACTCTAAGAGTGAAGAGTAAAATGCCAAGACAAGAATAAATCCGCAACAACGTCATAGGCGAAACATTTGCAGAAAGTGAAACAATGTGATAGAGACCAATATCCGTCAAAGGTAATAGAGCGAGATGAGTAAATCAACGCGTAATAGACTCTTCATTCGTTAATTACCTAATCATGATAAACAGCTTGGTACCCAGATTCTCATGGGTCCTAGTTGGTTAGATGAGAACATCCATTGCATTTGAATGCACATGATGTGGATGTCGCCGATAAGTACAAGAATTCATCAATAGTTTGTTTTAATTAACAAACAATGACTTTCTTGACTAGAATAATAAGTAATGAATGTTAATAGTATTAGTTCTAAATTTATTCACTAGATTTAACAAATTTTATTTGTTTTAATGCATTTGTTGAAGGATCATTTACGATAAATCCTAACCCGGTTTTATCATAAAATGGCTTTTGAATGTCGAGAAGATATTTTAAAGATTTAGAGCTATTTTCGAATTTTGCCAATGTTTTTGCTTTTTTATTTTCCATTTTAATTTCATGTTTGTAGTCTCGACATTTTTTACATTCAAGATCGATTTCAATATTACTTTTAAGTCCAGACATTTTATCTTCTAAAATGATTTCTTTTTCAAAGTTGTTTTCAGCGGATGTTGAAAATTCGTTCTTAAAAATAATTTTTGAGTCAATGTTGCAAAAATGTTTGAAGTTGTTTTCAATTTTAAAAAATTCTAATATAAATTGATCATAACAAAAATGTTCAGTTTTGAATTGTACCTTCTTTGTAGTTGTACATTCCTCACATGCTATACGGTGATCAATTTCATTTTCCATGTCGCTCCATGTTTTGTTTGTAGTTTCACTTGGATCTAGGAACATGTAGTTCTTGCCATCAATACTTGTGTTCTCATTTGTTTGAATATTCTCATAAGCCGTATTATCATCGTCTTCTTTGCACTTGTTGCACCATGATTTATTCACGCTCTTTCTTTGGATTTGGCTCATGTATTCTTCGTTGTAGAAACCTTCAATGATCACATTTGAACTAGTAGTACATGTATTTATTTCAACTAAATATTTATTTACTAAATTTTCTAGATTAACTATTTCTTGTGCAATATCAAGTTTATCATCTTTGGTTTTACATTTCTTTTGGTGAATCTTTAAAAGACATTTCCAAATATCATTTGCCGTTTTACAACGAAATAATCTTTCATATTTAACTTTTGGTAGAGTTTTGAAAATAAGTAATTTGGCTTTAGTGTTTTTATCAATATTAGTTTGAAGATTATTATATTGATTTTCAAACTCTATTTTGGTTGGTTTAAGATCACCAATTGAAATGATATGTCAAAGATCAAGATCTATTGATTTCAAATAGTTTTCAAATTTGTTTTTCCATTCAAGAAAATGATCATTTTCAAATAACGGTGGTTGTTGTGCAAATTTCCCTTCTACATATTTTTCAAATTCCATTGATCGTTGCAAGTTTTAAAATACAATCTATTTTAAAAATCTTGCTAGACGTGGCTCTTGATACCAATTGTAGAAAACTAGAAGGGGGGGTTGAATAGTTTTGCGTCTTTTTCGTTTTAATAAAAGTTTACTTTCAAATAATTGATGGTAATTTGTAAAAACCTTTGAAGCTAAAGTATAGATACAAATTAATTCACATAAATACTTCTTATTTAAAGTGTTAAATAGAAATTATAATTTCATATATCTCACTTAAATATAAGTTTGTATTTATATGTATATACGTGTTTTAATGATAGTATATACTTTAATTTACTAATGTATAATTAATGTTTTGAATGGAACCTAGTTTGATCTTTATGTGAAACCAATATATGCACAACACACAATAATAATAATGTATAAGAAGACAAGTAAGTAAACAAGTAAAGAATGAGGGATGGAAAGATCAAACCGAGAGACAAAGGATTTATAGTGGTTCGGCTACAAGGACACCTTCCTTGCCCTACTCCACTCCCCGAGCACCGAACTCGAGAGTTTTCTTCACTAAGTCAATAACCTCCCTTATGGCGGAGAAAACCGTACACACCAAATGCTTACACCAATTAACGACACAAAGCAAGATGTCGAGTTCTAATCGTAGCTAGAACCAATCTCACACCAAATAACACACCACAATTTCTTCACACCTTTGACTTCTTCAATAAGTCTTCACACCACTAGTATCTTCACGCCTTCACAAAATTCTTCACAACTTCAATGTCTTGCAACTTCACAACTACAAAGCACCAATGTCTTCACAACTTCAAGCCAATAATAACTTTGCACCTTCAAACCACTTGAGTCTTCACAACTTCAATCTCTAATGTCTTCAAATCTTCCCCACTTGAAAACTTCACTTTCTTCACAACTAATCACTATTGCCACTCTCTTCTATCTTCACTAATATTCAACACTACTTCTTCACTTCAACTTCCACTACACACTTACAACAATTCTAGATTCTACAACTAAATCTAACAAACTAATACATACACCTTATTCACTAAAGTATGAAAGATCAACAAGATGAAACAACCAAACAACTTAGATAGCAAGATGATACTAAGTTGTAATACTTCTAGTAGAAGTATTATTCTCTTTGCACTTGAGTGTTGAGGCTTGAATCACTTTGAAACAAAGATCAAAGTATATAAGATCAAAGGATTTTTAGAAGATGGAGAGGGATGTTTAGATCAGAAAGTTTTTAGTGGAAAAAGGTGAGAAAAATATGTGGAATGATCCAATATTTATAGGGCCAGAAAATACTGTTCTGGAGCGTGCCAGTCCCCTTAATTAGGGGGCGGTCCCCTTAATGATTAAGGGGGCCGCCTAGTATAATTAAGGGGGCCGCCCTCCTGAACGTTGGATTTTCTTGTCCTTTTGTGAGGAGAATTTTTCTGGATTAGATTTGCCATTTTTGGTTGAAAATTTGAATTCACAAATTTGTAATGAATAAAACATATTCTTTTAATTCCAAAAATGTTTTTCAAAAGATATAAAATGTTTTGTAACATTTTATAATTATCTAGTGATTAACAAAAATGTTCCTTTGATCTTGTAATACAATAGACACTTTGTTTATTCATACCTTAAGTGATTTAATGGTAAAGATGAGTATTTACTACTAAATACTTGTTTATGTCATAATCTTTGGTTTGATGAGTTTTCGTTTTGTGATTATCAAAACATAGAGACATCGAAAGATATGAATAACGTTTTTAGTCATTTATTTATATCAACAAGCTCCCTTCTCGGTGGAGAAAACCATACAACATTTCTTACAATATTTTCCAGATGTCGAGTTCTTCTTCGAGTACAACCAAACCCGTTATGTTTTATGGCCCAACATAACAAACCTAGTGTTTTAAGGCCTAAACATATAAACCGGGTCGCTTACATTATTTTTCGATACTAAGCTAGATGTCGAGTACATTCTAGCTAGATTCAATCTCACTCACGATCTACCCGATCCTTACAAATCACACAAGCTACAAGATCCACATTTTCTACACTCGATCTACCTGATCTACTCACGATCTACCCGATCTACCCAATAAACACAATCTACACGATCTACCCGATCTCCACATGATCTACCCGATCTACTCACTATCAACACAAGCTACACAAGATCTCCCATATCTCTACAAGATCACAATGATCCACACAAGATGACTAAACAATATGGTGACAACTTGATGTATGTCTAGATACAACAAGTAAATAACAAGTAATGCAAGTGTACTACACAATGACTCTAACACCTTGTATCTTCTTGATACTTTGTGTTCTTCTCTTAGACTAATAGAGGAATGAAGGTGATCTTTGGTTGGATTAAAGGATCACTTTTAAACAAAATAAAAACTCTCTAAATGATCAAAGAAAGTGATCTAACTAAGAAGGGATTAGACCAGAGAAAACTGACTGAAAAAATCAAGTTGGAAGTGTAAAATGATCTACTATTTATAAGCAAAGAAAAACTAGCCGTTACATAGGGACATCATCACTAATTGTCAGATGGCATGACTAAATTTAGTGGTACCGTCAGTACTTTATTGGTACCATGGGGGACAAAAACGCTCCTCCATTTGTTTTTAGTGGGGAATGTTTATTTGACAATGTTTGGAGCTGTTTTGGGGGGAAAATAGCTGTTACTATTTTTGAAATAATTTTTTTAAATAAAACATTTCTTTCTAATTTAAAAATAATTTGTAAAATATATTTTTGAAAAATGTTTTGTCACATTCATAAAAATGTGAGGTTTAAAACAAAAAATGTATTTCTTTGATCATCCGTCAAGTTTAAATTTGTTTGTTCATACCTTTAGTGATTTATGTCGGAATGAAAATCTTCAACTATGTTGAACCATGCTTGAGATGTCGAGAGATGTTGATGTAAGTATGCATCGATGATTAGTGTTTACAAATAACTTGTGCATTTTACGTTATGCATTACAAGTTACATGTTTGTCATCATTAAAACCGAAGAAACCGTTTAGTTTAAATATCATAATATTTGCACTAACATCATTATTTAAGTGTTAGTGAGATCAGCTAGTTTTGTTATAGTTAACGGTTATATCTATAGGTGAAAACGAGTCGAGCCGAGCCCAAGCCTGCCAGAGATCGAGCTCAACTCTTTTATATTTTAGAAAGCTCGAGCTCGGCTCTTCGAGACTTAAGATTTGAGCTCGAGCTCGGCTCGTGGTATGATATATAAAGCTCGAGCTCGGCTCGTTTGTGATGTACCTATAAATAAACTGCTTGCCTTTTTGAGCTTACGTGTTCGAGTTCGTTTATCTTATCTTTGATTACTTTTTATGATGTCGCACCGGGAGCTAGTGCTTGCTATCTAAGAATAGTTCCACTTATTTGTTTTGAGCTTGTTAATGAGCTCGTTAGTATACATACACAAAACTTACTAAAGCTCATTTAGGCTCGCGTCGAGCTTTGTATATAAAACTCGGGCTCGGGCTCGTTTATCAAATGAGCTCAAATTTAGGCTCGAGCTCAGGCTCGTTTACGCTTGGATCGTTCGAGCTTTTCACTGATCCGATCCCAAACTTTTCACTATCGGCTCGGCTCTTTTCTACCCCTAGTTATATCAAATTACAATGCTAGTTTTACTACCATAGTCCAAAAGTAATAGTTAAGTTACTTTCAATATTTCTTTTCAAAAAATACATTACTTTAGATATAAAAATAATATCTAATAAGTTTAAAATTGCCATATTTTTATTTAATCCGTACATTAAGTAGCGTTATTTGAGAAGTTATCTTGGTTATATTTTTATAGAGTAAATTGTAAAAATGGTCCCTGTTGTTTGCTCAGATTGCACATTTAGTCCATGGTCTTTCAAACTTGCAGTCCGTGTGGGGAAATGTTGGTTCCTTTTTGGTTCCTGGTTTTAACCGGCGTTAAGTAGATTTTGTTAGAAGTTACACGTTAGCCCTTTTGGCCAACGACCGTTGCAATGTTCATCCTTTAAACTAACGGCCGTTTATAATTTAAGATTTTTGATTTTTTATATACATTGTTATAAAAACATATACGTTTATATATAAGTTTTTATACACTTTTATATATGTTTTATATACATTTTTGTATACATTTTTATACACGTTATTATATACATTTTTGTGTACATTCTTATATAATGTTGGGATTCAAAGACTTCTAGATGTTGTTGATGTTGGTGCTGCTCATGGTTATGTTACTACCGCTTTAAAGAATTAAGACTGCTAAATTACTTCAATGAAAAATGCTCTAAGTATTTAATGCTTTTGGTGAGAAAGTTAAGAGTACTTGTTGAAGTTAAGACTGCTAGTGTATATTATAACTGTTGAGACCTTTAAGGGAAAAACACTAAGTAGTTAATGCTGTGAGAACAAAGTTAATGTTGCTAGTTCAAGATTCCTACTGCTGAAGAGTTAATGCTGCTTGAGCAAGAGTTAAGACTGTTAGGCTATTCAGTGTTGAAGTTAATGTTGTTTAAGAGATATACATTGTATAGTCGGTTTGATATGTTTAGAATGTTTAGATAATTATAGAAAAGATTATATTAAATATTTATCTTAGAAAAAAAGTTATTGTAAGCCGACTAGTACTCCTTAGTCTATAAAAAGAGGTCCTAGGGCATTGAGCTTGATATGTAATTCTTTTAAAGTCGATTAGTTTCAAGGTTGTATAACGCTAACACTAGGAGAGTATTCGTATTATTCATCAATATATTGAGGCTATCTTTTTGTTAAATTGTGTTCTTGTGATTACTGTTACATTAAAAGTTTTTCTTAATATTGAATACTAGATTCCATATAATATTTAATCTACTCAAGACAGTTTCTACATGTTTTAAATTTATCTTAGATAACTTAACCTTTACAAGCTAAGGGAATTCGATCAAGTATATAACTGAGATCAACAAGTGGTATGAAAGCTTGTGATCTAGAAGTTGTGATATAAAGAAGAATCTATTTTGCTACATACAATCTTGGTAGAAAATATGGATCAAGACTCTACACATATGGTTGCTGCATCTAAGTTCCAATGCTCAAGCCTGGTGAGTATGAAATTTGAAGAATAAGAATTGAGCAGTATATTCAGATGATTGACTATTCTCTATGGGAAGTCATAGAGACTGGTAATACCTTGCCAGGAACAATAACATCTGATACTGGTGTTGTGACTTTGTTGCCTATTAAACCTGCTAAAGACAAGGTACAAAGAAGATTGGAGGTAAAGGCAAGAAGCACTCTCATGATGGGCATTCCTAATGAACATCAATTGACATTTAATCCTATCAAGGATGCTAAGTTATTGTTAGAAGCTATTGAGAAGAGATTTAGAGGGAATGCTGCTACTAAGAAGACCAAGAAAAATCTCTTAAAGCAACAGTATGAGAACTTTTCTGCTCCAAGCACTGAGATGCTTGATCAAACCTTTGACAGGCTTCAAAAGCTTGTAAGTAAATTAGAGCTTTTGGGTGAGAAGATTTCTCAAGAAGATGTCAATCAGAAGTTGCTAAGGAGCTTGTCATCAGAATGGAACACACACGCAGTTGTGTGGAGGAATAAGGCTGATCTAGACACTAGTTTATGAACCAGAAGTCATAAGGACTAGCTCAAGTACAAATACACAAAACATGGCTTTTGTGTCCTCCTCAAACAACTCTAGCAGTACCAATGAAGTAGTTACAACTGCTTATAGAGTTACTACTGCTAGCACTCAAGTTACTGGTGCTAACTTAACTAATGTTGACAACTCGAGTAATGTTGTGATTTATGCTTTCTTGGCTAGTCAACCCAAAAGTCCTTAACTGGTACATGAGGACTTGGAACAAATTCATCCAAATGATGTGGAAGAGTTGGATTTGAAGTGGCAGATGGCTATGTTGACAATGAGAGCTAGGAGATTCTGAAGAAAACTAGAAGGAAGCTGATAGTCAATGGGAATGATAACATTGGCTTTGACAAGTCCAAGGTGGAATGCTATAACTGCCATAATAGGGGACACTTTGCTAGAGAATGCAGGGCACCAAGGAGCCAAGACTACAAGAATGGAGAAAGATCAAGGAGAACTATGCCTGTGGAAACAACTAATCCACATATTTGATGTATTGTGATGGTTTGGGTGGCTATGATTGGAGTGATCAGGCTGAAGAAGGACCCAACTATGATCTCATGGCTTATTCATCTTCATCTTCAAGTTCTGACTCTGAGGTATCAAATGATTCTGGTTGTTCTTATAATTCTTGTTTAGATGCTGTTGAGTCACTTAAAGCTCAGACTAATAAACTAGTAGTAGATTTAAAGAAATATGAGTTACATGTTTTAGGCTATAAGGTAGGCTTAGAGTCAACAGAAGAAAGACTTGACTTTTACAAAAAGCAAGAGTTTGAATATATAGACAAGATTCATGTTTTAGAATATGAACTTTATGTAAGAGATGAACTTATTAAATAGCTTAGGAAGAGGATTGATATAGCTAAAAGAGAAAAAGATGAAGTTCAAAAAGAAAAATAAAGCATTCAATTTAATGTTAATAAGTACGAACATGCATCTGAAAGTATGAGCAAATCATAGAGTGTCAAATTATTAACAAAATTAAGACAGGTTTAGGCTACAATTCAGTTTCCCCCTCCTATCACAGGAAAGTTTGTGCCTCCTACACCTGATTTATCTTTTATTGGTATAGATGAGTTTGCTAATGAATCTGTCATTGAGAAAAGAGACGTTGAATCTAGTGAGGAGCCTAAAATAGAGGTAGGAATGAAGAACAATGATGCACCCATTATTGAAGATTGGGTATCTGATGATGCGCATCAGGATGTATAGCTCAACCTAAGATTAAGAGTAAAACAGTTAGGACTAGTAATAAGAAAGAGTTTGTTAAACCTAGTTTTGGCAAAAAGTTAACTAGGAAAAATGTTGACTATGTTGAGCAACCTAGAGAAATCACTTACAGTTCTAGAGGGAATTCGAGGAATTGGTATAACATGATGTCTCAAAATTTTGAGATGTTCAATAAAGCTTGTTATGTGTGTGGTAGTTTTGAGCATTTACAGTATGATTATGATAACCATCAAAATAAATTTCAAAATCAAAAGATAGTTAAACCAATTTGGAACTATGCTCAGAAGGTGAATTACAAAAACTTTGCAAAGAATACTCACCCCAGTACTAAATAGAACATGGTTCCAAGGGCAGTGTTAATGAAGTCAGGCATGATATCTCTTAATACTACTAAACAAAGTTTTTCAAAAACAGTAGTATAAGTTAAAACTGCTAGACCAGTTAATGCTGCTCCACCACTACAAACAGTGAATAGTGGTAAATCAATGATACATCTTTCAAAATCAGCACATTCAACTGTCAAAAGGCCCATTCAAAAGAGTACAAGATTAAAAATTAATAAGCCAACAGTAGTAGTTAATACTGCTAAGCTAAAAACAGTAATTTATATTGTTCATGGAAATCATTTTTATGATGTTAAGTCCTCAGCTTGTTGGGTTTGGAGACCAAAGATTAAAGTTTTAGACCATGTTTCCAAACACAATAGTGCTTCAATAGTTTTAAATAAGTTTGATTACATTGATGCACAAGGAAGATCCAAGTCAGTAATGGCTTGGGTCCCCAAAAGAACTGATTTTCTTACTTTATGTGAAGGGCAATCCATAGGTGGAAAAACTAGATCAAGGAGTCATTGATAGTGGATGCTCAAGGCACATGACAGGGAACATGTCCTATCTTACCAATTATAAAGAAATTGATGGAGGATATGTTGCTTTTTGGAGCAATCCCAAAGGAGGGAAAATCACAGGCAGAGGTGAAATCAAAACTGATAAATTAGATTTTCAGAATGTGTATTTTGTAAAAGAGTTAAAGTTTAATCTCTTTAGTGTCTCACAAATGTGTGACAAAAAATAGTGTTCTTTTTAATGATACTGATTGTATTGTTTTATCTCCAAATTTTATGTTAATTGATGACAGTCATGTTTTACTTAAAGTTCCTAGAAAGAACAATATGTACAGTGTGGATTTAAAGAATATTGTTACCAAAGGAGATTTAACTTGTCTCTTTGTAAAAGCCACATCTGAAGAATATAATCTTTGGCATAGAAGGCTAGGTCACTTAAACTTTAAAATAATGAACAAATTTATTAAGGGAAATCTTGTAAGAGGTTTACCTTTAAAACTTTTTGAAAATGATCAAAACTATGTTGCTTGTCAGAAGGGAAAGCAACATAGAGCCTCTTGTAAGTCCAAACAGTGAGCTCTATCAGCTTACCTTTACACATGTTGCATATGGATTTATTTGGACCAACATTTGTAAAAAGTTTAATGAAAAAGATGTATTGCCTAGTTGTCATAGATGATTATAGTAGGTTTACTTGGGTTTTCTTTTTAGAAACTAAGGATGAAACCAGTGGAATCCTTAAGTCTTTCATAACATGGGTAGAAAATCTAGTAAATCACAGGGTTAAGGTGATAAGATGTGACAATGGAACTGAGTTTAAGAATAAGGAGATGAATCAGTTTTGTGAAATGAAAGGTATAATGAGACATAATAGTGTAACTAGAACTCCTCAAAAAAATGGTGTTCTGGAGAGGAGAAATAGGACACTAATTGAGGCTGCTGGTACAATGTTAGCTGATTCTAAATTGCCAACTACTTTTTGGGCAGAAGCAGTTAATACTGCTTGCTATGTGCAAAATAGAGTGTTAGTTTTTAAACCTTATAACAAGACTCCCTATGAACTTTTACATGGTAGAACACCTACCTTAAGTTTTATGAGACCATTTAGGTGTCCTATTACAATTCTCAATACCATAGATCACCTAGGCAAGTTTGATGGTAAGGCTGATGAAGGATTCTTTGTTGGATACTCTATGAATAGTAAGGCTTGTAGGGTATTCAATAGTTGAACAAGGATAGTGGAGGAGAATCTGCATGTTAAGTTTAGGGAGAGTACACCTAATGTTGCAGGTAGTGGACCAGATTGGCTGTTTGATATTGATGCACTAACAAAGACAATGAATTATGAGCCAGTTGGTACAGGTACACAATCTAATGGTTTTGTAGGTACAAAAGCTAATAATGATGTAGGTCAAGCTAGAAAGGAAACAACATCTGACAAGGATTACATCCTGCTACCATTGTGGACTGCTGATCCACCATTCTCAACCCAAGATCCAAAGAGTTCTCAAGATGATGAAGTCAAATTTTCATGTAATAATGAAGATTCTAGTGATGATGAAAAAAAGAATGATGAAGATCCAAAGTCACCAAGTGAAAGTGATGATTACGTCAAGGATGATGAAGATGACAACATTGATGGTATTAATATTGTTAGTAGAGAGCACAACACTAACAATGTTAATACTACTAGTTCATCTGTTAATGCTACTAGCACAGAAGATAATATTGTTGATGGAAATAAAGGCAATGAATTTCCATGGGATCTAGAAATGCCTGAGTTGGAAGACATTGGCACTGGTGATTACTCAAGAAGAAGATGTTCATCAAGAGGCTGACATGAACAATTTAGATCCAACAATCCCTGTCAGTCCAATTCCAACTATAAGAATTCATAAGAATCATCCTATGACTCAAGTGATTGGTAATATGCATTTAGCTGTTCAAACAAGGAAGATGACCAAGGATTTGGAGGATCATACACTATTTATTAGAACTCTTAGACAAAGAAACAGTCATAAAGACAGTAGAACCCAATAAGGTAACTCAAGCTCTGCAGGATGAAAGTTGGATAGAGGCTATGCAAGAAGAGCTTCTACAGTTCAAATTGCAAGAAGTTTGGACTTTGGTAGACCTACCTAATGCGAAGAGAGCTATAGGTACTAAATAGGTTTTCAGGAACAAGAAGGATGAAAGAGGAATTGTGATTAGGAACAAAGCAAGATTGGTAGCTCAAGGGTACACACAAGAAGAAGGGATCAACTGTGATGAAGTCTTTGCCCTGTTGCAAGAATTGAAGCATTTAGATTGTTCTTAGCTTATGCTTCATATAAAGACTTTGTGGTGTATTAGATGGATGTGAAGAGTGCCTTTCTTTATGGGAAAATTGAAGAAAAAGTTTATGTTTGTCAACCAGCAGGGTCTGAAGATCCTGAATTTCCTGATAAAGTCTACAAGGTTGAAAAGGTATTATATGGGCTACATCAAGCTCCTAGAGCATGGTATGAAACCTTTTGATGATATCAAGTAACTACATTTTATTGCTATCATTTATCCTATGTTATTTGCTTGTTTTACATTATTTTACATGAGAATTGATACTTAATCGCTTACTTTTGTAATTCTTAGTTATAAACAAGCATTTGGTGAAAGTTAGCTATTTTGGACGTAAATTTGAGAAAAATGGATCAAGTTGGAAAAGTCTACTAAACTGAAAGAAGATACGCCGTATCATTCTAAGATAAATACGCCGTACATAAAGACTTAGTCGATTATGAATACCATTGCCTGACTTTGAAGCATGCGCCGTATGGAATTATCCCATATGTCGTATATAAAATCTTGGTCAGTGAGAAGATCTGACTTGTTTTACTCCAGATACGCCGTATCATATTCCAGATATGCGGCGTATGACTCTCAAGACTTCACCAGATAATCCAAGATTCTGAATGACGATGCGCTGTATGAGGATTGAAGTTGCACCTTATCTTATGATGGTGTACGAATATTCCATAATATAATAATCTTGAACCCCACACGAAATTACCTTGATACGGCGCATCAACTTAATGGATACGCCGTATCGACCCTGTCATCAGAAAGTATAAATACCCCATTCGACAGCCACATTCGACACACGCACAACAAGGAAGAATACCAGACGAATTGGCAACACAAGACACAACCTAAATAACGAATTCAGAGTAGTAAGAATGTCATGCGAATATTTTAATTCATAGGAAAACTCATTTACTTGTATTAGCATTCTTTTAATCGTTAAGTTAGCGTCTTTTTCACTGTTTGACCAGACTTAATTGTTTCCAGCTTTTATAAAGAGTATTTGATGTTTATTTGGTTTCTTAATGCATGTGCTTTGATTATATATTGAGTTTATCGCGCCTTGTCAATGTAGGCTCGCGCAACTACTTCATTAACATCGTTTGCATAGTTAATGTAAGCTTGTAAAAGGGATAAATAATACACAAACTTAGTAATCATTAGGTGTTTACATGCCTGTGTTAAGAATTACATTGAGAGAGAATAAATTTTAGCACTCATCTTATACAGATAAGTAATTAAACGTGTGACAAGTTTTCCTACTATCGGCCAGGCCACTTATCTGTATCTGATTTCTATCTATGTACATGTGTGCCATTCGTTCCCTTATTTTATTTACTATTTACTTAATCTACACATTGTGCCAGTCTCTCAGGCTGAAAACCCCCATTGCGTTAGATTAGGACATTAGAACTAACCTAGGATTAAAATATTGATAGATATCTAGGTGTTAACGTTCCAATCTTAGTGTTCGACACTCTACTTACCAACTAGCTACATTGATCGGGTACACTGATCGTTAGTGTGTGTTATAGGATAAGTCGGCTAAATATAAATTTAAAACTTGATAATGTAATCTAAACCTACAACGATATACACACGCATCAAGTTTTTGGCATCGTTACCGGAGAGTGAATTGTTTAATACTGAATATATGTTAATGTTTTATATTTAGAATTAACCTAATTAGTTTTTAATTTACTAACTTTGTTGTGTATTAGTATAATTGCATTCATTTTATTTTTCTGCATTGTCTTCTTGTTTGTTTTTGTTTTTTTCTTTTAATTTCTTGTTCTGCATTTACTTTGATCGTTTCACTCTTTTAATTTTATATTTATCCGGGGGTTTTACAAGTCTTTTTGAACAAACAATTTTCAAAGAAGGTGACTCATAAGATAACATATATTGCACCTTCACACACCAAAAAGATTTTTAGCAATATGAAAAGAATTGGAAAAGGATTTTCAGGGGATGTCACACCATTGTTTCCAACAATGCTTGTGCAGACCCAACACAAAATCTGAAGGCTCAGAAAACCCAATTGAGACCCAACACACACCCACAGTTTTGCCATCATCCAACTCTAAACCTCAAGAGACCTACAAATCTAGGAAAAGCAGAAAGAACACTGAGCTACCTCAGGATAGTGCTTTGACTCACATTGTAGTAGATGAGGCCGTCATTGAGGAAGAGGATGATAGGCTAGTAAGGGCTGCCACTACTGCTGCTAACTTAGAAGTAGAGCAGGGGCAGTGGTAAAATCTCTAAGACCCAAACCAAGGCAACATATAATGAATCAAGTTCCTTAGGAACTGGTTCAGGTGATGGAATCCCCAGGCGCCAAGAAACCAAGGGGGCTTAAATGCTAAGACTATGTTTGAGATTGAGTCTAACAAACCCAATGATTCACCTTTCGAGATAGGTAACACAATCCGAAGTGATGAGGGTAGAATTGAACTAAAGGAATTGATGGTTTTATGTACCAAACTTCAACAGGAAGTTCTTGATCTAAAGACTGTCACCTCTTCACAACAGCAGTAGATTATTCATTTGAAGAAGAGGGTGAAGATGCTAAAAGTTGGTAAAAGGTCAAGAACTCACAGACTTAAATGATTATACAAAGTGGGTACAAATGCCAGGGTGGAGTGCTCAGAGAATAATGTACAAAGTTTGGAGGAGGATGCTCCCAAACAGGGGAGGAATGAGGACAAGGCTTCAGGGGAGGATGAGGTTGAGCATATGGTTAATGAAGGAAATTACTTTGAGGTAGAGGAAAATGTTGTTGAAACTGTTGAAGAGCAAGTTGAAGAAGTTAGTACTAATGGGATTAATGTTGATAAAGTGGTTGAGGTTGCTAAGCTAATGGTTGAAACTGTCGATGTTAATACTGCTCAAGTTGAAGCTGTTGGTGATAAGGAAGTTACTACTGTCAGTATTGAAGTTAAAGTTAGTACTGCTGATGAAGATGTTACTACTGCTACTACAACTACAACAACTATTGAAGAGATCACAGTAGCTCAAGAACTCAAAGAACTAAAGAGCACAAGACCTAAGGCAAAAGGAGTTGTAATTAAAGAACCACCACCAACAACAACAACAACAACAACAACAACAACAAAATCTTCACAACCATCAACAGATAAGGGCAAGGGGATTTTGATTGAACCTTTGTCTAAGAAAGAGCAACTCTTTCTAGATGAAGAAGAAGCAAGAAGATTGCAAGCAGAGTTTGAGGAAGAGGATAGATTGATAGCAGAGAAGGAAAGAGTTGCAGCTGATAAGGAGGCCAAGAACATTACATTCATAAATGAATGGGTAGACTTACAAGCTAAGTGTGATCCTGACTGGGAATTGGCTCAAAGATTGCAGCATGAAGAAAGAGAAGGGATGTCTGAGGTTGAAAGGTGAAATTACTTGTGGAATTCTTTGAAAAAAAAAGGAAGTTCTTTGCAGCCAAGAGGGCAGAAGAGAAGAGGAACAAACCACCAACCAAAGCTTAGAAAAGGAGTTCAATGTATACTTACTTAATGAACATGGATAGTTGGAAGCCAAGTTAGTTCAAGAATATGAGTTTTGAGAAAATTCAAGAAGTATTTGACAAGGTTTCAAATAGAGTAAACACATTTGTGCCCATGGAAACAGAGGAAGTGGCAGAGAGTTCAAAGAGAGCATGAGAAGAGCTAGAGCAGGAGAGCACTAAAAAGCAAAAGATTGATGAGCAGAAGGAGCAAGAGCATAGGGAAAGTGATGACAAAGGTAAAGTTGAGCTAAAACAATATATGGTAATCAAATAAGATGATGAAGAGATACATATAGATGCTGACCTTTGGCAACAAAGCCTCCAAGTATTATTAATTAGATAATTCACAAGGAGGGAAAGAAGTTATATTGGGAGATATGAGAGCCGATGGCAAGTTTCAGAGGTTTATTACTTTTGATCAAATGCTTAAAAGCTTTGATAGGGAGGATCTAGAAACTCTGTGGAAGTTGGTTAAGGCTAAGTATGGATCTACAAGGCCAACTGACATTATGGATAGAGTTTTATGGGGAGATTTGAAGGTTATGTTTGAACCACATCTAGAAGGTAGAGTATGGCAAGATCAGTTTCAGAATGATGTATTGTTTTAGAAGTTGTATGATACTTGTGGAGTTCATTGTGTGGCAATGAAAGGACTACAGATTTGGATGTTGGTTGAGAAAAAGTATCCTCTATGAAAAGATACAATGACAAAGATGTTGTTGAATGAGAAGATTTCAGTTGAATATGATACTCAGATGTGTTTGGATCTTATTTGGTTTGTCATACAACTGAAGAATAAAAAATGAAGTGTTTGGAAGCATCCTCCTGGTGATGGTTAAAGCTTTGAATGAAACTTGATGATTTTAGGTGAAAATATCAAGTTTAGGGGAGGATTGTTGGGATTCAAAGACTTCTAGATGTTGTTGATGTTGGTGCTGCTCATGGTTATGTTACTGCCGCTCTAAGGAATTAAGACTGCTCAAGTACTTCAATGAAAAATGCTCTAAGTATTTGATGCTGCTGGTGAGAAAGTTAAGACTGCTTATGGAAGTTAAGATTGCTAGTGTATATTATAACTGCTGAGAACTTCAAGGGAAAAACACTAAGTAGTTAATGCTGCAAGAACAAAGTTAATGCTGCTAGTTCAAGATTACTACTGCTGAAGAGTTAATGATGCTAAAGCAAGAGTTAAGACGGTTAGGTTATTTAGTGTTGAAGTTAATGCTGTTTAAGAGATATACATTGTATAGTCAGTTTGATATGTTTAGAATGTTTAGATAGTTATAGAAAAGATTATAGTAAATATTTATCTTAGAGAACAAGTTATTGTAAGCCGACTAGGACTCCTTAGTCTAAAAAAGGAGGTCCTAGGGAATTGAGTTTGATATGTAATTCTTTTAAAGTCGATTAGCTTCAAGGTTGTATAACCATAATACTAGAAGAGTATTCGTATTAGTCATCAATATATTGAGGCTATTTTGTTTGTTAAATTGTGTTCTTGTGATTACTGTTACATTAAAAGTTCTTCTTAATATTGAATACTAGATTCCGCATATTAATTAATATACTCAAGACAGTTTCTACATAAGTTGTTTTAGATTTATCTAATATTACTTAACCTTTACAAGCTAAGGGAATTCTACATAAGGTGTAAGCCACGACTAGGTCCATCCATCATAATCAACTCTAAAACCATACCAACAACCAAAGTATCTCCAATAACCGTACCATCATCCAGATACCATGCTTGAAAAGAAAGGTTAAAAGAGTCACGAATCTTACATGCAAGGGGATGTAGCACTAAAGCAAAAAGAAGAGGCCCAAGCGGATCACCTTGTTGCACACCTTGATGAGACCAAAGAGTATGCTCAACATAATATAAACTGGCAGGGCTAGAGTAACAGAATTCCACCCACTGTGAAATAGCCGGAAAATGAAGCCGAACCTCACGCAACATAACAGCCCGATCCACCATGTTGAAAGCGTTTTTAAAATCCACCAACAATATAGAAAGACCAACATCCCTCCCACGATCTTCAATCAACCGATTCACTGCATGAAGAATAGCCTCCCCACCTCCGGATACCCCAACACCAAATTGTAAATCATCTAAATAACCGTCCGAGGAATGGCCAATCATAGAAGCACAAACCTTGGAAACTAACCGCCTCCAAACAGTCCCAACAGCAATGGGACGGATACCCCCACCTGGTTTGACTAAGGGTGTGAGAGGAGCACTAGCAATGTACTCACCCAACCCCCTTGGGCACTGACCAACAAGAAAAAGGTTCACCACTTGGGTGATAGAAGCGATCAATTCATCAGAAATAGCCACAGCTGCACCATTTAGACAATCCAAAAGGTGTTGGGCGTGTAATCCATCCCGCCCACAAGAAGTACCACGAGGGAAACTCTTAATCATATCAAGAACCGTAGTAGGAGATGCAGTAAGGTGATGGTAGTCAATAGGTATATCAGGCAAAGAGGAGCAGACTGGAAAGGGTGCTTAGCTTTTAAGTCCTCAAGAGTAGAAACATCATAAGGTGCAATACCAGAAGACGAAAGAACTCTGACCGCAGCAGTATAATGACCATCACAAATCTTCCTCTTACATTGCTTAACGTTGCGGTCACCCAAGTCCAAACTATCATCCTCAATATTAGACCATAATGGGGAGGGTTCGGCTAAAACCTCACGAACAATCTACAAACTACCACCAGGGGTGCCCCATACACGAATAGCATTAACAATATACTCTTCCTGGCATTGACGCTTAGTGGCCGACCTACACTCTTGATTACTCCTCGGGCAAAAGGTTTTAAGCAGACAAAGAGGCAAGACTAACAACCCAACCCAACAAGAAATGTCATCAGGTGCGCATATCACCTTATCAAGAGCTCCTTTCAAAACACGAGAGAACTCCAACCGACATT
The DNA here is from genome assembly GCA_030686995.1 of Artemisia argyi. Classification (NCBI taxonomy): domain Eukaryota; kingdom Viridiplantae; phylum Streptophyta; class Magnoliopsida; order Asterales; family Asteraceae; genus Artemisia; species Artemisia argyi. The sequence continues at coordinate 224,670 of JARVZY010002672.1, read as the reverse complement.
TGGGAGGAATGGATTTGACGGTCCGCAAACCCTTAGAGAATAAAGTATCAAGAAGAGATAAATCGAAGCCACCAAGCTCGTCCAAAACCAAATCCTCAACAAGGGCTACCTGGGATGGAACCTGTGGTTTGGTGAAATCATACAACACGAACCGAACAATACCATCACCACAATCAGGAGGAGACACAAAATCAGAACCCCCACCATGACGACACTTGGTCCAGAAAGTGTGCGTTTTAAGACAATCACCACATAACCATAATCCCATACGCTTAAGAGTAACTTCAGCCCTTTCAAAAATAACCAAGTCCGACCCAAGAGAATGTCTAGTGATAGCTTGTGCCTCACCCGTGAAGTGTCGATCGCGAAGGTGTGTGATCAAGGAAGTCTTAGTAAGACCATTTCCACCACCATCACGACATCCACTAAGACCCGCGAAGGGGCAATGATATCTCACAATAGGCATAGGAAACACTGCAAATATAACAATTGAAGCAGAGATAGTAGCACAGAAAACAACGTAAAAACCACTGAACCGATGTCGCAACAGAAGTGACTGAGAGGTACCCACAGTAGCCCGCACTAAATGTGAACAAACAGTAACAGATACGGACTGTAGCAAAACATTAGCAAGTGCAAAATCCTGAATGGAAACCACAGCAGCAAACAACTGCGCAACAACCTGATAAAATAGCAAAAACAGCAACCTGTACAAACTCTGAATGCAACCCACAGTTCCAACCAACCTGGTACAGTAGCAAAGCAATCACAAAAGGCACCCACAGTAACTTCACGATCCCTCGATAACACAGAAATCAGGTTTCAAAAAGAAACCCTAAAACTGCGAACACCAATGAATCTGCACAAGCAACCCTATCGAGGGAAACCAATGCCTGAACCACAAACCACCCTTTTCGAGAGAAAACAATGCAAACCCAAGACTGATATGTAGGAGCAGCAGAGTGTCGCAAAACCAAAACCAAAACAGGTTTCCAAAAGAAACCCTAAAAGAAAATTAACTGTACGCAAACCAAAAGGAACCCTAATATAAAGGAAACCGATCAACAGAGAAGAAAAAAAACAGAAACCTTATTCAACTAAGAAGGTTGAAAAACGATGGAGAAGACAGGACGATGGTGAGATCAAAGGAATTCCATTAGATCGCCATGATCGCCCCTAGATGGGAGAGAACCGTTTGACTTTATTATCATTATCATTATTATTATGGTTGTGGTTGTGATTGTGGCGAGATGATGGTGGTTATTGGTTGACGTGAATTGGTTTATACTATGTATACATGTGTGTTTGTTGGAGGTGATTTATTATTATTATTATTATTATTATTATTATTATTATTATTATTATTATTATTATTATTTGCAATTACAGAATTAGTTATGTTATTAAGACCTCCCTATGATGTGACAATAGGGTGTTTTGGTCAAAATGTACAAACCGTAATATACATCGTACAAACCCGCAATACACAAGATCCCACGAAACCCTCCTATGAAAGGGTCCGTATAAACTCCTCTTACAGAATTTTCTTCCAAATGTGTGTAAAAAAACCTTTACATGAATGTCGATAAGATATTTGTACGAAACAGTACCTTTGGATGTTGGATATGACCATTTCACCATGCATAGATATATGTAAGGGGATGTGTTAACCGGACCCTCCCTACAATGAGGGGTCCACCTACTTTAGTCAAAATGTACAAGTTTTAATGCAGACAGTACAGGCGGCGGCAACAGTGTCTTCCACAAACCCTCCCTACAGGGGGTCCGGTTAACTCATGCCATATGTAAGATTGTATCAACTGATGTGGATTTACACAAAAATAATATCTATGAAAATGAATATAAATAAACAAAAAGGTATAAAGATATATTGTTTGTGCATAAATGTAACATGGTGATGTCCCCAGCCTTGCATTATTCTATCACATTTATTGTACGTTTTTGGTGTCTAACTTCACAGAATTTGGTTAAATAGTATGAATTCATTCATTAGGAAGAATTAAAATATTCTAAGCACATCCTTTATTTTTAACTATTCATTAGGAAACTATGGGTCTTTTATAATAAAGGAATAATAAAACTATGAGCTATTTTGATGTTGGTTGTTTTACAGTCTTTTAAAGTCAAATGTTTGCAAAACTAGGTTGTACATTTGCTTAATTGCTTAGGGTAGCTGTACGTCATTGATTTATGTCAACATCTGATCTTGTCTACCTGCTTGCAATCGAATTTATGGAGAAGTTTCCTGGAAATGGACAAATGGTCGCAGACACTTTGTTTACTGGTTTGATTCATGTTTGAATATGACTAAAAACAAAACTATTGTAATATATATATATATATATATATATATATATATATATATATATATAGGGTAGGGATCCAATAAGAAGAATAATTAAAATGAGAAGGGTAAGAAGTAATTCTAGCCACACATTTTTATATGAGAGGGAAAATTTGAATGAATATGCATCCATTTTTGTAGGTGCATCTAGAATGTGTGGTTATGGTTACTTCTTATCTTTCTTATTTTAATTATTCTTCTTATTTGATCCTAACTCTATATATATATATATATATATATATATATATATATATATAGGTATGGGTTAAAATAAAAAGGGTCTTATAATAAAAAGTGTAGGAAGGATTGTGATGGCGACATGTGTCACCCCTATGCCACATCATATGACACATGTCACCACCCCCACCCCCCCCCCCCCCCCCCCCCCCCCCCGCAAAAAAAAAAAAATTTTTCCCGCAAAAAAAAAATTTTTTTCCCGCAAAAAAAAAATTTTTTTTTTGGGCAAATTTTTTTTTTTTTTTTTTCCCGCCAAAATTTTTTAGTGCATCACAGTTATAAAGTTACTGCATCACAATTATAAAAGTTACTGCATCACAGTTTTAAATTTTAGTGCATTAAGGTTATAAGTTACTGCAACATAGTTGATGCACTAAACTATTAACTATGATGCAGTAACTTATAATAAAGATGCACAAAAACTTAAAAAAGAATCGTATTTTAATTGTGATGCAGTTACATACATATATGATGCATAAAACTTATGATAATTCAGTTTCTTTATAACCATGATGCAGTAACTTTATAACCATGATGCAGTAACATTAAAACCATGAATGCAGTAATCGTGATGCAGTAAAATCATAATTGTGATGCAGTAACTTTATAACCGTGATGCAGTAACTTTATAACTGTGATGCACTAAAAAATTTTGGCGGGAAATTTTTTTTTTTTTTGCCCCCAAAAAAATTTTTTTTTGGCGGGAAATTTTTTTTGGACGGGGGCGGGGGTGGGGTGACACGTGTCATATGATGTGGCAAGGGGGTGACACATGTCACTCCCACAATCCTTCCTACACTTTTTATTATAAGGCCTTTTTTATAATAACCCCACCCTATATATATATATATATATATATATATATATATATATATATATATATATATATATATATATATAGGGTGAGGATCAGATACATTTTTGTCTTTTAGTGCGGATAGTACGGACGAATCTTAGCCCTCCATCCAGTCAACCATTCTGAAAAAGGCGGAGTGGCAATATCGTAAATATCCCGTCTTTTTTTTTTTAAATTGTTACTATCATATTAGCTTTTTTTCTGAAAAAAATTCAAAAAAATTAAAAAAAATAAAGAGGACAAAAAATAATTAAGAATCGCTAAAAAAAATTCAAAAAAAAAATCATTTTCATCGTTAAAGGTATTGTGATATTAGCGTCTGATTTTGACTTTTTTACAAAAGTCAATATCTGATCTTTTCTTAATATCAAAGTTAAATTTTTTTAATATCACCGAAACTTTTCTTAATATCGTAATAAAAAAAAAGTTATATTAAGTTTTTTCAAAAATATCAAAGTAATTTTTTTTTTAATATCACGGTTCATTTTTACATGTAAAAAAGCTTAATATCACGTTGGTTTTATAATATCAACGTATGTTTTGAATTTTTTTTTATATCACCGTAAGTTTTTTTAATATCGTGATAAAAAAAACAATGATATTAAGCTTTTCACTAATATCACGGTTCATTTTTACATGTAAAAAAGTTTAATATCACGTTGGTTTTACAATATCACCGTAGCTATCATGGGTTTTCAATATCACAGCTCATAAATATTGTTAATATCACGGTAGAACTCATAATATGGTTAATATCACGGTAGCACTCATAATCAAAAAAACAAAAAGTTCTCCGAAAAATCTGAAAAAATAAAAAAATGAAAGAAGATAACAATATTAAGGATCGCTCAAAAGGAAAAAAAATTTTAAAAAAAATCATTTTCATGATTAATTGGTACCGTGATGATAGCGCTAGATCTTGACTTTTTTTAAAAAGTCAAGATCAGATCTGGATTGGACGGACCAGATCAATCCGCACGTCCGCACTTAAAAAATTTATCCGCACGTGATCCTCACTATATATATATATATATATATATATATATATATATATATATATATATATATATATATATATATATATATATATATATATATATACAGGGACGGAGCCAGGAATTAATGTTAAGGGGGGCCAAAATTTTTTATCGTATATTAGTAAGATTCAATTTATCATCGATTAAACAATCTAGATTAACCGCTTTGCTATAATTTGATACATCACCAAATTTCTTCAACAATATAGTAAATCAACAAAAAAACAATGAAAATAAAAATGAAAGAATGAATTAACCAAAGAAAAGAAATGCAAGTGGTTTCTCAAGTCCAAAGCAAATGTGACAAAAAGCACTCAAAGTCCTCTTTACACATGCAAAGAAGATCTTTTATATTGATTTATTCTCTCTCAATCTCTCTTCCTAGTTCCTACCCACTTCGCTTCCATTTATCTTCTCAATAACTTATATATCTTTCAGTAACTCTTCTTCAAACACACAAACCGCTTTCTAAATTTTGTGAACTATGGAACAATGTTCCCTGATTATTCAAAACAACGACAACAGTGGCTTAAATCAGCGGCTGCAACAAACAATTATCATCTGACAACTATAACAACGATGGGGATGCTTAGTTATAGGACATTTGCAGGGGTTTATCTTGAAGATAATATGAAACATGTACTGGAAATCAAGCTAAAGGCTAGGGTAGTTGGTCAGTTGGGGGTGGCCGAGCACCCGCCAGCCCCCCCCCCCCCCCCCCCCCCGGCTCCGTCTCTCTCTCTCTCTCTATATATATATATATATATATATATATATATATATATATATATATATATATATATATATATATATATATATATATATATATATACACACACACACGATATAATAAAATGTTTGTATGTGACAATTATATATTTCGAGCCAGATTCTGTTACATATCACATAAACCTTTTATGTTAGGGTTGCAAACAGTGACGGAACCAGGGGTGTCCTGGGGTCCCGGGACACCTATGATTTTTGTTGCGTAGTGTTAATTTTGTTAAAAAGCATCGATTTTTTTTAAATGCACCCGGTCCTTAAAACTTGTGTTTGTAGTATTGTTTAGTTTATTCTAAGTGCACATGGTTATTTTGTGGCCTGGTTTCGTCCCTAGTTGCAAAACAGTTTTGTTCAGGGCGGACAAAAGATGGTTTTCGAAAGTTTTCTGTTGGCATGAATATTACGATATTTAATCTAAACATCCTCTTCATGTTTTGATGATGACAAAAATGTAAGTTACAACATATAACGTAAAGTGCTTAAGTTACTTGTGATCACAATTCATCTATGCATTCTTACGTCAACAAGCCTCGACATCTCAACGTCTCAAGTATGCTTCAACAATCACTTAAGGTATGGATAAACAAGTGTTTAATACATTTCATGATCAAAGGGGTATTTAATTAACTAATACAAAGTTTATTTAATTATATAAACTTATTATATATTTTTGAAAAACACTTTTGGTAATAAAGAAAAATGTTTTAATCATACTAAATATATGATTTCAAACTTTTAACCAAAATTAGTTAGTTTTTCACCAAATAAACTTTCCCCACTAAAAGACAGAAAATCTGGCCGTTTCAGTAGGGCGGCCCCCTTAATTATAAGGGGCGGCCCCCTTAATTTTAAGGGGACCGGCACACAATTAAGGGGACCGGCCACGCTCCCCTGTCAGATTTTGTCAGAAATTTTTCCCTATAAATACCACCTCAAACCTGGAATTTTTCCAACCTTTTGCACAAATATTTTCAGATCCAATTCTCTCTAAACATCCTTCTAAAACCCTTTGATCATAAGATTATTAATCTTTGTTTCAAGTGATCCAATCTTTCATCACTTAAAGTGCAAGAGAAGTATCCTCCCTATCATAAACCCAAAGATGTATTAGGATCTAGTTAGTGCTTATGTGAAGTTGTGAAGACATTAGTGGCTTGAAGGTGTCAAGACATTAATGCATTGAAGTTGTGAAGACATTAGTGCCTTGAAGGTGTCAAGACATTAGTGCATTGAAGTTGTGAAGACATTAGTGGCTTGAAGGTGTCAAGACATTAATGCATTGAAGTTGTGAAGACATTAGTGCCTTGAAGGTGTCAAGACATTAGTGCATTGAAGTTGTGAAGACATTAGTGGCTTGAAGGTGTCAAGACATTAGTGCCTTGAAGGTGTGAATATACTCTTGGTGTGAAGAAAGAGTTAGGAAGTATTAAGTTGTGAAGAAGTTAGGAGTGAAGAAGATAGGTGTGAAGAGTATAGAAGATTGGTGTGTAGAAGATTGGTGTGTAGATGATTGGTGTGTAGAATATTGGTGTGTAGAAGATAGGTGTGAAGAAGTGGTGTGATTAAGTAGTGAATAGGTGTGTAGTTGTTGTGATTAAGGTGTGAAGTTATTGTGGTGTGTAAATTGGTGTGTAAGGTTTTCTCCGCCAAAAGGGAGCTTGTTGAGTAGTGAAGAAAACTCTCGAGTAGGTGACTCGGGGAGTGGAGTAGGAACAAGGAAGGTGTCCTTGTAGCCGAACCACTATAAATCATCGTGTTCGGTTTGCATGTTCTTTCTCTCATCTCTTTTCATTCATTCTTGCATTTATCACTTTATATCTATGCTTGCCTATATGTCTTAATTGTTGCTTATATTGTTGTGATGATTGAATGTGTTGTACATAGAAGTTAATAGTGTGATAGGACATATAATTGTATGTTATGGTCAAATGGACTAATATATATATTTAACACTTCTCATGTTGAGCTTAACTTAATCGATAATTTGATACAAAACGTTTTAAGATTTTAAAAGGAAAACTTATACACATAAAGTTTGATCTATGCTTCATTCATAAAACTAAGTTTTGAAAACTAATCTAAAAGTTCACATATATAATTGATCATATTGATTATATGTTGCTTTTATACTAAAATCTAATTGAAGGTTTTTCAAACAAACAATTGAATAAATTCTAATCAACATTTTGAAACAAAGTTTTTATAAAACGAAAAAGAAGGGAAAACTATTCAACCCCCCCTTCTAGTTTCCCACAATTGGTACCAGAGCCACGTCGCTCAAATTTTCAAAACAAATGGTTTTAAAAATTGAGTACGATCCATGTATCAAATTACCCATTAAGGAGGATTTAATATGAAAAGTGTTTTGTTGATTAACTTGTATTAGTTTTGATATTATATACACTAATTATACTAGCTCGAGATAAGATTATACATAAAACAAGTGTTATATGTTCGTTTTTAAAATCAGAAAGTTACACACCTTTCCACAAAGTCAGAAAACAATTTTTAACAAAAATTGCATTTTTGAGTATCAGATGGGCGGCCCCTTAAATACTGGGCGGCCCCCTTAAATTTAAGGGGTCCGCCTGTCTGTTTGACAGTTTTTCAAAAACTTTGAAATATCATATAAAATTAACCGTAACTCCGTAGAAGTCGTGCCACCCGGAGTTTTAAAGGTAATTGAGTCTACTTTCATTTAAAAATACTTACAAGTAACCATTACAAACTTAAATAAGTCAGAAAGTTAAAATACTACACGAAGGTCAAAAATTTGAGTCTTGTTTTAACATAAAACTTGTATTTTAACTTTTCCTTCGAGTCGGGCATTCCTAGTCGATATATCTTTGAAAAATTAAGTATTTATGTTTTCAAAATATTGATCTTTATTAAATTTTAAAATGGATAGAAAACTTTTTTATTTTCAAATAAAATCGAGCTAAGTAAACATTGGTATATATAAAACACAAAACGACGACAAGTGTTTTATGTGCTATGTGAACTCATTTGTGATTTTACTTTGCTAATCATTGCTATTTGTAATTTAGCTATTTGAATATCTTAGCATATGTGCCTTGTACTCTATTAGTTTATAGTTAGTTATCTAGCTTATACTTAACTTGATCTTATGCTAGATTTCTTGCGTTAGGATTGCATAATTATGCTTGCATTGCATATAGGAATAGATGGCCTAATGTTACTCAAACATCTTGTAAATGAGTTAAATCTAATCACCTAAATATTTAAATCAATTTAATCTATTCTTAACAACACACTTAAACATTTTCAACAAATTACCTTGTTTTACCTTAAGTTGTTTAATATGACAAATTGAATCTTTGTAAAATATTAGTAGTAATATAAAAGAAAAAGTATTTTCAAAATCTAAGTGTGTTCATTATAAGTAACAATGAAGAGTCTTTCACATAAACAAAACTTATAACAATCATGAAGTAATAAGTCAAATTTCAATCATTCACCAACCTCACTCATAAATAATCTTAGGATTAATGGAACACACTATCAAAATGCCTATTTATTTTAAATGAGTGTTTGTGAGGGTCAAGAAAGATCTTGATATTATATCAATTCATTATTCAAATTATGGTTGATATATTCATCAAATCTAATTGACATGTTTTTGAGTATGGACAAGAAATTGGATTGTTATTTGTTTAAGTTTCAAGATTACATCAAATGATATAGTCTTGAATCTACATACTCAATCACACTAGATTGATATGAAAATATTTACATCCTTTGTAGATGAAAAGAGTATGCATTGGATCATAACTCACACTTGTGTTGATAATGTCATATTGAATGTACTTGTCCAATAATTGTGTTCCAAATATTAGAATAACATTTTAAACACATTTATAAAATATACAATGAAGTAGGATTGACGACTTGGATGTTTCGTCCGAAATATTCAAGCAATTTACATTGCAATGCAATGGATAAATGTGTCATATCCGAAAAACCAAACATGAGCAAACTAACAACATATGTAAACTTTGCTCACACTACTTAAAATTATCACCACAAGATAAAATACATATTTAAGAACAATACACACTATATATTATATGTATTTCATTTTCTTTGTAGCATGAATGGTTGTGTTACAAGATAATGCACTACACTTTTCTTTTTGAAATAATTTAAGTTATTAGAATTGAAAAACAACTTGTCACAATGCATAAACAAGTAAACTTCATTTTGTTCCAAATACTAGTTAAATTATGATATATAACATTGGCAAAAATCATAGAAAATAATATTTGCTTTAGAATATATAAATGTCTAGTTTTGATATCATTTGTGAATCACAATCTCGTTTAAGATAAATAATCTTAATGAGATTCATTTTTCAAGATATGCTAAGGAGCATTCATAAATCAAAGCACATTTATTAAATCAAGTAATATGTCATCAAAACCAAATAACCGGTTAATCATGAACAAAAGATTAAAACTTTGCATTTACTCTTATCTTAACATTTAACACATCTCTATTGGGATAGTGAGTAAAATATATCATGTAGACTTACCTTCATAAAAACATGGTGTTTGAGTCACATTATGCCAAGTATTAGTGAATCAAGCAAACTTCATATTTGGTACTCTTCGATAGGTGAATTTAGGAACTCAATTTCTTCTAAAAAGAGAATGACTACTGGAGAATCTATTGACTAGAAACTCAATTTAACCTAACGGTTGGATTGCTTCTATGTGAGAAGTTGGGTGTGTGTAACCCGTAAAAATGGTCGTGTTTAGCCTGAATTGAGCACCACTAGTAATAGTCTCATACTCATTCTCCAACTTGATTAAATCGCTCTTCCTAAATGTACCTAACGCTAAGCTTACTTTTATGAACTTTGCTTCTCATTAGATGATTTCATTCCTAGATTTATGGCATATCGCATATATGTTATTTCTAGATGTTTATTTGCTCCTATGTGATTTGATTGTATGCCTTTACATGATTTACTCTATATGTATCATTCATCTAGGTATATTTTTATTTCTTTTAGATCCTACACCCTTATTTCATATGAACCTTAGTGTCGTTTTCCGATAGGTCATATTAGTCTCATAATATATCCGGATGAGCATGAATTTAATGGGAAGGGAAATGACACTCACTCACATATATCCTTCTACCTCACACCACCTAGAGTACCACCACCATTTCCTACAACCTCACATGCCACTCCCATGTTGCATGTGCAAACCTTCACCCAAGACAATTATCATGCTCCACCACCATCACCTTCCTCCGAACACTTGAAGTTCGTTGAGGAGCTAAAAGAGACTCATGAGCTTAGTGCTCTTTTAGCATTACATCTTGCTCAACGCAATTTGGATCCACCTCAATCAAGCTTACCATCATCACCACATAACATTAACCAAATTGAGAAGCATGTTAACAATTGCCCTTGTTGCATCTTCCTTCAACAACATACCATTGCTTTGAATGAGCACTTTACCTGGATTGAGTATCTTCTTACTAGATCTCAACAAACCCCATCACTAGAACAACATCAAAACCCTCAACCAACAAACCCCACTTCAAATCCACCACTCCATCCATCAAAGAATATATCAACTCACAATTATCTCCACCACCAAAAGTTATCACCACCTCATCCAAGTGAATTTCATTACGAAATGCGTCATTTCCACTTACTAGCAAGTGAAGAACACAATGAAGAAATCCAAGCTTCAAGTGTTGTCGACTCATGATCAAGTGTTGTCGACTCATCACCACCTCATTTCACATATCCACCTTCGGTCGTCAACCAACAAAACACCTAAAAATCCCATGATTCCCTATCATCCACCCTTGTCGAACGATATATTAATCCAAACCATAATTGTCAACCCTTTGTCATCACCTTCCCTTTACATTCACGCTCATCCCTCCTCATTCCCCTACATTTTCCTAGGTTCTAATCTTTGCATTAGATTCTAAATTTTCTTTTGGATTTAGGTTTTGTTTTAAAAACAATAATTGCATGTGTCATACTTTTAGTGCATATACATAATATGTCCATATATTGTTCCCCTATTAGTTTCATGCATATATCCATTATCATCATTATATACATGTGCACTTGTCTACTAACTTTGTTTTGAAGGATTACTTCACCGCTCGATTCTTTGGTAGCCAAAACAAGTTTTGAGCATACACCAAGGGGGAGCATACACCAAAGGGGAGCATTGAGGTTGATAGGATCAAGGCTTCACTTACGATGATGCAAGCTCGCCTTTTACATTCTATCTCAAGAGTTCAAGCATTGTAGAAGTCTCATTTAGAGTCCACCTTTTTGCTTCGACAAAAGGGGGAGAAGAAGTGTAAACAAGTAACTTATACATTTTACTATAAGTTATAGTTTACATAGTTTGTCATCATCAAAAAGGGGGAGATTGTTGGCATGAATATTACGATATTTAATCTAAACATCCTCTTCATGTTTTGATGATGACAAAAATGTAAGTTACAACATATAACGTAAAGTGCTTAAGTTACTTGTGATCACAATTCATCTATGCATTCTTACGTCAACAAGCCTCGACATCTCAACGTCTCAAGTATGCTTCAACAATCACTTAAGGTATGGATAAACAAGTGTTTAATACATTTCATGATCAAAGGGGTATTTAATTAACTAATACAAAGTTTATTTAATTATATAAACTTATTATATATTTTTGAAAAACACTTTTGGTAATAAAGAAAAATGTTTTAATCATACTAAATATATGATTTCAAACTTTTAACCAAAATTAGTTAGTTTTTCACCAAATAAACTTTCCCCACTAAAAGACAGAAAATCTGGCTGTTTCAGTAGGGCGGCCCCCTTAATTATAAGGGGCGGCCCCCTTAATTTTAAGGGGACCGGCACACAATTAAGGGGACCGGCCACGCTCCCCTGTCAGATTTTGTCAGAAATTTTTCCCTATAAATACCACCTCAAACCTGGAATTTTTCCAACCTTTTGCACAAATATTTTCAGATCCAATTCTCTCTAAACATCCTTCTAAAACCCTTTGATCATAAGATTATTAATCTTTGTTTCAAGTGATCCAATCTTTCATCACTTAAAGTGCAAGAGAAGTATCCTCCCTATCATAAACCCAAAGATGTATTAGGATCTAGTTAGTGCTTATGTGAAGTTGTGAAGACATTAGTAGCTTGAAGGTGTCAAGACATTAATGCATTGAAGTTGTGAAGACATTAGTGCCTTGAAGGTGTCAAGACATTAGTGCATTGAAGTTGTGAAGACATTAGTGGCTTGAAGGTGTCAAGACATTAATGCATTGAAGTTGTGAAGACATTAGTGCCTTGAAGGTGTCAAGACATTAGTGCATTGAAGTTGTGAAGACATTAGTGGCTTGAAGGTGTCAAGACATTAGTGCCTTGAAGGTGTGAATATACTCTTGGTGTGAAGAAAGAGTTAGGAAGTATTAAGTTGTGAAGAAGTTAGGAGTGAAGAAGATAGGTGTGAAGAGTATAGAAGATTGGTGTGTAGAAGATTGGTGTGTAGATGATTGGTGTGTAGAATATTGGTGTGTAGAAGATAGGTGTGAAGAAGTGGTGTGATTAAGTAGTGAATAGGTGTGTAGTTGTTGTGATTAAGGTGTGAAGTTATTGTGGTGTGTAAATTGGTGTGTAAGGTTTTCTCCGCCAAAAGGGAGCTTGTTGAGTAGTGAAGAAAACTCTCGAGTAGGTGACTCGGGGAGTGGAGTAGGAACAAGGAAGGTGTCCTTGTAGCCGAACCACTATAAATCATCGTGTTCGGTTTGCATGTTCTTTCTCTCATCTCTTTTCATTCATTCTTGCATTTATCACTTTATATCTATGCTTGCCTATATGTCTTAATTGTTGCTTATATTGTTGTGATGATTGAATGTGTTGTACATAGAAGTTAATAGTGTGATAGGACATATAATTGTATGTTATGGTCAAATGGACTAATATATATATTTAACACTTCTCATGTTGAGCTTAACTTAATCGATAATTTGATACAAAACGTTTTAAGATTTTAAAAGGAAAACTTATACACATAAAGTTTGATCTATGCTTTATTCATAAAACTAAGTTTTGAAAACTAATCTAAAAGTTCACATATATAATTGATCATATTGATTATATGTTGCTTTTATACTAAAATCTAATTGAAGGTTTTTCAAACAAACAATTGAATAAATTCTAATCAACATTTTGAAACAAAGTTTTTATAAAACGAAAAAGAAGGGAAAACTATTCAACCCCCCCTTCTAGTTTTCCACATTTTCGTTAACCAGGTGTATCCTTTTTGTAAAGCCTAAAATTTCAACAAAAATCCTAACTTCAATGAAATTTCATAAACTCATTTGCTTTAGTAAAATGCATCTGGGAGAAAAAAAAACCAGAGAATCGGACTGCGACTGAGAACAGGACCGGAACCGAGAAGAATTGAACCGGATCCAGACCCGATGGTTCCGGTTCTAGTTCTTTGAGATTGAGATTTTTCTGTTTTTGCGTTGGTACGATTTGGGTCCACCAATTCTCGGTTCCAAAACCGAATATTCAATAATTCTAAAAACATGTAATTTTCTTTCTTTCCTCATACTCAAACATTTTATGGAATATGTAAACACGAGCTTGAATGTTTTATCTATTGAATACGAGTCGCTATAAGCAATATGACTAGCTTCTGAAACATAATTGTAGAGCAAAATATGTAAACACGAAGTTGAATGTTTTATCTATTAAATATTTAGTATTCGATTTATCGCATTATAGAATATGTTATTCTATGTGTAAATGAGTTTGTTTTATGTTTAGACAAGTTTATTGTCTCACGAATGCAATTAATATTAAATTGTAAATATTGATAAGGTAACGTAATCAAAACATTTTTATAAAATCAGACAATGTTATATAAGTCATATTCAAATTTCTCAGTCCTTTATTCATATTAAGAATGAATTAAATTCAGACATTTTAGTCACGAATTCATATATTTAAATGTGCGAAGTAGATTCCGAACATCTAAATAACCAAACCACACCTAAATATAGGTCACGCCTCCAACCAGTGGCGGAGCCAGAAAATGTGATCACGGGGGGCAACGAGCAAAATTTTAGATAACATGTATGTCATTTTTTAACGTAATTTAAACAAATCGGGTCGGGCTTAATATAAAGGCAACAAATGTGCTCTAGTACGATGCAATTAACACTAAGTATAAGTTTAGGTGTCGAAAAAAAATTTAGGTTTGGCATTTTCATCTATTTTCTCATAAAGAAAATTAAATACTAAGTACGTAAAAGTCATGTTAAAGTGCTCAAAATAGTTTAACAAAACGACATGTATATATACCAAAATTGTGGAAAACATTTGACAAACTCAATTGACGCTAACATATTAAAACTAATATGCTCATATTGATACAAAATCATGCTAAAACATAAAATTGTATACTACTCCGTATTTGATTATTCATGGTTTACACCATCTGAAAATTCCAATTTATTAGTAACATACTAACATAGTACAGTATTAAATTATACAAACCATTCGTATACTTTGGAAAAGAGAGAATATATAAATATCACTTTTTTCACCCATTAATGGCCCACTTCCCACCACCCTCACCCACTTTCACAGTTCCCAATTGTGTCATCTTCTTCATATTTTTTTTTCTTTCATATTTTTCGACTTAAAAACTCAGTGAACAAAGATTTTTTTGCATTAGAGAGCACTCTAATTTTGGGAAAGCTTAAAGCGACGAGGGCACTTTGATCTATTGACGGAGGGCACTGGACATTTTTCGCATCAATATTTCTTTATTTACTGTACATTTTATGTATCCGCAAAAACTTGGTTGGGGGCATCGCCCCCCACTACTAATGAGGTGGCTCCGCCCCTGCCTCCAACCAATAATTGTAAAGTTTTGTTTTTGAAAGTTTTACTCCTCAAAGCCATTTACTTTAACATTGTCCTTGATAAAAATATATGAGCTAACAAGAAGTTTGTTTTTCGTACATGATCATCTAATGTTTTTTTGTTTGTTTGCGAGTTTGGAAATCTAGCAAAGTACAAATTGTTCACTTATGAAGCTTAAGACATATGTTTGTTAAACTACATTTTAAACAAAAGGTCGACAAGACGAATGAACAAACATGGTTCCAACAAGACAAGACCTGTTTTAAATGTTCGACAAATGATTAGGTTACTGGAAAGCAAAAAATAGTAATAAAAACGAGGTGTTAATGCGGGCTGTAAATAAGAAGCACGTTAAGTAGAATTAGCTCCATTGATTATTTTGAAAAGAGGTTGTGTAGGTATCTTTTACCTTCAACTTGGTATATCATATAAAGGTCGACTATAAATGGTCCAAGTAGTACAGTAGTTGTTTTGTGTGTTATATATAGTGTCGAATCAATGTGTGGTAGAATTGTTACATATCAACTAGTTTTAGAAGCGTACACGTACGAGATTTGAGTAGATAGTATATAACACTTATATATAACAGGTAATAATGTTTTAAATAACTTTGTTTTAAAGTTAAATATTGTGACAATTTATAAATCTTTTATACTTATATATTTATAATACTCGTGCACGCGGGTTTTTACAGAATTTTTCATTATGTATTAATTAATTAATATTTTTATAGAGTTTTGTTGCACCAAGAATCGAGTTTATTTAATTGACATGATGTTTAGGTTAATCTTCTTTTACTTTAACTATTGATATCATTCTTGTGTGTTTGTTAGCATATAAGGACTCTTGAGAAAAATATGCGTCGTTGTTATATGTATACAGTCTATTTATTTTTCATCTCACAGTAACCCATGAGGTCGTGCTTTCATTTTGAAATTTATATTCATGTTAATAATAATTTTAACCGTATTTAATTTTTAAACATGTGAATCTGTGAGTTAAACTTATAAAGATGACTAAGATGAGTCGTTATTAAATGCGGATAGTTAGAAAAGCTAATTTTTCGGATATCTCTACTTAATCTCATAAAGAGGAATAACATCAGTCGTTCGTGTATTCATTTACATATCACAGTAACTCGTGTTTTATTTTGATATTTATATTTCCGAGCAAATACATTAATTTAATATACTGATAATAAGATTTATAAATAACAACATTATATGATGTATTTTTTAATAAAATATAACGTATAAGGGTACAAAGTCAAAGGGTTTATTAAATTTATAAAGTTATTAAAACACATGAAATTTGATAATTATACTTAAAGTTTATATTTATTTAAAATTTAACAACCAAAGTTTTATTAAATATCCTTTATTTTTTTTTAATTTTCTTATCAACTCGACACATGTATTTTCATGCATATATTTTCTGTTGGATGAAATTTAATTGAGTTTAACCAAATTAAAGTCCATTTTGACTTTTTATTACTAACTATAAAAATGCTCAATTTTAACCCGTAGGTAAAATTATACACTTTCATCGGAATAATTGAGTTTTCAACCTTCTTTTTCCAACTTTTTAACATCTCTTATTATATTTTCCAACTTTTGAACATCGACTCTTATTATATTTGAGATAAGAAGAGATGAAAACACTTACATACACGGCTAGGCCCAATTAATAAGAAATCCATCATATGTTATAGTAGTAAGACATTACTGAACTAATGGGCCAACTAATCAAACATTGATAGCTATAAGCTTACGATATTACTACCTCCGTCTCAAATTATAAGTCCATTTTCTTAATTTTAGATGTCCCAAAATATTTGTCCATTTTTCTTTACAACCAATCACAAGATACTTTAGTGGAGAGAGAGGATATTTGATTGGTGAATTGATTAGTTAGTGGAAATTTATTAAACTTTGTGCAAATGAAAAATGAACTTATAATTTGGGATAGAGGGAGTACAAGATATCATTGTCATTTATATACTTATCTCGATTTGAGACACATGGTTTCATATCACCACGTCCACTCCGCAATCTATTTTTTTTTTTTTGAAAGGTGACTTTTTCCATATATGGTTTAGAGTCGCACCTGCCAAATAGCAGGCCCTCATCCACCACATACCCAGAATATGTTGTCTGAACCGGGCCCACGCTGGCGCAGTGGGGATTAAACGGCTTTCGCCCGGAAACCGTACCGCCTCCACACGAGATTACTCGCTGGAGAAACGGCCGGATGAAAACCGGGGCCGGCTTGGATTCGAACCTGCGCAGCTAATGGCTTACAGGTTCTCCTCTTCATTGCCTAATATCTCCGGAACATATGGTCCACAAGTGAGGACTTCCCGGATGGTCACCCATCCGGTACTACTCTCACTTGTGGCTCGCTTAACAAGTTAAGCCCCACCCACTAGACCACAAGTCCTTTGATCCGCAATCTATTTGATCTATAGAATGATATGGTCTTGTAAACAAACATCTGGCCTGCTTTTATTCGATGGTTTCCTCTCAAGAATACACATCATCCTTCCCCAAAAGTTGTCCACAGCATTGGTTGTTAGTGCATATGTGATTTTCAAAAAATATATATATTATATAAAATTGTCATACTAAACTAGTTTAACAAAAACAATGTAGCAGATAACAGTAAATAATGTTCATAATAGGGACAAGCTTGACAAAGACTTTTAGAGTTTGACAATACAAACTTGCCAATGTTACACGGAGTATGTACAAAATTGCATTTGAATAAACTAATAACAACGCATCTTAAATTTCTTCAGATTTTTACATCTAATAATTTTTTTTTATAGTTTGTCAAAGTGTCACACCACTATTAAAGTTAAACACATGGTCACTGGGTCAGGTTACTATCGAGTTGGTCCCAGTATATCTCATTTTCAACTTTAATCACGTATACACACCTTATTAATATTAGAAATTAGAAATAATACAAGACAAAATAGTTATTCTTGTAAAGTTAAGTAGCACAAAATCTAATATTTCGAAAAAAATTAACATTCGAAATAAACAAAATAAAAGACAACTAATAAAGTGACTAGTGAGAGAACAATCTTTGTTTAAGTTGTGACAGACTTTAGACAAATTGATCCAACTATTATCTTTATTTGACTCGGAAATATAAAAAATCCAATTAGTCTATGAAAAGCATTATATAAAAGCCGTTCCATAAGTAACAAGTTCGCAAAACAGATTTAGAACAATCCTAGTAAACTGTCATAGCCTAAAGCATATAGACAATGAGATTGATTACTTCACTCAGCAGCATAAGCTTAGTATTGATCATTTCCAGCATCAGCATTACCGTAACCACGGTTAAAGCCACCACCGCCACCATAACCACCAGTGCGAGGGGCACGCTCATTAGCCAAAGTAACACGAACAGACCTCCCGTTCAATTCCTGAACAAAAAGTAACAAGTTAAAACCTGCAATCTTTAAATGAAACAGACCGTGCTTGATTGTTTAGCATCATAGAGTTAGTTGTGAACCTGGCCATCCATGGCAGACATAGCCTCTTTTGCACAGTCCTCGGTGTTGTAGCTCACAAACCCAAATCCCCTTGACCTTCCAGATTCTCGGTCGGTGATGACTCGTGCTGGATCAGCAGAATATATGAAGTTATAGTATATGATATTTTATTCACGTTTTGTCAAAAATGTTTATAGTGCACTATTGCACTTTGCGCATCCTGGTATAGGTTAGACAGAAACCATATCCCTTTAGCATATGCGCGAGTATTACAAATGCACCGTTATATGAAAATTATGCAGATGTTATTTTTACCTTCAACGACCTCACCAAAGCTAGAAAATGCTTCCTTTAAAGAGTAATCATCGGTCTGATATGAAAGCCCTGAGAACATTCAGATAAAATTATATTACAGCTTGTGGAAACAGAAACAAAAAAAATAAAGTGAACTTAATTAAAAGACATACCACCAACAAAGAGCTTGGAAGACATGCAGCGGAAAGCATTATACATAGATGGTCCTGTCATGTGTCCGTTGGTTACAGTGGTTTGAGAGATACTTTGCCTCATGAGACTTCCAATTTTGTTGTAGAGAGCCATTTCAGTTGTTTGAGTTTAAAAAACCTGCATTTTCACAATTCATACATTAGCAAAAACGCCCATTTATACCAATACAGAACTTGACATGATAGATATGAATATATCTTCTTTTCAAACTACATAAAGCCTAAACTTCTTATATGCTCTTAAGAACATTTCCAGATGGTCAAAAACAACGCCTGTGTATTCTTACATCAAATGTTCTAATACTGCCTTACTTATCCTAGTCTATCTAATAAGCATATGTATAACTTAGAAGTCCCGAACGGGATCCCCGTGGCTGCTGCCGTTAAGTTCCTAAGCTATATGAAATGAACAAAAAGTGACTAAATCTATGTACTGTTATCTTGTTTTGAAAAATTGGCAATCGTGTCCTCTATAACTCTTTAAAAAAGCCATTTGGGTTAACTAGTTCATGAATCAAAAGCTTGGCCAATTTATTTTTATTCTAATCTATTTCAACAAACAAACATGAATACAAACAAAATAGTGAAATACTAACCAAATGACAAGTGAAACAGCAAAAACCAGTTACTACTTATCAGTACATATATAAACAATACTGATAATTAGATTAAACAAACATGTAAATGACCTTCGACAAGAAAAAAAACAAAATACACAATCTCTATATTCTGAAGCAATAAAAAATATACAAATTAGTAGACATAAACATACAGCCGATCAGAAATGAAAGAAAAAACCAGTGACCATATAACAAAAGTAAGAACATAGAAACTTAAAAGCACCTGTTAGAAAATAGAGAGAAAGATGATTTAGGGTTTAAGGAGCGGCTAGGGTTTATGACACAAAGGAGAAACAATTTTTTACTAGTAACCAAACAAACAAATCACCGCCTGATGGGTTCTCAAGGGCCTGGGCCGCATTTTGTTTCCGCACAATGGACTGGACCAGCCCAAGTGCGATTATTCATCTTAATTTTCACTGTCAGCTTGAACTCGGCCCGCTTCACGTCAAACAAAATATTTTTAAATAATGTGTTGCGGTTTATTTTGTAAAGGGGGGTGATTTGCACATAATTTTTTTTTATTCTTGCACCACATTTTACGCATTATAATGTTGTACTATGTACTTTCTGTGCATTACAGTGTTGTACAAAATGGTGTGTTTATAAAAAAAATGGTGCGCGAATCAATCCCCTTTTGTAGAAGTCTACTAGTCATAATGCACGCACACGCGCGAGTTTAAAAAAAAAAAAATTTTTGAACGATATATTTTTGTTTATTAAAAAACAAATAATTTAATCTTTGTTTTGTTTGTTTGATTTATGATTTTTTTTAAGATAATTATTTAAAAAGTTTATTAATATTGTTAGTTGCTTCTTATCTATATATTTTGTACTTATCTTCTACTTGTGTAATATATCAACAAAATAAATTTATAAATATATAAATTAAAAAAAAAATAATTTAATTATTACCTGATAAAGAAACATTATTTTTTTTAAAATACGAAAGTCTCTATTTGGGGTTTTGTTTTATTATATAAAAAAAGATAATTCCGTTTTGACTTTTCAAATATTTCTTTTTCAACTTTAACCTTAAATATTTTTGCTTGTGTTATATATTATTTGATAAAAATTATAAGCAGGGAAAATACATTTAAAGCTCAATCCATTCATATATTTTCCATCAAATATATATAACACAAACAAAAATATTTAAGGTCAAAGTTGAGAAAGAAAGACTTCAAAAAGTTCAACTGGACATTTAATATAGGACGGAGGGAGTACCAATAATGTGTTACGGTTTATATTTTTAAATAATGTGTTACGGTTTAGTTCAAGTCTTCTAAGGGGAACACCAATTTGCCATTTAAGAGGTATGTTTAGTAAAAATAGATTTTGTTGTTGCTGGTGTTGTCCTGTGTTGTTGATGATGACGCTGAAAAATATTATTATTATTATTATTATTATTATTATTATTATTTATTTATTTATTTATTTATTTATTTTGTCTTTGGCAAGCTAGTTATACTTTTAGATTAAAAATATAAAATGATGTAATTTATAAAAAATAATCTCAATAATCTTTTAAAACCAGGTTTTAGGAACTTATTTTTTTGGAACTTTTACAATAATCTATATTCTTTACACCCAAACAAAGATTATTTTTTTGTCAAATTTTTTTTTTTTTTTTTTTTTTTTTTTTTTTTTTTTTTTTTTTTTTTTTAACAAAATAATCTTAAACCTCCATAATCTTTTAAAATCTCTTGCTCTAAACATACCCAATGTGGAAACACATATCTCAGGCACAAGCCTAATTTTGGGCCAATGCAGCCTGGGCTGATGCAGTGCCCCAAACTTTTTAGGGGCACCACTTTTTTCAACATGTGTTTGTATATATATATATATATATATATATATATATATATATATATATATATATATATATATATATATATATATATATATATCCATAAGCCTCTTTTTGGGCCACCAAAGCACGCAAAGTTCAAGCAGAAATATAAACAAGGGTAAATTGCAAATTTAGTCACTGATCTACTGCGAAAGTGCAAAAACAACCCTAAGTAATAAAGGCATGCAAAAACGCCACTCACGTTACGGATAAGTGCAAAAAAGCCACCGAGAGCTACTTTTTGCTAATGCCCGTTAGTTATCCTATTAGTCAAAGGTAAATACATATGAAATGACTAATATACCCCTTCATCATCAAATACAATCATAATTGGCTCAGCTACTCTAACTCGTTACCACACTAAACCGACCACCTATTCAGATACAATTCTCATTGACGTATAGTTCCGGTTATATTAAATCAATCGTCCTTGCATTTGCACAATACAGTAAGAACACAGTGCATCTCTCTGTTTACTTTAATATTGTTCTTGGTTTTTAAAAAAAGGTACATTTGTTGTTAATGTTATGGATTTATAATTGTAGGTGGTCATATGGGAAATGTGAAAGAAGTAGAGGTGGATACTGAAACAGAAGATGAAGTGTTTGCTGATGATGATAGTGGTTAAGAGGATTTAGATTATAATCCAAACCATGATGAAGTGTTTGCTGATGATGATGAGCATATACTTGAAGATGTTCTTGTAAGTAACTCTAATATGATCTACACTAAATAATGTACAAATCATTCAGTGTTTACGGAACATTATGCACTGCTTAGAGAGTATGCCCAAGAGTTGGTTAATCAAAATCCAAGCACCACTATTAGGCTTGATGTATAGCTATAACCAAATCCAGAGAGTTCAACAAGAACTTTTAAAAGGCTGTATATGTGTTTGGGAGCTCTGAAACAAGGTTTCAAAGCTTGTGGTGGAGAATTCTTAGGATTAGATGGATCCTTTGTGGAAAACTAGAAGGGGGGTTGAATAGTTTTACTATCTTTTTGAATCTATTTTCAAAATCATTTGTAGCTTATAAAAACTTTGATTCGATCTTACTTGAATTCAAATGTCAACAAGTGTGAGCAAGTCTAAACAATTATAATCTAATAATAAAAGTATTGTAATGAAATGAAATAAAGATAGAGATAGAAAGATCAAACCACAACACGCGAATTTATAGTGGTTCGGCTACAAGGACACCTTCCTTGCCCTACTCCACTCCTCGAGTACCACACTCGAGAGTTTTCTTCACTATGTCAACAAACTCCTTATGGCGGAGAAACCTTACACACCTTGGCTTACACTGATTAACGACACTAAGCTAAATGTCGAGTTCTAATTGTAGCTAGAACTAATCTCACAACTTCTTCACGACTTCACAACTTCTTCACAACTTCACAACTACTTCACGATAGCTCCACAACTTCTTCTTCTCGTCTACTTCACACCTTCTTCTATGCACAACAAATTCACAACTTCTACACTACTTTACAACACACCTAATATCTACAATCAACTAAATCACACTACACTTTACAAATATCTAGCACTACTACAAGATGATACTAACTAATCACAACACTACTACAATTTTATGGATGTTGAAGGAGTGTTCTTCTTTTTGCACTTGTGTGGATGAAGCTTCGGATCACTTGGAAACAAAGACTTATGAATTATATGATCAAAGGTTTTTGGGATATAAATGGATATGAGATCAGAAAGTTTTTAGTGCAAAAAGGTGAGAAAATTTGTTAAATGAACCAGTATTTATAGGGCTTAAAAATACTGTTCTGGAGCGTGCCGGTACCCTTAATTAGGGGCCGGTCCCCTTAATCATTAAGGGGGCCGCCCCCTCCAGAACGTTGGGTTTGTTTGTCTTTTTGTGGGGAAGGTTTTTCTGGAGAGATTTTGCCCTTTTTGGTTAGAAATTTGAAATCATATCTTTTTGGTTTAATAAAATAATACCAAGAATGATTTACTAAAATATATAAAATGTTAATGTCATTTTATAAAATGTTTTGTGTTAAGAAAATGCTTCCTTTGATCATGTAATGCATAAGATGCTTAGTTTATACATACCTTACGTGATATTAGTTGTAGAAGTAAATATTTGTCACTAAATACTTGTTTATGTCATAATCTTGACTTAATTTAGTTTACATTTTGTGATTATCAAAACGTAGAGTTATTGAGAAATATTAATAATGTTTTTAAGCATTATTTATATCAACATCCTTCATGTCAGGTCTTTTTCCAAGTCAATTACTAACAGCAGTTGGGATTGATGCAAACAATGAGATTTATCCAGTAGCATATGTTGTAGTTGATGCACTAAATAAGTCAACTTGGTGTTGGTTTTTGAAACTACTAGGAAAGGATCTTGGTATACAAACCAACTGCAAGTTCACTTTCATTTCTGACAAGCAAAAGGTGCACATTTCTATTTTATAATTAATCATGTGTTTTATGCACAATGAGAACATGTAAAGTTTTAACACCATCAATAACCTTAACTGTTCACAGAGATTGATACAAGTCGTTGCTAGTGTGTTTCCAAATGCTGAACACAGGTTTTGTTTTAAGCATATTCTTGAGGAGATGAAGTCACATTTTAAAGGAGGTGTTTACAAGGACATGCTTTAGAAGGCAGCTAGAGCCACTACTGTTGTTGAATTCAACAAAGAGATGAATTATCTAAAGTATTACAATTCTGCTGCTTATGATTGGTTGATGAGGTCATGAGACAGCAGGCATCCTTAAGACTTTTATTACTGAGGTAGAAAACCTTGTTGACAAAAAGGTTAAAATTATCAGATGTGATAATGGGACATAGTTCAAAAATAGAGTGATGGATGATTTCTATAAGGTCAATGGTATTAAAAGGGAGTATAGTGTTCCTAGAACTCCCCAACAAAATGGGGTTGCTGAAAGGAGAAATAGGACTTTGATAGAAGTTGCTAGAACCATGTTGGCTGACTCAAAACTTCCTATGAATTTTTGGGCTGAAGAAGTTAGCAATGCTTGCTATGTACAGAATAGGGTTTTAGTGGTACAGTCAAAGAACAAGACACCTTATGAGCTTTTTAGGGGTAGAACTCCCACCTTAGAGTTTATGAGACCATTTGGGTGTCATGTTACCATTTTGAATACCATAGACCATTTAGGAAAGTTTGATGGAAAAGCTGATGAGGGTTATTTTGTTGGATACTCTATGGTTAGTAAAGCATTTAGAGTATACAATTTAAAGACCAAACATATTGAGGAAAACTTGTATGTAAACTTTTTTGGAGAATAAAGCTAATATTGCAGGTACAGGTCCAAGCTGGATGTTTGATATGGATTCTTTGACCCAATCTATGAACTATGTACCCGTTACTACAGGTACAAACACTAATGATATTGCAGGGTTAGAAGAATATGTTGATACAGATGAATCAAACATGGAGAATGAAGCTGATCAAGATCATGTTTTGATGCCTATTTGGGGTTGTAGGACCGTAGAACAACCTATTTCACATATGATTCTTGCCTAAACCTAGAGAGAGAAAGTAAGTAGAGAGAGAGAGAGTGGATGGGAACTCTAGTGTGTGGAATAAAAGACCTTGATATTACTTAGAGAATCACTAAGAGAACCAACCTCTCAAATGAGGTTTACAAGAGTATTTATACATGAAGTCTAGGGCATCATCTATCTTATACATTATTACACTAATGGCCCTTAGACTTTCACAAAACATGAATACTACACATAAACTTCATCATAATGATATTCTAAAGCAACCTATAACTACACGTTAATGACCGACACTTTTTATAAATAAAAATACGATTCTAACAATCTCCCCCTAAGTGTTGGTCATTGAGGTTGCGCGACGTCATCATCTTTGTCTTTAAACTTTATCATTCATAGCTCTTGACGTCTTTAAGAATCACTAGATGAATCATAGTTCCAGTTCATCATGCTTCATTGTTGTTGAAGTGATCCAATGATGTCATCTGCCTTTCATCACTTCTGTGTTTGTGGTGGTTGTCTGCCATTCCAACATGCTCATACGTCTTAAGTCTTTGTCATACATACATTTGTTATTCCTGTTCTTTCACGTTGATCTTTGTCACTTTACTTTGTAGATTCTTCTTTTTGGCGTAGAATCTTTCTTTGACTGTTGCTATCCTTTGATCTTTGTGAGAACTTTCGTTTGACTTTGTTGATGCATGTATGAGCATGTGGAATCTTTTGCCATGGAGATGATGTAAAGCTGCAGGTAAACAGTTAGCAATAAACAACCGGTACTTACAGATAAGGAATTAGAGATCGTCAACAGCATAGTGTGAAGACTCCTTCTAACCCTTACCATGGCCGTTCCCATATCAGATACTCCCGAAAGAGCTTACGAGACCTACTAAGTAGCTCAATGACTGGGTGAGTCGCTGGGGATCACTCCACGACTGTAGACCGTTTGAAACCACCGCGAACACTAAGCGTAACCCATAAAGAATTACCGAAGTGACCTGCTGTCAGGGCTGCTTGATGTTGACCCTGGCAGGAATTTCTATTCAATCATTGAGAATCACAAGTGTGAATCCTCTCATAAATGTTCTGGCAGATTACTAAGATCTGCGTAGGACTCTAAAGTTTACATCTGGCGTCCTTAATGATGAACAACCAGTGTAGAAATATCATGTGTTCCTATGAGATCTTTTGATGAATCTCGGGGCTCTAGACTCGATAAGTGCACATTTGGTTTCCTATTCGGAGATTAGGGAGAGGTCTCCTGCTTCAATATCAACCATCTCTAAGAGACAGGTCGATAGATTATGCCGGTTCCCCGTGAGAATGAAACAAGCTCTTTTAAGAGAACTTGAGTGGCTAGAAGGTTTAGTGCAGTGCGTCACTGGGTCCATGATGTCTTTATCTTCAATACCGGTGTCACCTTAGTAACAACCAGTAGCATATGAATTGAACCCGGTGTCTGCCCTAAGGTTGAACATATGGAGGGCTATTTCTTTTCACCCTTTTTCATAACTTTTCTTTTTAATTCTTCAACCCCTTCTTTCTCCTTTCTCATTTTCTCCTTTTTTCAATCATACCTAAGGACTTCTAATTCTAATCTATTGGAATTGTCCTTGGGTAGATCCCTCCGGCTCTGGCGGATCATAGGACGGTTTTTCCTAACCTTAGTCACCTTATTACTCCATGAATCCTATAATTGCCATGAAACCTTTGATTGAAAATCTCTCAAAGTGTTTATGAATATAAACACATTTTTGTTGACACTTTGAGAGTTTTTGTTTCTTTTGAAGGACTCCCCCTTCACATGTGCTCATGAATTTTTTAAGAAATTTGCACATGCGTGAGGAGTTTGCACTTTTTGAATTGATCCACTTTCAGTGAACATGACCGATTCGAGACACGCTTACATCACTAGTTAGACTAGCTTGAAGTTATTACCCGTCCTGGTCAAGTCCAAAGAAAGTCTCTCGATACGGTACATTCTACTCAGACAAGTCCTATTCGAGACACGCTTACATCACTAGTTAGACTAGCTTGAAATTATTACCCGTCCAGGACAAGTCTTTTCGATTACTGACATTTTAAGCTTCGTCAATTCATTGGTACATTCTGAGTCGAGCTCTTTTGAGATTCAGTCACAAGCTTTAAACATCTTTGATCACATTTTAATCATGTCTTCTCCCCCTCAAAAATAGCATATCGTGATATTTTTGATATCAACTGATTAAGAAAAAGCTTTTTGGAGAGATAGACAGATTTCAGTTTGCATGAATTCGAAACATTTTGTTTTTGTACTCCCCCTTAATGATAGCACATTTTATAATCAATTAATGGTTTTGAGGGAGTTATCTTGAGCACTCATTTGAAAGATTTTGAAAAATCTTTTGATGAATCTTGAAAAAGTGCTCAAGATTACTATTTTGAAAACGAGTTTTTGTTTGAAGTCTTTTTCGTTTGTTTAGACTCGAACTTTTTGAAAAAGATTTCGTCCTTGAAAATACGAGTCCTTGATTTGAAATAATCAGAAGTCATCATTCGGGTCCTTATTTGAAATCTTTTCGAGTTATTAAACCCGGACCCATGTTTTGAAAAGATTTCACTTTGAAGCACGGGTTTCGTACAGAAGTATACGAAACCCATTGTGAAGAAACTTTTGAGAAACGACATGTTTTAAAAACATTTTAAAGAACTCCCGCTCAAGCATCTGTACATGTCCGTATCATTGTTGAATGACATTTCTAGAAACGTACAGAATATTGATTTATACGAGAGACATGTCGTGAGAAGAATATTTTTGGATTTTTTGATTTTATATTGTTTTTGTATTTTTTGAAATTTTATATTTTTGTATTTTGTTTTTGTTGGTTTTTCAAATTTTGTATTTTGTTTTTTCAAAAATATTTACAGCGAAGCGATTTAGAAAACATTTTTCAAGAAGATTCGAGAAGACGTTCTAGCTCCTCAGGAGTTAGGCTTCGCATGCCAATTCGTCGAACTAAATAGTCAAACCTTTCTTTTGGAAGGGCTTTAGTAAATAGATCGGCGAGTTGGTAATCAGTCTTAACGAAAAATAATTCAACAGTACCTTCTTCCACGTGTTCTTTGATGAAATGGTAGCGGACTTTGATATGCTTCGTCTTAGAGTGATGTACGGGATTGCACGAGATGGCTATGGCACTTTTTGAGTCACAATACATAGGTATTTTGTCAAAAGTAAAGCCATAATCAGTGAGTTGTGTCCTCATCCAAAGAACTTGGGCACAACACGCAGATAGAGACACATACTCGGCTTCGGCGGTTGATAGCGCAGTACAATCCTGTTTCTTTGACGACCAGCTTACTAGCTTTTCACCCAAAAATTGTGCTCCACCTGATGTACTTTTTGCTGTAACTTGATCTCCTGCATGGTCGGCATCTGAAAAGGCTGTTAGATTAAACCCCGAATCCTTCGGATACCAAAGTCCCATGTTAATGGTTCTTCGTAGGTACCGAAAGATCCTTTTAACCTCTTTGAGGTGAAGTTCGGTAGGCTTTGCCTGAAACCGTGCTAACAAACAAACAGCAAATTGAATATCAGGTCGACTAGCAGTTAGGTACAAGAGAGAACCGATCATGCTCCGATATTTTTTCGGATCGACGGGTTTCCCAAACAAATCAGCATCAATTTTTGGTGCAGTGACCATTGGAGTACCAACAGAATCACAATTTTCCATTCCATGTTTTTTCAAAATCTCTATTGTATATTTAGCTTGATTGATAAAAATACCACGAGGGGATTGATGTATTTGTAAACCAAGAAAGAATTTTAGTTCCCCCATCATGGACATTTCAAATTTGCTTTTCATGAGATTTTCAAAATGTTTTGAATGGTTAGGATTGGTTGATCCAAAAATTATGTCGTCCACGTAAATTTGAACGATCAAAATATCATCTTTGAATTTTTTGATAAACAAGGTGTCATCAACCGTTCCTTTGGTGAAATTGTTTTTGAGCAAGAAAGATGATAGTTCGTCATACCACGCTCTTGGAGCTTGTTTTAAACCATAGATGGCTTTCTTAAGCTTGTAAACGTAGTCTGGATGATCTTTGTCGATGAATCCCTCTGGCTGACTCACATACACTTCTTCTTTCAGAGTTCCATTCAAGAAAGCTGTCTTAATGTCCATCTGATAGACTGTGATGTTTTTGTGAGCTGCATAGGCTAAGAAAATCCGGACTGCTTCAAGTCTAGCTACAGGCGCGAATGATTCTTCGAAATCTATCCCTTCTTCTTGTGGATATCCTTTAGCTACAAGACGAGCTTTGTTACGAATTACAGTCATTTCCTCATCCAGTTTGTTCTTCCACAACCACTTGAGATCAAGAACGCGTTTATCAAGTGGTCGTTCAACAAGTTCCCAACTATCATGTAACAGGTATTGAAGAAGTTCATCCTGCATCGCTTCTATCCAAGGGTATTCTGCCATTGCTTCCCGAATGTTCTTTGGTTCTTTGAGGCTGATTGAGCAAATATAAATGCACAATTCGAGATCGGTGGCAAGTTGTCTCCTCGTCTGAACTGGTTTTGAAGGTTCACCAATAACTTGTTCTATTGGATGGTCTTTTGTCCATTGAAACGTAGAAGGGTACCTTGGGTTTAACGTATGTGTGTTAGACGGTTCTTGTAACCTTGAAGAAGATTCAGCAGAGTCTGTTGCAAACGGGTTTTCAAATACTTCTTCTCCTTCTTCTAACGCAACATCGTTTGAATTATTTGTTGGTTCTTCTTGAAAATTTGTGTTTTGATTTTGCTCATCAACTCTTGGTAGTTCAGTTTCAAGTACTGGAAT
The DNA here is from genome assembly GCA_030686995.1 of Artemisia argyi. Taxonomy (NCBI): domain Eukaryota; kingdom Viridiplantae; phylum Streptophyta; class Magnoliopsida; order Asterales; family Asteraceae; genus Artemisia; species Artemisia argyi. The sequence continues at coordinate 194,626 of JARVZY010002672.1, read as the reverse complement.
GGCTTGAGTAGATGTAGATGATGTTGAGGTAGTTGGTGCTTCAGCTTCGATTGTTGTAGATGCATCCAGTGGTGGTGGTGTTTGATTTTGAGCGGGTGCAGCGGAATGTTGTTGAGATGCATTTGTCGAAGTTCCACCATAATATTCATCAAACATTAACTCGAAGAAATTTTCCAGATCTTGTTCTGAAGGTTTGTCCGTGTTTGTTGACTGAGCTCCTTGAGGCACGAGTCCTGAACTGATGTGTCCAGAAGTCTGACTGTTTGGTGCGGGTCCTAATCTGGTTTGATTAGAAACCATCGGATTAAGCGCGGGTTCTAGAGCGTATCTCTCAGAAGCCATTTGTGAAATCTCGTCAAACTTCACATTCATCGTCTCCATTATCCTTTTAGTTCGTCGATTATACACCCTGAATGCCCTCGAGTTTTCTGAATATCCAATGAAGATTCCAATATCACCCTTAGCTTTCAACTTTCCTAGATCTTCTCTGTCGTTCGTCGGATAGCACAAAGCGCCAAACACGTGAAGGTAAGGGATGTCAGGTTTCCGGTTATTCACAAGCTCATATGGGGTTTTATTGAATCTCAGATGGACTAGGGATCGGTTTTGAGTAAAGCAAGCAGTGGCTACAGCATCAGCCCATAAGAATAGTGGTGCACTAGAATAGATTAGCATTGTGCGAGCAGCTTCCACAAGAGTTCGGTTTCTTCTTTCAACTACCCCATTCTGCTGTGGAGTTCTAACAACTGATGTTTGGTGTGTGATTCCAACATCTTCAAAGTAGGTTCTTAACTCCTGATTTGTGAATTCTGTGCCGTTGTCTGTTCTTATAATCCTTACTGGAGCTTGAAGTAGAACTTGAATACGCTTCAGAAAGGTGATGATGATACCTGGTGCTTCGTCTTTTGATCTCAAAAACTTTACCCAAGTATATCTTGAATAATCATCAACGATAACAAGAATATACTTCTTCCCATTAATGCTTTCAACTCTCATTGGGCCACATAAGTCCATGTGCAACAAATGTAACCTTGCTTCCGAACTAGGCACGGTTTTGGGTTTATATGATGCTCTTTTGCTTTTTCCTTGTTCACATGATGGACATAGATGATCCTTGGTGTATTTGAACTTAGGAAGTCCAGTGACGATGTTGTCTTTGGCTAACTTGTTGATGGTGTCGAAATTGAGATGGGATAAACGTTTATGCCACAGCCAGGACTTAGTTTCGGTTGCCCTTGTCATAAGACAAATTGGTGATGTAGAAGCCATTTGGTTGATGTCGATAGCATACAAGTTTGTACCACGATTACCAGTTAAGAGATCATCACCAACCAAATTTCTTATGAAAACCGTGTTTCTCCTGAATGCAACTTCTAAATCTGCATCACAAAACTGCCCAACTGAAAACAAATTATGTCCCAACCCTTCGACGTAGTAAACTCGAGTGATCAAAAAATTCCCAAACTGAAGATCTCCAAAACCCAGGATAGCTGCTACATGATCATTTCCAAAGCGTACAGTTCCCATGAATTTCCATATGAAATTGATCAGCAGCTTTAAGTTCCCGGTCATGTGCTTGGAGCAACCCGACTCGACGATCCAAAGACATATTTCGATAACCTGCCAATAACAGAAGAATTTGTATTTGGACACCTTTTTGAATTTGGTTCTATGGGGTTAGGGGTACATTCGAAATCACACTCATAGACAGTATCTACTTGTTTAGCTTGAACTATTTCTAATTTGCCATCCTTGAGTATAAATTCTCTACCCGTTGGAATCCAAACACAATGCTTAAGATAGTTCCTAGGCGTGCGACTATTAGTGGTGTTCCTAATTCTTTTAATTAGGTTTCCAACAAATCTAGATTTTGCACTAGGACCTTTCGAAACGCTCTTCTGTTCAGGCGTACCATTCACATTCTTAGAAACACATTCATCATGAACATTATTAATTAAACATTTCTTGCATATTAAACAAACAGTGTCATTACATGCATTAGAACCAGTACTCTCGACATTACATTCAGATGAAACATGTCTCTTATTAGAAAGCGATAAATTCCTAGGGTGTTCTTCTACTTCTTCAACTTTATTCTTGCAACTACTCTTAGAGGCAGGCGAGACTCTATTGTTCCTTGTATTGCTCCTAGGCTTTAGTCTGCTGCTCCTAGAGGTGTTGTCTAATCCTGTAGAAGTTGAGGCACACGCATTAGGATTTATATTGTTGTCCTTTTTAGCAACACTAGAATATTTAGAATTATCCTTTTTGCCCTCATAAGTCTTAGATGTGGAGGCAGACGCATTAGTGGGACTAATCCTAAAAAGGCCAGGTGCTAGAACTTTTGGTGTTTCGACAACCGCTTTTCCTTTATCAACAATCTTTTCATTTTCAATTTTCTTGGGCAAGGGTGTTGGAGTGACTGGTTTTGTCAAATCCTTTTTCTCATCGACTTTTGGAGCAAACCGTGAAATAGACATTTTTGGTTTTTGAACCATATTTGGAACATTTGGTTTCTCCGAAGTCGATGGTTTTGCAAACTTAGTTTCCTCACCCTTCCTTTTTTGACTTTCAAGCTGAGCCCTCAAAAGATCATTTTGCTCTTTCATGTTCTTGAAAGCACGCTCATACGACAGTTTGTCATACTTGCATTCTTCCTTTTTTCGATCAAGTTGTTTAAAACATGACACATTTTCTTTTTCAAGCTTTATAAGAGCATTTTCATATTTGGAAACAATTTTGGAGGTCTCAGCTCTCAGTCTTTCATCGTCTTGAACATAGTATGTTTGTAAAATGATGGACATAATGTCAGTGGTCATAACAGCTTCGAAGAGAGAATCATTTAGGTTTTCCAAAATATTCATGTTTTCACGAGTATCATTAGCTTTGTTTACCAGGGATTTGTGGTCCTTGACAAAGTCGGCCGTTTCTTTTAAGAAAGCTTTTTCAAAATGGATTACCCTCGCACTGATGTTATTCAGTGGGAGTAATTTCGTTTTCAAAAACTTTTTTCTGCTCAATATGAAAACTGGAATGCCAGTTGTTAATATCGATTGTAGTTTTAGAAGCAACAATGTTTTGAAGTTCTTGAATTCTCTTTTTAACGTCATCCAGAATGTTTCTAGCCTCACTTGTATTAAAAGTGTTGTTAGAAGACATTTGTTCCATTTTTGAAAGAGATTTTGAAACAATTACTTTCTTAGAAAACATTTTTGAGAATGGTCGTTTTATGGAAAACACAGATGGTTCTTTTTGTGGAACAAAAGTAATTCCCGAAAGTTTGTTCAATTTGTTGTAATCAATGGGTTTCAAATCCTTTTGTTTCATTTTATTTATGCTCTCTTCGACATGTTCTATCGTTTGCACAGAATCCCGAATGACGGGAGGATCATGTTTAGTGTAAATCACATTACCATTATACAAAACATTCTGTTCTTGCTGAGCTTTCTTGAGATTACTGGGGGTGTTGTTACCAAGAGCCACTTTATGTTTCGTATGGTAAATCGGATTAGTTTGATTTGAAATCATTTTCATTGTTTGACTTGACTGACCCGACTTAACCACTAATTCTTCTAAATGTCCAATCATGTGTTCTGACTCTACGATTTCGGCCAAAAGTTTGTCTTCTTTCTTTGCAAAATCCTTTTTCAACTCATCCCTTTCTTTTTCAAGATTGGTATAAGCTGTTTTTTGTTTAGAAAGTTGGTTTTGTAAATCAGAAATTTCCGCGTTTAAAGCTTTTATCTTCTTGAAAGAATTAACATCAAGTGTATCAAACTTGAGTTGCAATTGTTTTTCCCTTGAAACGGAATTTTGATAACCAGTTTCTAATTCAGACAATCTTTTGTGATGAAACTTAAAAGCTTTAGCGTTTTCCTTGTAACTCTCAAGCTCAGCGGTCAATTTTACATTCGCGGCCTTAACATCGCGATTGACCTTTTTCACTTTTTCGATTTCAATACCACAGTTATTTAATAATGATTCAAATAAAGCACGTGTTTCCTCATCATTCTCAGCATGCTGTGAAACAAAGTCTCCATTATGATTCACATCTGGAGTCGCTGAAGGAGTATTGCTACTACTTGGCGTGTCCAAGAATGTATCATAATTAGATGTTAGCTTCTCAGAATGCTGTTCCTCATGAGGAGACATATCAAATATATCATTATTATGACATGGGTTGAAATTTGATACCTCAGATACTGCATTGATGTCATAAACCGGAGGTGTGTCAGAATCTGTGTCATACTTTGCCTCCTGAAGATTTGCCCTAAAAATGCAGTTCGCATCGATATCCTCTCTGTCTTCCATGTCATCCATAAGAGCCATAAAATCATTTTCCTCTGCGTTCAACTGAAATCCTGCCTCTGCCTTTTGTGCCAACATCACTGCTTTCTGCAAGTACGCTAGATCTTTCTTGTTTGGCTTAGTAGGACAGTTCCTTGCCATATGACCTACACCCTGACAGTTGAAACACTTTACCGGATTACCCTGATTCACATTTCCCAAATTCCCAACAACTGGGGCTGCAACATTCCTATTCTGATAACCCATTGCCTGATTACCAACATTCTGACCCCTCTGATTTCCAACACACTGACCCAACTGATTCCCTGTATACTGACCATACTGATTCCCTGCAAACTGACCTGCATTCTGACCTGCATTCTGCATATTCTGGTATCCCTGTTGATTCCCATAAACTCCAACCATTTGGCCTTCATTGCCCATATTGAAACTCGGCTGAGCAAACTGCTTGTTGCGAGTGTTCGATGAGATCCTTTGGTTGTTGTTTGTTGGTGTAGAATAACGTCCTTGGAATGCCTTTGACAGGAAAGCAAACGCTTGGGATAATGCTGCAGTAGCTTCATCATTGTCAGTGAATTCCGGTTCTTGGAATTGTGGGTGTTGCTGTTGTGGAATAACTTGTTGTTGTTGTGGGTAGAACTGTTGTTGGTAGACCGGTGTTGGTTGTAGAATGCATGATGGTTGCATGTAGTTGTGAGTGGAAGATGATGATGGTTGTTGAGTGTTCACTGGTAAAGGTGTTGGTGTATTAGCAATTAATGCGAGAGGATCATGATTCTTAGCCAATCTTTCTTTCCTTACTTCATTAGCCTCAGCTTGGTTTTGCTTCAAAAAGTCATAGAGTTGATCATAATTCACCTTGTGTAAATCCTTTGTTTGATTGACAATTGTAACATAACGACCCCATTCTTCTGGAAGGTTATTGATGAATTTGATGTTTGTTGCAATTGGTCGAGGTGTCAACTTGTTTCTGATTAACTCATTCATCAAAGTGCAAAACCTGGTGTAGTATGATTCAATCTGTTCACCTTTAGTGGATGTGAAATTCTCCCATTCAGTAAGAAGTTTGTTCTCAACGTCTTGTTGTCCAATCTCGGTTCCATGACATATCCTTCTAACACGTTCCCACATATCATGAGCAGTTTCACAGCTGTCGACCGCAGCAAAGATCTCCCGTGGTAATCCAAGTTGGATTAAATGCATTGCCATATCATCGGCTTTGATCTGCGCCTTGTCTTCATCTGTGTAATCTGCTTCTGTTTGTACACGCACGAATGGTTGAGTAGGAGGTGTTTCATTTGGATTACCTTCAATTTGAACATGTCTTGGCTGAAATGGACCTTTTTCTATGGATTTGATCATTAATTTGCCATTATCTTTAGTTTTGATGTAACGAAGCATGCGGCTTGTCCATGGAAGATATCCACCTTTTTCAAGCATTGGAGGTCGGTTTTCGGCACCGGCAGCATGAATGTCTTGTTGAGTTTCCATGATTTGAATTCAAAGTGAAAACGTTGTTCTGAGGATCTTTTGAAAGATAACAAAGGTTGTTGTTGTAGATTAGTTGTTTTGGTGAAGATGAAAGTTCGTTCTCGGTTGATCTGATTGATTTCGTAATTTCCCGCCAAAAATTGAGTATGAAAATTTTCCTCGCCCAAATTTGAAAATCACTATAAAATCCAATTCTAAGGTTACCTGAAAAATTTGAGATTTAAAAATTTTTTTGCCAAATTTTACCGAAAATTTTTGAATTTTGGCCAAAAAATTTGAATTTCGGACAAAAATTTTCAACCTTATACCAAAATTTAAATCTCGCGTAAAAATTGAACGTTTAGTCTCGTGTAAAAAATAAATTTTACTCAAATTTTCCCGCCAAAAAACTTTTTTTTTTGGTCTAACTCGATAATACTTGGATCCTAACTCGGTATGTCTTACAAATCCCAAACTCGATAAGCCCAGATAGTGGTCCAAACTCGATAAGTTAAGCAATTCCCCTAACTCGGTATGTCTTACAAATTCCAAACTCGATAAGCCCAGATAGTGGTCCAAACTCGATAAGTTAAGTAGGGTTCTTAACTCGATAACTTCTTAGGGTTTCTAACTCGATATATATCCTAACTCGATAGAGGTACTTGAGTTGGGCAGAGTTTCCCCTTAGTTAGAGTCACAATACGCCTAACTCGATAAACGATTAGGAATTGAAAGGCTAACTCGCCAAGATATCAAACTCGATAAGTGAAACTTAACACCTAACTCGATAGTAGTAACCCTAACTCGATAGATTTTTAGCACCTAACTCGATAGACCTTAAGACTTAACTCGATAGAACTTAAGACTTACCCCTAACTCGATAGAATTGATCACTTAACTCGATGGAACTTAACACCTAACTCGATATACACCCCTAACTTGAAAACCTTTTCTAACTCGATAACTTTTTTCCACCTAACTCGAAAAGAAAAAGATTTTCTAACTCGAAAATTTTCACCTAACTCGAAAACAAACTGATGAACAGTAACCGAATGTTGCAAAATTCACTTTTATACCAAGTTTTTTCAACCAAATCAAACCTAAAACAACCTATATTATCCCTAGGCGATTGATACCACTTGTAGGACCGTAGAACAACCTATTTCACATATGATTCTTGCCTAAACCTAGAGAGAGAAAGTAAGTAGAGAGAGAGTGGATGGGAACTCTAGTGTGTGGAATAAAAGACCTTGATATTACTTAGAGAATCACTAAGAGAACCAACCTCTCAAATGAGGTTTACAAGAGTATTTATACATGAAGTCTAGGGCATCATCTATCTTATACATTATTACACTAATGGCCCTTAGACTTTCACAAAACATGAATACTACACATAAACTTCATCATAATGATATTCTAAAGCAACCTATAACTACACGTTAATGACCGACACTTTTTATAAATAAAAATACGATTCTAACAGGGGTGCTGGTCATTCTTCAAAGAATAATGGCTCACAATCTTCTACCGAAGGAAGAACAGAAGGTGATGCTGCTGAAAAGAATTCAGATGCTCATGATTCTCAGAATAAGGATATTCCTGAAAGCAGTACAAATGGAGTTAGTACTGGTGATGCAAATGTTAGTACTGGTGGATCAAGTTTGAATTCTCAGAATCCAACAGCTACTCCTACAACTCCACATGATCCATTTGATGTGTTTGGAGGAGAACTTCACAATATGCCTGTCACATATGAGGTTCCTCTCAATCCTCATGGAAGTATCAACAAGGATCATCCTCTTCATAATGTCATTGGTAATATCAATATACCTGTGATAACAAGGAAGCAACTACAAGAACCATATCATCATGGCTTTGTCAGTGAGATTTACAACTCCAAAAACCATGAAAACAAGAATGAATGTCTCTTTATGTACTTTCTGTCACAAATTGAACCTGAGAATGTATTCAAAGCATTAGAAGACTCAAGCTGGGTAGAAGCAATGCAAGAAGAACTGTTTCAATTTAAAATTCAGAAAGTTTGGGTGCTTTGTGATTTACCAAATGGCATGAAGGTTATTGGAACCAAATGGGTGTTTAGAAATAATAGAGATGAAATAGTAATAGTAATCAGGAACAAGGCTAGACTTGTGGCACAGGGATACAAGCAGGAGGAAGGCATAGATTATGAAGAAGTTTTTGCACTAGTGGCAAGAGTAGAGGCAATAAGACTATTTCTAGCTTATGCTTCTTATATGGGTTTTACTGTATACCAAATGGATGTGAAAAGTGCATTTCTTTATGGTCAAATTGAAGAAGAAGTATATGTTGCACAACCTCCAGGTTTTGAAGATCCAAATCATCCAAACAAGGTGTACAAGGTAGTAAAAGCTCTTTATGGTTTACATCAGGCTCCAAGGAAGTGGTATGAAACTATAGCTGCTTATCTTTTGAATAATGGATTCAATTGAGGTAAGATTAATCAGACTTTGTTCATCAAGAAAGACAAGGGTGATATCTTATTGGTTCAAGTATATGTTGATGATATCATCTTTGGCTCTATAAAGTAAGAGATGTGCAAAGAATTTGAGAAATTGATGAAAGAAGAGTTTCAGATGAGTTCTATGGGAGAACTTACTTTCTTTTTGGGACTTCAAGTACAGCAAAGACCAGATGGAATTTTTATTAGTCAAGACAAATATGTGGCTGATATGTTAAGGAAGTTTCAATTTGCTGATGCTAAAACAGCTAGCATCCTGCAGATAAAGATACATCATTGATGTTGAAGGATGATAGTGGTGAAGCTATTGATGTTCACACTTATAGATCTATGATAGGTTCCTTGATGTATCTTACTTCATCAAGACCAGACATCATGTTTGAAGTGTATGCTTGTGCAAGGTTTCAAATCACTCCTAAGATATCTCACTTGACTGTTGTGAAGAGAATTTTTAGATATCTTAAGGGCCATCCTAAGTTAGGATTATGGTATCCAAGAGAATCCCCTATGGAATTAGTATCATAATCAGACAGTGATTATGCTGGAGCAAGTCTGGATAGAAAATCAACAATTGGTGGATACCAGTTTCTTGGATGCAAGTTGATCTCATGACAGTGCAAAAAGCAAACAATAGTAGCTACTTCAACAACTGAGGCAGAGTATGTGGCTGCTGCTAGTTGCTGTGCTCAAGTATTGTGGCTTCAAAACCAATTGCTTGATTATGGGTACAATTTTATGAACACCATTATTTATATTGATAATAACAGTACAATGTGCATAATTAAAAATCCAGTTCAACATTCTAAAACAAAACATATTGAAATTAGACATCATTTTATCAGGGATTGTAATGAGAAAAAGTTAGTTCAGGTTGTCAAAATTCATACTGATGACAACTATGCTGAATTATAAACTAAAGGTTTTGATGTGCGGAGGTTTCAATACTTGGTTGCAGGTATTGGAATGCTCAATCCATAAAATTCTGATGTCTAAGTGTTATTTCCAAAAAGAATGTGGATTTGTACTGGTTGTATTATCAATAACATGCTTTTTCAAGTTTGTACTGATAAAAGTATTTTTGGTACTGCTTATGTTGAGATGTTAGTCAATGCTCATAATTGTCAAAGAAAACATACTTTGCTTTGTATTTTCTTGGTTTTAGACTAACATTCACAGGGAATATAAGCATTATGAATGACATTGAGTTGGAGTTTGCTAGATTTGTAATGTGTGATTCTTCGCACATAACAAATGGTAATCAGTTCACCATGTCTTAACCACATAAGAACTGATTAGTCCAGAGCAAATGGCTCCTGGTAAAGACTACTCAAATCCGTTCATGGTTGATAGTTTACCAAAAACTATATGGTTATCAACTCATCATATTCTTATGATGAAGAGTTGGCTAGTCCAAAGCAAACGGCTCTTGGTAAAGACAAGTCAAATCTGTTTATAGCTGATAGTTTGCTCAAAACTATATATGAGCAATCATGTTCTTATGACAAATTTTTATTGCTCTTTGAAATTTTTTAGAAACAATTTGTCCTGCTGAGTTAAAGTTTGTCCTGTTAATGTTCAACTTAAAACTGTTGAATCAGTAAATGGTTTTTGGACAATACAATTGAGAAAATCCTTTGTTTCTATACTTTTAGAGTTTTTCGTGGAAGAATATATTGTTGCTAAATTTACATTCTTAGAAACAATTCTTTCTTGAGCAACAATTCTTAAACCCTAACAGTATAAGTATATCATCCTAATTCTTTTTCTAATCATATTCGATCTCTCTTTTCTTCACAACCAAATTGTTCTTCATAATCATGGTTAACTTGGTTTCTGAAGGCTCAGGAGTAAAACCTAGTAACTCTAGGAATGAAACTCAGCTAATGTCCAATGATGAACTTCTCACAACAGGTTACACAGCTGGAAGTGTTAAGGATAGTATACAACTTTCTGAATTGATGGATCTTTATGTTACTTTAGCTTCCAAAGTTTCAGATTTGGAAGTTGATCTCAAGAAAACAAAGTTGCTTTGTACAGAGTTGCAAGATCAAGTTAAGCAGTTGCAAGTTAAGAAGGAAGTTCCAATTGATTCTTCTTCTTCCTCAGATTCAGATGATTTTTATGTGGCTTTGAGAAATTCTTCCAAACAGGGGAGGAAAATAGAGTCATGGAGGAATATGGAGTCAAAGATTCAGGGGAAGAAAATGCAATGTATTATTAAAGATTTTAAAGAAGATAAAGAAGATGAAGCATGTTTCTTTGATGATCAAGAAAGCACTGCTGGTTTTTACAAAGAAAAGGTTGATGAAAAGGAAAGAATCAAGATGGAGAAGAATAAAGTTAATAAGAATGCTAAACCACAAGAAGAAGCTATGTATATTAATCTGTTTCCAGCAAGAATTGTGGATTGGAAAATCAGCAGAGATGAGTTTGGTAAAGCTTGGAAGATAATTAGAGCTTATGGAAAGTCTGAATATTACAAGAACATTGAAACATTAGTGAAGCTTGTGATAGAGAAGATTTAGATACATTATGGAAGCTGGTTCAATTGAAACTCAAAGAAGTCAAGAAAGCTGATGTAAAAGAACAAGAACTTTAGGTGGAGCTTAAAAGGTTATATGATCCAGATCCTACAGATGTGTATTGGAACTTTCCAAGTCAATTTAATCAAACTATCTCATGGAAATTCTATGACTCATGCAATGTTCACCATTTATCAACTAAAGGTGGAGTTGATTTATTTATGCTTGCAGAGTTGCAGTATCCATTATGTAAAGAAGTATTGATCAGAATGATGTTTACAAAGCTTCAATATGAAGAAGAAACTGAAGCTGTTCAAAATCTCATTCTAAGTATAAGTGGTCAAGTGCTAACTAAGATATGTGATGAGTTTGACAGTGAAACACAAAGCAAGAAGAGAAAAAGGGGTTAAGTGTTTGGAAGAATTCCCTTTAATCCTAATAAATAAAGTATAATTAAAGAAACTTGTGAATTTATAGAGGAATCACAAGTTTAGGGGAGGATTGTTGGGAATTATACTTAACAGTTGGAACTGTCAAGCTTAAAGAAGAAACCGTTAGAAGTTTATACTTGTAGTACAAACTAAGTTTGTACTGCTCAGCACATAAAATTAGTACTGATTATGAGATTATGATCAAATGTGAAGACGCGTTCAAGATAATTATAGAATGCCATGAATATTTTATATGTTTAGAATGATATGTATATTGTTCTAGTATAGTTATCTTGTACAAGACTCCTTGTGTGTTATAAAAGGAGCTTCTAGGTTAAAAGAGAGATATGCATAAATATACGAATACATAGAATAGCTTCAAGGTTATAACCCTAGTGATAGAAAAGATCACTCGTATTATTGATAATAATATTGAAGCTTGGTGAATATACAGTGTTTCTGTCTTATTGTTTCTTATATACATCCATACATTCCACATACAATATCTTCTAAGTGTTAACTAGTAAATTCCGCTTGCTAGTTGGCATATACTCAAAGTATCTATCTAACACAAGGCGTGTGTTTAGATCCTCTACAAACTGGTTCAACTTTGACCATAAATATATATTTTTTATTATATAATACTTGATGAAAAATTATACCATTGAAAAGTGCACTTAAAACCCAATCCATTTATATGTTTTGCATCAAATATTATGTTTATGTTTATGTTTTGTGTATTGTCTGAGATGTGTTCATCAGACATAGTTAATGATTTTATCAGACATAAGTAGGCTAGTTTTAGTCTGTTTTCATTATGTCTTTGTATCTGAATTGGGTTATGTCCAATTTCATTTTATGGTTACTTTCTTGATATAAACTTTGGTATCTAATATATGTTTACTTTATTAGTCAAATTCGGTTATTCCAACACTACAGAAACATAAAAATTGAAACATAAAACATCTAAACACAAACATAAATATTGAAACATAAAACATCTAAATAGAAACATAAAATTTCATTGATGATAAGTAGAGGTGTTCACAAGATTACAAATTTCAAAAAAAACTTTCTAAACACACAATTGTTTAGAAGTTTGACCCGTTACCTTTCACACCATCCTTTTTCTTCATTTTCTTCATCTCCTTTTCTTTCCTTTCCTTCTTATCCTTGAGATGCTTGAGCACATATTCAAGATGGGAGATCCTCTGTTCCAACTCATCAAACTGTGGTATACCGGTATCCACAGTCTCTTGCTTCTCCTCCTCCTCCTGCGTATCACCCAAAAGCATCTCATAGTAGCCATCTTGTTTCCTCAGCCAAGTAAGCATTTGTTTCCTCAACTCCTTCGGTACCTTCCTGTAAGAACTATACTCGTCAATTGGTTCAGCGCCATAACCATCAAGGAGTAAATCCATTAGATAATCGTTCTTCAAAACTTTTTTGTACTCCTCTTCCTCGGAACCAATGTAGATAGCCATCTGCTTTAGTGTTTTTTGTTCTTTAGGTTTATGTGTGTATTGGTGGAATGTGTGCGTGGTGTTTGGTGCATTTAAATAAGCGGAATGTAGACGGAAATGAATAGTCACTATGCACTCGTTTCGGTTGCCATGTTACTTTGGGAGGGAAAGATTTGACAATGCAAATTTACTCGTTGAAAAAAAATCTCCAGACATTCTTCTCGTTTGACACGTGTGTTTTGGCTGCAAACTAAAGTTATTACTTTGCAAATTTGGTCATTGAAATAAAGTTTGTCGAGTCAAAGGCGGGAAACGAGTGAAATGGCGATAATACCCTGACTAACGGGATAACTAACGGGCATTAGCAAAAAGTAGCTCTCGTTGGCTTTTTTGCACTTATCCGTAACGTGAGTGGCGTTTTCATGCCTTTATGGCTCGGAGTTGTTTTTGTACTTTCTCAGTAGGTGAGTGACTAAATTTGCAATTTACCCTATAAACTATTGCACTTAAATTATATGGCACTATCTTTGGCAACAAACTATTTTATCCCCTTTAAAATTTGTTTATTGGTTGGGACGTTAAGCTAATGAATGTAGTTGGACTTTACGAAAAATTTATTATTTTACGATTCGTTGTAGCTTTTCTTTCTTTATTGGTGCATCAATAAATAGTTAAATGTTTTGATGATCACATTTTAGGTTGCCTTGAGTTTTTTCTGTCTAACTTGAGTTATATATATACTAGGTACATCTTTTTGAAAATTTCATATCGCTTTTTACGGTTGAGCTGAGCAAATGCTAAAAGAAATGGGTTTTTGAGTTCGGTATTTAAGGTATCACTACCCTTTTTGTCATTTACTTATTGTTATTTTCACTTTACAAATAAAACTCATCGCTTTTGGGAAGGACATGGTTTTACCAAGTCTATATGATACGCGAACGTGTTCACTACTTGTGATTGTTAGTTATTCTTGTTAAAATCTAGATAAAGTTATAAAACGAGATTTAACATATCACTAATCAAAGAAAATAGATAGAGTATGTAATTAATGTACGGGAGATAAGTGAAATATTGCAAACTGACCACAATTTTGATTTGTAACATAGAACTATTTGCATGAATGTAATGTACGGGAGATAAGTGAAATATTGTAAAGAAAAAGAAAGACGAGAGTTTGTGTCAATCATGATCTAAATGTAATAGTCGATTGTTGTGTTTCTTTTTAAATGATGTTTTTTTATTAGACCAAGTGGTCAATGAAATTGTAGATTTGATAAACTAGTCATGTTTGCAGTTTGCTGTACTGTGTTTCTATTCAAGAAACGAGCCTATATGAGGACTTGAAACTCAAAGTCAAATGATTACATTTCGATTCTAAGGTTGATGAATGATAAGAATTACCCTAGTTGATAATGGGTTGTACACTGTACCGTCTGCAAAGATTTAATATGTGGGAAATTTGAAAAGAAACATTTCATTATTGAATCTTAAAAAAGACTAAAAGGTCACACAGCGAATAACTTATTCTAATTGATGGGCAACACACACTAGCCCTATGGTTTACACACATCAGTACATATAACCGTACACAAGTTTCACCAAATAATTCACGAGAGAGACCACTCTTTTTTTAGCACTGATTTAAGCTCTGAGATATGCTTCTCGGGAAGTGTTATGCTGACTGTCATGCCATCAGAGTCATTTTTTCGTGCGGGAAAAACCAACACAACACCTTCATCTCCAATGCTATCAATAGCACAGTTCACATAAACGGGCCTGTTCCCTCTTATATCCAATTCATAAAGTGGGACGTCACTCAAGTCAACGAAAGTCAGATTAGCTCCATATACCAGAAAGTCTGGCAGCTCATTGTCTCCTTCCAATGCTTCCTCAATCTTCATACGCTCATCCACGCCTTGATTCATAATCAACAACCCGAGCTCCATCAAGCTCGATTTTTCAACAGAAAAGTCTGTTTTGACCACCTTAATGGTTTGGGCTTTGTTAGTGATAACCCCTTCAAATGACCTTTTTGACTCATTTTTGCATATTGTGACTACCTTCACTTTCGACCCGTGTTTCACCTTGGCTACACTTTGCCAAACCAAAGTGCAAATCGACTCAAAAGGTGGAATTTGTTGACGGTCTTTATCTCCACAAATCTTTGACTGCACACGGGTCAAGTCAGGCTTAGAAACAAAGAAAGAGTATGTTTCCATCTTCATGTCATTCGTAGTAACCCAATGATCACCAACCGGGCCAACCCGTTTTACGGCAACAAGATCTTTTGCTGGGACTTTGGATTCATGGGCCTCATTGTATGGGTGGGCTTTACGGAGTGGTTGGGCCGGGTATTGTTTCCTAGTTGCTAGGCCCCATAGGTTCGTAAAGCCTACGGCTGAGAAAACATCTCCAAGGACATGGGCCCAACTTATTCCAACTGATGTGCCTCCACATTCAAACTTGGTTAACTGCATTGTCAATTTGTCACGAGTAAGAGTTACATTCATAGTTTTGTTAACCAAGGGCGGAGCCACAATTTGTAGTTAATGGGGGCCGAAGTTCATTATATAATCCAAAAAAATAAAAGTGTAAATAGAATTGTTTTCAACTTTAATTTATACAAATAAACTATCACAAAAACTTACGAATGCATCACTAAACCTATTTTTTTCTAACATATTTAGTGCATAAAATGTATAGTAAACTCAAAATAAGGTCAGTTCTATATATAATTAGGAGAGAGCAACAAAGCCGAAACTTTATAGGATTTCTTTATTAAGGTCGTGGGTGTTCAAAAAATATCTGTATTCGGATATCTGAAAACTTTATCGTAATTTACTAAAAGTTGGGTTTTATGAAAGGACGGTTTTGGAACTTATATAAAAATTTTTCAAAAATTATAGATATTTGAAATTTCGGATATCCAAAAAAATAATAATAAAAAAAAAAAAAAAAATCTTAGATAAAATATTTTGTCTAACATAAAAACCATCATCACAAATTTCGGATAACCAAATTTATGATATAACTAGTTATTGACAAGTCCTATAAATTTTTAAAATTAACAACAAAAAAATATTATCAAAAATGTTTCATTTCATATTTTCGCTTAAGAGATATTTCATATCGGTTTTTTTTTTTTTTTTTTTTTTTTTTTTTTTTTTTTTTTTCATTCATTATAGAAAAGTCGTTGGTTAAGAGAGGCTCATGGTATATTAAATGTTAAACTATTGGCTAAACAATTGTATCTTAATAGCTTTAAGGGTCTTCAATACTCCCTCTGTCTCACATTTTAACATCTTCACCCACACAGCCCAAATTCTATTAGTAATAGTTATAACATAAATTTTTGTCAGTTTCTGTTCCGTATTTTTGCCAGTTTAATATTTTTGACTTGTTAAACTTTATTTTTTCTTTCGTATTTTCAGTTTCGTAGTTTTATAATAAAAAAATTATAAGAAAAAAATTTAAATAAAAAAGAAATATAAAAATAGAAGGGGTATCACTCATGTTTTTTTTTGGTTGGGTCGGGGGTAGGTGCAACAATATATGATGCTTAATTAATGTACTCAATAAATAGATAGTCATGTTAAAAAATAAAACTACCGTAAATAAATAGATAGTCGTACTCATTCTATATAAATGATAAAAGTTCACATAACCAATTAAGTCTTAACACGCTTCTAGGTTCATTAAGTAAGGGTCTGTTTTGTTTATAAGTGAGGTGGATTAAGATTTGGATTTGGTTTATTAATTGGATTTAGGATATTTTTAAAAAGGAGAAAATACATTTATTTAAATATATTTTGTAATGAATTTTAAATGAAAAATATTATTTAAATAGTAAAAGAAAAAAGAATGTGAGAGAATCTATAGAAGGTCTCACGAATTTAGTGTAAACCTAGGGTAGAGATTTAAAAAACTTTTATTTATGGGTTTTGAAAAGATGAAAAAACTCAACAAAACAATAATTTTTTGGACTCATGCCCAAACCCTTCACATAAACCCCATAAACCCGCCAACCAAACGGACCCCTTGTGTGTTTCCATTAAAGACCATCACACAAATATGGCATGTAAAGAAGTGCAGAAAGATCAAGTATTCATGTCTCTCACATGAAGTAAACAGCACTGTTTCAGCATTTAAAAACTTAAAATCCAACTGTAGATTTGTGTGATGTTTTTAAATGGAAACATATCGGTGACAAATTAACTATAGATAGGTATGGGGAGCATTGAATTTCGTCATTTTCATGAGTTGTAGATCTAACAGACGCGTGGATACATACATATCTAACAATAAAATATTATTGGAAACAAAAAAATCAATTGAAACGAAAATTGGTTTATTATCTTACATATCTTCGCAGGTGTTATAGTTGAAATTAACTAAGATTAGCATTGTTTATAAAGGTAATCATCAAAAAAATTCCATGTACGATTGATATAAGAAAATATATACTATTGTAGTGATGGACTAGTGTTATAGTTGAAATTACTACCAAAAAATTCACTAGGTATATGAAACTTAAATCCATACCAAGAGCACAAATAAAGTGACAGGTAAACGGAGCAAATACAAAAAGATATGCTACTATACTAGTAGTAAATTGGTCTGAAAGGAGGATAGAGTTCAATAGTCAATGCCCTTTAAATAACATAGCGAAGGTGGGGGAATCTTCTTAAATGTAGATGGTCCAATTCAAAAGGAAAATAAAACATGTATGATGAATTTTGATTAGTGGCTAACTTATCATATATGACTTAGGATCAAGTGTGTTTAGGAGAAAAAAAAAAAAAAAAAAAAATACAAATGCAATTTAGTGGGCAGTCTACATTGCATAAAAAATGTCATGGTATATTGGTTTTGGCTTTTAATGTTCAAATTACTATCTAAGGATGTACGTTTTTGTAGTGGTTGGGGAAGAAAGCGTTAAGCATGCAACGCTTGTTAGCACAATTTTTAACATTACCAGTTTATCAATTTTTTGATGTTGTATCTAGTAGCAAGCGCGATTGAAACACCGGCCTTTAACATTCATTAAAGTTCATTAATAGCATACGGTGTAGTTTTTTCAACCAAACAAAAGAAATAAATTATGAGCTGTCTTATATTAATAGATGTTGATACTTACATCATAAAAAGGATCTGCACATTACAATTTATGCAATATCATGTTATACCATATGCATTAATGATGTGATATTATGATTTGTGCATCACTTTTTTCAACCACCCTATATTAATACTGCTATCCTTTCATGATGAATGAAACATTTATCTGTATAAATTATTAGGGCCCGTTTAGTTTGTGGGGTTTTGAGTTAAAGCTTCAAATAAGTTGTTTGGTTGTATTTTTAATAAGTGGGAAGTGTTAGGTTTTATGACAAAGTGGCATATGTTTTTTCCTTTGCATCTTTTTTATTTTTATCTCCTCACTGTTAATATAAATAATTTTTAATTTATATTTTACTATATGAATATGTTTTTCAATATTATTTTTCTCTCTTACCTCAAATACAAATTTAAATACTAAAACAAATTCAAATCCAAATACAAATTCTAATCATAATAAACTCATCTGCAAACACAACTCATGATGTAATCAATTTGATACTTTTTATTTTGTTGTATAATCATCATTAGTTTTTCATATTATACAAATCATACATTTGAATTTCGTCTATTGTATGCATCTCATGACTATTTTGCCTCTACTCGAGTAATAAATGAGAAGGGTAAAAATGTCATAAAATATGTACAATTAACCGAATTCAAAAATATGATGTATACAGTAGGAAAAAATAAAAATGATTACACAACAAAGAAAGAGTGATTAGTTAGATTACATTTTCTTGCATTTTGCCCATTAATTATTGACCACTATAACAGTTTAAGGTGTTTTGGTATGATTTTATGTCTTTCTGAAATGATATATAGATTTGAACCACTAGAAAACACAAACCTGCATCAAAACAAGTGGAGAATAAGGCAAATCAGGACCAAGGACTTGGTTAGGAACAAGAAGCTTGTGACCCTCGCCATCTGTAGACTCAAGCCACTCATCGAGGCTCATTTTGCACTTCGCCTCGATCAACCGCACACCGCAGTCGTTGCACTTGATAGAGGGTCGGCCCGAGTCAGACTTCCTGAGACGACCACAGGGGACAAAGGCATGGTTCAACCAATTGAACATGGTCTCCTTAATATTGATGATGGTCATGCCTTCCAAAGCTTGAATCCTGAAGTAGTAGACGTTTCGGATGTAATGAAGCTTCATGGCTAAGTCCATTCCATTGAGTTCATGAACTGCGCCTTGACCAGATACGTATCCTGGTCCAACAGTTGATATCTTGACGTCGTAGATCGGGCTTTCTTCTTTCGACAATGACCCCATTTTATCGGTTTAAAGATAGTGGGAACTGGGAAGGGAGAATTTGAAAAAATAGGTCTGGCTTAATGAAGTATATATACACAGACCAAAACTACCACTTGTGTAATCTTATACTCGATCGTATATTCATGAATAATAATGAAACAAATTAAATTTTAAATTATATCGTCATTATTGTTGATGGTATTTATTATGTTTTACCCTTGAAATGTACTTTTAGGAAAACTTATTCATATTTTTGACACGAAAACATGACCCTCACTGTGAGAAGTGATCGCTTTAAATTGAGTCAAATTTGAGCAGCAAAATGTAGTAGTAGGAAAAAGAGACAATCACTACAAGGGTATAACTTATTGGATTTACATTGCGTATGTACAGTAATTGATATATCCATAAGCACGGATGACAGAACTCGTATTCTTGTAGCTAAGTGGTACTCACGTTAAGCTAAGTGTAATGGTCATCAAACTCACCACATCCACATCAATACCACTTTATTATTCAGCACACTGTCAAACTCACCATCAAACATTTGTAATAGACACCACTAAACCCGTTTTTTTATTTTTTTATTATTTATTTATTTATTTATTTTTTTTTCTTTAACAAATTTAATTAAAAACTAGATTAAATTTTCATTCATAGTTAAAAACAGTAAATTAAAATTTTAAAACGTCACACATAAAAAAAAACTTAAAATAAGATCAACGGGAAAGGTGTTCAACCAAATCGGCACGAAGGTTTTGATGTGCATCTGACAATTTGATTTGCCTTATAACTTCTAACATTTGTTCGCGAGTTTATACGAGGTCGTCCTCACAATGTTGTTCCTCCGGATGCCGGTTGGGAGATATCGCATTTCCTTTCTGTTTTCGAATCATATCATGTAATATAATACATTTATACTACAATTGCTCAGATTAACAATTGTATCGAACCTTTCAGTTCGAGCCTACGTCTGGAAAGTAGTACATGATTGGTTGATTAGATCAAATGCTCCAATGTCTATATAATTGACTTGGAGATCAAGTGCCATGGTAGCCAGCATTAGACATCCAACATTTTCCAGGTCCTTGGCATGCCTCTGATAGGCCTTCCTGACCACAATCGGGGCGTTAGCCGCGGGTTTTGGGCCGATAGAAATCTCCAGAACATACCACTTTCGTTCATGCCGGAGTATAATCTGAAGATTCCTCTCCCAGACACTAAAGTTAGGCCCAGTGAGTTTGTCCTTCTCAAGTACATAGCGAAGTGACAAAGAGTTATTGTTGTTGTTATTGTTTGCCATCTACAGTTTAATGAAGACAACTTTAGTGATTAAATCTTTTATCGTAATGGCTACTAGACCCTATCATTTCACATATTACACTAGGATCTAGAAAAGGTCATTACAAGGCACATTACTAGGGCGTAATCTACCTTGTAATATTTATCAGGTGGGTGATTTACCGCTACCAATTGTCTCCTTGAAACAACTCCTAGGGTTGAGACTCTGATAAATATCTGGTTCCCTTGTAGCCTGGGTCCACTTTGGCGGAATGCCAATAGACTCTACCATAAAAGCCAGTGGCCTCACAATTCATTGATCTCTGCTAGGACATATGACCAATGAATCTAAGAACACCCCCCCCCCCCCCCCCCCCACATCAGCCATCTACCCACAAACACCGTGTTAGGGCATCAACTATCTACAGGGTCTAAGCTAAGAGAGTGGAACAGTTTATGGACGACGCATTAGTCTAAGATTACACATAGGGTAAGACTTTCAGACTAATCAGTCACCAGTCTTTTCTTTTTACATCAAGTATTAAAACAATTTTCCTCATAAAAACCTATTTTACGTATGAACTATGCATGAATTCATACTACGATTTGTTAAGTTTTTAAAAACAAATCAGTTTGTAATAAAAGGTATCTAAACTCATGTTACCCCTTCCAAGACTTTTTAGTTAGGTTCTTGCTAATTCATAGATATTACCATTTTATTACGCAATCTCATTGTCAGAAACTTGGTGCTTAAGTACACTTCTTTCTCTTGACATAAGCATAGATGCCCAGTTTTATTACATCTCTAGATAATATCGGTTGACATATTAGCTACCCTTTAAGCATGCATATAATAGACAATAATAAAACTCTACTGACACATCCAAGACATTTTTTATTGTTGATCCCGAGAGCCACTTCAGAATTAACTTGAGTCTTTCATAAGGGTCAGCATGACACATGGTAAAAAGGCGTATTCAAACTGCACGTCTTCTCAGCATACCCCGTCATATGCACCTTCCTTCTGGAGGACGTGAATTCCTCCGTGCTCCCACTGAGTCTGCTCTCTCTTCGTGCTCCATCGGTTCTTCTACCATCTGGTCTTCCTTGTATCTTGTCTGTCTTGGTTTATATTTAATTAAGTTTATTTTACTTAAAATTAAATTACAAGAGGGAATAGACATTGGTACGCAAGCCTCCATTAAACCCACATGCAGTAAAATATAAACATTAAATCTACATCACAACCACGTTGATTACAATTTATGTTATATGGCTTGGACTATTGTCATGCATGATTAACAATAAGCAGGAAAATACTAATAAAAAAATTATAGGTGAAAATACTTAAGTTATGATTTTAAGACGTACTACATATGTACATGCATCACATATGTAGCTCAACCTAGTAGTTCATGCAAACCATGAGTTTCACCCGTATTTATACACTCTACTGCAACTTGTCATTCCCAGAATGAAAGTTTTTATTTTATTGCTATTTATTGCCAATTTAGGAAAAATTTATTCTTTTAAAATTCACCAACCCAAATTAGGGTTTTATAATCTCAAAATTTTAAAGTATGTGACTTAGGTAATAAGAAACCCTAGGTCACCTCGTTTATAGTTTTATAAAAAATTATTATGGCTTTTTAATAAAAAAAAATTGTTTTTCCAAAAACCTAGTTATGCATATAACACTAAACCTTAGTTCCCTATAGAATCGATTTCATCAGGGTTTAGAAAACCCTAATTAGTCGATCCTATGCATTATGTTCAAACAAACCCTAATTCAAAAATCTTGATCTAAGGTTTTCTATCAACACTGTTAATACAAATAATGTCTAAAAACTTTATTTATATTTTTCGAAATCTCTACATTATGATAATAAAAAATGTAAAAACATGTTACGTCAAAATTAACGTAAACAACTTTTTAGTCATAATATTCCATTTCGACGTAAATCACTCGAGGTAAGAACAAACAAATTTACAATTTGAAAAATGTTATAAAACATTTTTTCACATTTTATGAATGTGATAAACATTTTTTCAAAGATTTTACAAATTATTTTGAGTTATAAAGAAATGTTTTATTTAGGAAATTATATTCAAAATCATAACAGCTATATTTCTCTCCCAAAATCAGATCCAAACATTCTCAAATAAACCTTCACTACAAAAAACAAAAATGGGAGTTTTATCTGGGACGGTACCACTAAACCTGACAGTACATTTAAATTTAACAGTACCATCAGAACTTTAATGGTACCGTCAATCTGTAATGGCTATTTTTTTCTTCCCTATAAATCGTGAACCAATTTAAACTTCTAAACTGCCACTTTTCACGCAGAACTTTCTGAGTTAAATGCACCTTATCTATTCTTGATTCTTTAATAATTTAGTTAGTTTGTTTTTGTTTAAGAGTGATCCAATCATCATCTCAAGTGATCACCTTCATTCCTCTACTGGTGCAAGAGAAGAACACACAGTATCAAGAAGATACAAAGTGTTGTAGGATTAGATTAATGTACTTTTAACATTTGTACGCACTTGTTATATATTGTTATACATCAAGTTGTTTGTCATCACATTTAGTTAGATCGCGTGGATTGTGTTGAGATCAGGTAGATCTTGTGTAGCTTGTGTTCTTAGAGTCTAGAATGGGTATATCTAGTGTATATCGGGTAGATTGAGCATAGATCATGTCAATCGTGTGAAGATCGGGTAGATCTTTTAGCTTGTTTGATTTGTGAGCAGATCGAGTAGATGGTGAGTGAGACTGGTTCTAGCTAGATTAGAACTCGACATTTAGCTTAGTGTTGGAAATTGTGATAAGCGACGTTGTACGTTTTTCTCCGTCTGAAGGGAGTTTGTTGACATAGTGCCTTGAACTCTCAAGTTAGGTACTCGGGGAGTGGAGAAGGGCGAAGAGGAGCTTCGTTACCGAACTACCATCTCAATGTCTTGGTTTGATCTTTCCAACTTTCACTTTTCATATCTCGTAGTAATTATAGTTTGTTTACTTTAGTATTATTATAATTGTGTTCATATTTCAATTGATTGATTTCACGGAAACTCGAATCAAAGTTTCTTCAAAAATAGTAATTATAATGAATTAAAAAAGGGTAAAACTATTCAACCCCCTTCTAGTTTTCCATAATTGGTATCATAGCTTCGTTAACCAAGATTTTAAAATATATTGTATTTTAAAATTTGAATCGATCAATGGATTTCAACAAATATCAAGAAGAGCGATCTATGTAACACCACCACCTTTTGAAACCGATTGTTTTATCTATTGGAAAACAAGATTCGAAACTTATGTGAAATCAAAAGATATTGATCTTTTGCATGTCATTACTGTGGAAAACTAGAAGGGGGGTTGAATAGTTTTACCGGTTTTTCGTTTAATTATCTTTTGAAACTTTCCGTTTAATCAAAGATATGAACACAAAGACAATATATAACATGCAAGTATAAAGAAAGAAACGATCAAACCACAACACGAGTATTTATCGTGGTTTGGCTACAAGGACTCTTTTTCCTTGCCCTACGTCTACGCCCCGAGTATCTAACTCGAGAGTTTCTTTCACTAGTCAACAAGCTCCTTTCACCGGCAGAGAAAACCTTACACGTCGCTTATACGATTACCGACACTAAGCTAGATGTCGAGTTCTTTTACAAGGGTACAACCACTCCCGTTAATTCTTTTACAAGGGTACGAAAACTCCCGTCACTCTATGTATTTTAAGGCCTAAAATACTAACCGATCACAACTGAAAACACACAATCAAATGAAGTGTAAACTACACAAAGTCTACACGATGCTAAGCTAACAAGTCTTGCAACGTTGTGTTGAATACTTGTAACTTTATATGAACTTGTGAACTTCTTTGCTACAAAAGAAATTTCACATTAAGATGAAATGTTAAGGGGTTAGATGAATGAATGTACGTGTGAAATATGATGAGAAGTGATGAAACCTAAATACAAACAAATGGCTTGGTATTTATAGCAAAACATTCTGCAGGCCTGGCGGATACGGCGGGACCCTCAGATGGGTTCCGCCCGTGTATCTCCAGGGTTCCGCCGGGCTGACAGAAGGTTTTGCAATAAATCTTTCCAAACCAACCAAAGTCACATCAAGTAAATTCTAGTCAAACACATTGAATCAAAAGTGGAATACTTCCAAAAATGTGTAAGAGGTTATGGTAAGTCAAACACACAAAGTTACCATAAATGAATGATGTGATGTTAACATTTTTCTATTTTAAGAAATATAAAAAGTGTTGTGTTTTATATGAAATGTAAATGTAGCAAATGTCTAATTATGCAAGTCTTTAAACTAAAATTATGTTTTACTAGAAACCAAAGTTTACACTTTGCCGTTAACAAAACTTAGCAAAGATCGTAAAATATAAATAACGTTTTTAGGCGATATTTGTATTAACAATCTCCCCCTTTTTGTTGATGACAAAACATAAACTTTGTTTTTAAGTAAATCACAAAATTTTAGTATTTAAGACTTAAAAAAAAATGTTATATTAAACTTGTTTTACTTAAGTGATGAAAATCATTTTAAGTTTATAAGTTTAATTATCATTCTCCCCCTTTTTGTCAAAACAAAAAGTAGAGAAGGGAAGCGGAACTATGCACTTGCTCCCCCTTGGTCGATACTCCCCCTAAAAGGAGTGCCAAGATAGGAAACATGGATTTTGAACCTACAAAAAAATGGTTAGTTGGTGATAATGACACATAATCAAGGTCGTAGTTACCACACTATATGACAATATAAGCAACCACAATCATAACTCATATATGATCAACCAGCAATGCAAGTTAGAAAGTAGTAAAAGATGTCATTTCAAGCAAAATTTGACTTTTAAAAAGTCAAAGACAAGAAATGAAAAATTATCCTCCTACTTCTAAAAATAAAATAAAAGATAAAAAGAACCAAGAAATAAAAGAAAAAGAAAATCCTACTTCTATAAGTAGAAGTCATACAATACATTTCCTAAATGAGGCAAAAGGCCACCAAACTTGGTCTAGGATTGGTTTGGGTGGGAAAGAGCATCCAAATGCTCTATGATGTGTTGTATAGCAAAACGTGTTTCATTTTGAAATTTGTGAAGCAACATCTTGATGCTTTCACCTTGTTTGAGCATTTGTTCACATTGTGAGCAAACATGGTGATGAGTGGGTGGAAACGCATCGTTTGATGATGGTGGTGGTGGTGGGTTGGTTTTGGGTTCTTGATTTGAGGATGGGTTTGGTATGGAGTTAAGCAAGGTGGTTTGAAATTCCATTGCTTGATGGAGGTGATTTTCTATCATGCTTTGAATTTCCTCATAAGAAGGAAAGAAAGACTCAAAGGATTGGGATTGAGAATGTGGTGCAATTGGGTGATCATGGTGTTCAAAGTTAGGTTCACCATATAGAGGACCATGGATGTCATTGAAGATAGGGTGAAACAATAATGGTTTTGGTTGATGGTACTCTTGTTGTTTGTGGTTGGTTGTGTACAAAAGGCTCATTTTGATTTGTCAAAGGTGGTGGATTTGTTGATCTTGGTGGAAGATCATTGAGATCTTGTACAAAAGGATGTGGTGATGTTGGAGGAGACCCAAATAACTCAATTGGTTCAAATTTAGGTGGTAGTGGTGGTGATGGAGTTTTGGATGGTTGGGTTGGAGCACTTGGTGGAGTTGGGTCAATGGGTGATTTTGTTGGTGGTGGAGTGGTGAGCTCATTAGGTCCTTTGGGTGATGGAGATGGAGATGCAAGGTTTAGAAAATGTTCATTTTTGATGGGTGAGGAGAATTTATCTGAGGATGAGGAACTTAAGTTGATTGTGTGGTTGGACCAAAGTGGTTTGACACTTATACGTGCGGTTCTCCGAACGGGTTGAGATGGTTGAGAGGTTATTGTTGACTTTGTCATTATAGAAATGGTTGATTAGAGGTTTAGAATCAGAGATTGTGATGGTGATGGTGTGATTTGAGGGTGTTCTAAGATGGTTAAATTTATAGAGGTGAAGAATTATGGAAAGGAGTGTTTGGATTTGATGTGTAGCCATACAAAAATGGAGGTTGCTAATGATTTTGAAGGTTAATGAGGGTTGTCAAATCATTGGAAGTCAATCCAATGAAAATGGTGAAAGGAGAAGACAAAGATTTGCACTAAATGCTTAGTGGTTTTGGCAAATTTGTTGAAGGTATATGTTTCACGGATTGCAAGGAACCTTTGGAAGGGTTCCTTCCTTTATAGGTGAAGGTTCCTTGAGGTGGTTATGGCTAAGTTTGAAATTTGGCGGGAAATAGGTTTCTATGAGTTCTAGAGGATGAGAAAGACCCTAATGTGCTTATCAAATAGTAGGGAATGGGTTTCTATCTAAAAAGGATGGTTTGTTGTTGAGTGGAAGTTGAAATGTCGAAAATAAAAAAAAAATTTGCAGGTGCACTGGCGGAACCCTCAGACTACACAGGCGGAACCCATCTGAGGGTTCCTTCTGATCCGTTGGGCCATTTCTGGAATTCCAGAAAAATGCACTGGCGGAACCCATTCTAGGGTGCCGCCAGATCCGCCAGGCCTGAAAAAGTAGGCAGTCCCCGTTTTTGACCCGCGAGACGATTTTCAAATTTTTCAAAAACTCCTAAAAACAAAAATATAATTCATATCTGGTTAGGAAATGCAAAAATTGGACATGTAAACACGCATACCATTGGACTTTGACCGGGAGCTAGCGAATTTCACTATACTTAGTGAAATTTTCATAAACATGAAAATTTGACAACATGCCAAATGTTGTCGTCCTGCATCATAGAATGTTCAAACATGTTCCAAATTGTACCAAATGTCCTACCAAACCACAAATACATAGCACATATTGTTTGAAACGACCAAATTGTTCGAATAGCACCTTGTGCCAAACACTCCTACACACCCGCTCTCATTGACGGTCGATCTTCTTCTTGAGCTTTCCAAGGAATCTCCCAAGATTCTTGAACATCCCCTTCGTTTGCTTGAACTCCGTCGACTCATTTGGAATATCTAGAAGTTGGGAAAGGTATTCTAGAGGCGGGAGCCTAGAGTTGGCCAAAGTCTCATCTTCACTCATTGAGGATGATGACGAGGAGGTAGGAGGATGAGGACGTTTTCCTTGGGCTTTGTAGACTCTCTTATCACTTAGTGGAACAAAGGTGTATGGAATGAGAGAGTAGTCTAGGCGAAGACCGTTAGGAGTTGGTGGAATGGGAGAGATGAACCTAAAGAGAAGAGTTAAGAGCATTCCATACGGCATAGCCGTTGTGCCTTGCATGGGAATGTCGGCCATTCTCTTGGCCATGTAGTAGGCAAGGTTGAAGGGTTGCCTAACGGACAAGGAGTAGAGCATGTAGCAAAGGCAAAGATTGATATGATCCCGGTTTCCTATGGTGCTAATGTCATTGGCTCTAAGGAGTTCCTCCCATTTCTTGAATTAGGGCTTGAGTTCATTTAGTTCCATTCCTTATGGGTCCTTATCGACCTCATTTCCCGAACGGGTTCTCCTAGTGTTGGTTGTCCTAATGAAGAGGTGGTCACGAAATTCATCCTTGGACACAAGAGGGGTATCATAGGGATGGATACGGTCAATGAGTGTGTCAAGAGTTGAGAGGGAATGCTTGTCGGAGTAGATGCAAGTACCACGGTTTGGGACACCTAGGATTTGAGCAAATTCCTCGAGAGTGAAGGAGTACTCATGACTACTAGCCCTAAAGTTAATAGACATGCGACCATACTCATCCGTGGAGAGAGTGACGAATGCATAGAACTCTAAGATAAACCTAGGACAAATAGGCTCATTGATTTCTAGGAGACAATCAAAGTTGATGGTGTCAAGTTCCGTGTGGAGGTTTGTACCTTCTAGGAAGGATGGATCAATGGTTCTACCCTCATGGACATAGCGTTTTTCTAAGGCTTTGAAAATATTGATTTGAGCTTCCGTAAGACCTTTGGTTTTGTGGTGTTTGGGTAGGTACTTAATGGTGTCCTTGTGGTCGTAATGGGTTAGAGGAGGCATGATGATTCCTAGAAAAACGGAATTTCACATTTTAGTCTAAGTAAACGACTATTGTAATTTGGATGTTCTAGTGTGTGCCTATATGACAACAATGTGGAGGTGCGGTTATCTTGACTCATTTTGATGCTAAAAAACGTTTTAGAATGCAAGGTTTGTTATACAACAAAAGATAACCCAAGCGCTCCTAGTTCAATGTAGCTTCGTTTGAATGTACCCGAAAATACATATTGGTTATGTATTCCCTTGAGCATTCAAGAGACATTATGCAAGTGATGTTTTTGAACATAACGTTTTGATTTTGTATTCACAATGTGAGACGAAAAAAAATATTTGTCCTATTTGTGAGAAATTTTTTCAAGAATTTGACATGGGGTGTTTTAGTAAACATGTTAATAGCTTATAATAATGCAATTCCTAACTATGAGAAACATGATTAGTTTTGTTAAACACCTAATTTCATGCATGAGTTTCTCAAGTTAATGCACAACCCCAAGTTTTTGTTGTTGTGCAAAAATAGAATTCCTAGACTCAGATCAGGAGTGTAATCAACTTTAAAATACTTACAATGATGATTGATGAGCAATGTGAATGAAGGGAGGACCAAAAATTCGTAGGTGTGGATGAATGGTAAAGTGAATAGTAGTAGCTTGGAAGTGGTGGTATGAGATAATGGGTGTTTGGTTTAATATAAACTAAGAAAAAGGTTCTGCAGGTCGGCGGATATGGCGGAACCAAAAAGAGGGTTCCGCCCGTTATGGTTGAGGGTTCCGCCGACTCTGCTGAGAAAAAGGCTTATTGATTTGTTTTGATTTTTGTGATTTTTGTCTAATGTCTAGAACTACAATGTAGGTTCCATGAGTCCTAAGCCTAGCCTAAGGAGGTTAAAAGGTTCTCGTTTAAGAGGTTTTGTGAGAATGTCGGCTATGTTGTCTTCGGAAGAAACTTTCTCAATTGAGATGTTTCCTTTTTGAATGTTATCACGAAGGAAATGATGACGGATTTCAATATGTTTGGTACGAGCATGTTGAACTGGATTTTTGCTAAGATCAATGGCTCCTTTGTTGTCACAAAGAATGGTGATGTCGTTAAGTTGAATTCCGTAGTCGACAAGAGCTTGCTTCATCCAAAGAGCTTGTTGACATGCCTTTCCGGCCAAAATGTATTCGGCTTCCGTTGTTGAGATAGCGAGAGCCGTTTGCTTCTTAGAGAACCATGAAGTGAGACAATGTCCAACAAAAGTACAATACCACTTGTGCTTTTTCTATCAACATAGTCACAACATGATCCGAGTCGGCATACACTATGGTGTCTATTCCCGTTCCTTTGGGATACCATAAACCTAAATGTGTAGTGCCCTTAATGTATCTAAAAATCCTTTTAACGGCTTCGAGATGAGTTGTCTTAGGATCTTCTTGAAAATGAGCACATAGACAAACACTAAACATAATGTCAGGTCTACTAGCCGTTAGGTAAAGTAAACTTCCAATCATACCTCTATATTTAGTGCTATCTACGGATTCACTTTCCTCATCCTTGGTGAGTTTTGTTTTCGTGGACATGGGAGTTTTGATTGGTTTCGAATCTTCTAATCCAAATTTCTTAAGCATATCCTTAATATATTTAGATTGGTTAAAGAAGATACCATCTTCTAGTTGTTTAATTTGGAGTCCTAGGAAAAAGTTGAGTTCTCCCATCATACTCATTTCAAACTCGTCATGCATGATTTTTGAGAAATCAATGCATAGCTCTTGACAAGTTGATCCGAATATAATGTCATCAACATAGATTTGGACTATGATAATATGTGAATCTTTCTTCTTAGTGAAGAGAGTATTATCAACTAAGCCCATGGTATACTTATGGTCAACTAGGAAGGTTTTAAGTCGATCATACCATGCTTTTGGAGCTTGCTTAAGTCCGTAAAGAGCCTTTTTAAGTTTGTAAACATGATTAGGTTTTTCAAAATCGATGAAGCCCGGTGGTTGAGCAACATACACTTCATCATTTATGACCCCGTTTAAGAATGCACTTTTGACGTCCATTCGAAAGAGTTTAAAGTTGTATGCACATGCATATGCAAGTAAGATTCTAATTGACTCGAGCCTAGCAACCGGAGCAAAAGTTTCATCGTAGTCAATGCCTTCTTGTTGATTATATCCTTGTGCTACATGCCTAGCTTTGTTTCTAGACACAATTCCATTTTCATCCATTTTATTGCGAAAGACCCATTTTGTTCCAATTATTGTTTGACTCTTTGGTTGAGGAACTAATGTCCACACATCATTCCTAACAAATTGGTTTAACTCTTCTTGCATGGCTATTACCCAAGACTCATCATTTATGGCTTCGTTAATGTTTTTCGGTTCAATGGTTGACACGAAACAAAAGTCGTTACTTTCATTTTAGGCTTTAGATCTTAGTGTTCTCTCATTTATTTTTCCAATGACATTATCTAATGGATGACTTTTGGATTGTTTGACATTAACAATTTCTTTGCTTAATGGTTCATCTTCCTTGTCGTTTTCTAAGATTACTTGGTTTTCAATAGCTTGGCTTTCAACTAAGTCATCATCTACCAAAGGTGATGTCTTAGAGGGAGGTGGACTCTCGTCGAATGTTACGTTCAACGATTCCTCGACTCTTAAGGTTTCTTTGTTTAAAACAATGTAAGCTTTACTATTTTGTGAATATCCAAGAAATACACCTTCATAAGACTTTGGGTCAAATTTGGTGAGATAGTCCTTGGTGTTAAGAATAAAGCATTTACTCCCAAACACTCTAAAGTATCCTAATGTAGGCTTTTTACCTTTATATAGTTCATAAGGAGTTTTATTCAAAAATGGTCTAATTAGGACTCGATTTAAAATGTACGTTGATGTGTCAACGGCGTTACACCAAAATTTTTGTGGAATGTTTTGTTCATTAAGCATTGTTCTACTCATCTCTTGCAAAGTCCGGTTTTTACGTTCTACTACACCATTAGATTGAGGAGTACGTGGAGCCAAAAAGTTATGAGTAATACCATTTTTATCACAAAAGTTTCCAAATTGAAATTCATTATCAAATTCACGACCGTGATCCGTTCTAATAGACACAATACTAGACCCTACTTGATTTTGAATTTTCTTACTTAGAATCTCAAATTTATCAAAAGCTTCATTTTTACTTTTCAAAAATTTTGTCCAAGTATATCTTGAGTAATCCTCTACTATGACCAAAGTATAGAAGTTACCTCCATAACTTTGTATAGTGGATGGACCGAACAAATCCATATGCAAAAGTTCTAGACACCTAGATGTAGAAACCAAGTTTTTAGCCTTATGGCTACTATGGACTTGTTTACCGACTTTGCAAGCGTCACAAAAGTGTTGGTCATATTTCAACTTAGGTAGGTTTCGAACTAGGTCTTTGGAGGAGAGGTTTTGTATAAGTCTCATGTTAGCGTGTCCTAAACGTCTATGCCATAAAGTTGAAGATTCATCTAATGAAGTAAGACAAAGTTTGTCTCTAGATGTTGGATCCATCTTCATGACATACACGTTGTTCTTAAGAACACCTTTGGCAATGGTTATGCCGTCTTTAAGTATTTTACTTCCATTTTCACTAAAAAGAACGTTATACTTATTACGGCAAAGTTGACTAATACTAAGGATATTAAAACCTAAGTTATCAACATGAGCTACATCATCTATAAAAAGGGAGTCATGAGAGATTGTACCTTTTCTGATGATTTTTCTCTTAGCTTTACGACCAAACGTAACGTTACCTCCATCACATTTGTGATACGTTGAGAAGAGGCTTTTGTTACCCGTCATGTGCCTTGAACAACCGCTATCTTTAATCCATCCATCCGGTTCCAAACATACTTTGAGGCACACCTATTTTATGAAAAACACTCAAACATTTGGTCCCCAATTTCTCATGGGTCCATTTTGGTTAAACATACCATTAACTTGATCCAAGTACGAAAGTAGAACATAAGGGCTCCATGACATGTAATTTGGAGTTTGGTAATGTCCAGGAGTGTTTTGGTTCCAAACATGTTGGTAGTTTGGTCGTGTGTTGATGCGTGGGAATCGCAACAGGCTTTACCTCTCGAGGGATCTCGAGAAGCTTACAACCCCCACCAGGCAGTGTACCTGATCGTTGTAGTATAGTATAGTGACAAGTACCGGGGGATTGATCGTTCAGCTTAGGAATAGTGTCGTTAGGATTAGAAATTAATCTAACTAGGTCTAAAGGTGAAGGATGATTCTTTTTGTATTTTTATATTTTTTGAAAAGCAAGTAAAAATCTCGGGTATTGGGAGAGTGGGCGGAATTAGTTGCTAATCAACTAACCCAAAAGCTACTAATTAAACTAATTAACAAGAAAACTAAACTAAGGTTCTACAAGATAAGTGAAGCATGTCTACTCATGATATGTTACTCCTTGCTAGCTATCCAATCCTACCTATTGAATTGTAACCTTGTTTTAATTGACGGGTTGTATTCCTTAATACCATTCATGGGGTGGCATACATAACTCCCCAATTCTATGAGCTCTTATCTCCTCCTACACCATGCCCAGCACAACTATAGGGATTGTAAACAGTGGCTCATGCATTAAATACAACCAATAAAGACCTAGTACGCCTCGGTTCATGTTTCTTAAGACGTTCAAGCATGTTACCATTTGGAGATCTGCCAGTTTTCTTAAGCCTAACATATAAATCATTCAATCAAAACAAGAATCAATAGGAAACAAGGATTATAAACTAAACCAACTAGATCTATTGAAATTGTCACGCCTTAATTGATGGAGATAGACACAACATCAACAAGAAATCAATGAGATCTAATCAATTATATACAAGTTTCACATAATCATAAGTAGACACAAGGTGAATTAGCAAAACATAATCAAAGAAAGACAATCAACAAGAATAATGAAAGACATAGTTGAGATAGAATCATCAAACCAATACATGATGTTTATGGAGTGATTGAAACCCTCTAAGTTGCTGGAAAAACACCCACCTAAACCCAGGAATCGACTTTAGGGTTTAGGGCTTACAAAAAGTGAAGTTATGAAGTTATATTTATAGGCATGTTTTCTGTCGGCAAGACTTGACGGCGTCAGCCCGTTCTCTTGACGCCGTCATGACCATTTTTTTACCAAATTGTAGATCTCTTCGTCCTCTTCGTCTGGGCTTTTGAATCACCTCAATCCGAGTTCGTATGCAAAAGTTATGACCAAAACAATATCAGCTACTTCGCGCGCAAGTTTTGACAAGTTAACACG
The DNA here is from genome assembly GCA_030686995.1 of Artemisia argyi. Classification (NCBI taxonomy): domain Eukaryota; kingdom Viridiplantae; phylum Streptophyta; class Magnoliopsida; order Asterales; family Asteraceae; genus Artemisia; species Artemisia argyi. The sequence continues at coordinate 160,924 of JARVZY010002672.1, read as the reverse complement.
TGACGGCCTTGGGTGACGCCTTCACATTCTCTCTGGGCCGTCACCACTTTTACTCTTGACGCCGTCACCAAAATGCTCTTGACGCCGTCATCAACTACGGATTTTAATTCTTGGGGTTTTGACGCCGTCAAGAAAAACTCTTGACGCCTTCATGTACTGTTCCCAGCATGGAAAATTGAGACTTTGCCGTTTTCTTCACTTTTATGCTCAAAAAACGTCCAAAATGGCTTCTTTTCCAGAATTCACTCTCCAAGTACCTAAAATCACAAAAGGAACGATTTAGATCAATATTTGATCAAATAAATTCGGATTTGGGCTTAAATGACCCCCTAAAAACGGATCATTTTTCGCCTCATCATGTGTTGTAGTTACTCTTTGGAAAGGGCGTTTGGGAATAGGAGTCTTAGGTCTCGGTTGAGTAGTTCTAGTTCTAAATTTGTTTTTACTAAGTCCTACTCCAGCTTTAAAAGCAGGCTTTGTTTAATTTTTATATGTGACTTTAACAAATTTTGAACGATCTGACGTGGAAGTTGTTACTGCTGCTGCAGACTCGACGGAACCTTTGGGTTCAACGGGCGGAACCCTATTTTGGGTTCCGTCTGTTTCGCGGGCTGCTGTAGCATTTTTGTTAGTTTCTTTTTCTTGTTTCGTTTGACTCTTCGAAGTTTCTAGTTTCATGAAGCCTAGTCCTGTTTTATCAAATGGTGACTTTTGAAGTTTCATAATTTCATCCACACAAGAAATACTTTTATCGAACTTCTTAAACTTTGTGGTTTGTTTTATTAGATCATCTTGAGTAATTCTAAGTTTCTCAATTTCGAGTTTAAGCTCTTCACACGATTTGCACGATGTGTCAATTCCTTTACTCTTTTCTAATCTCTTAGCTTTTTCTTTTAACTCATAAACTTCATTTTCTAAAAACTCCTTTTTAGTTTTCAAAAATTTATTTTTGTTTATGATTTTTAAGCTTAATACACAAAGTTTGTTATATTCTTTTTGTAAGGTGTCATCATCAATAGAAGAGTAAGATGAGTCGGAGAGTACCTCATTTGAGTCGTGAGCCATGAGAGCAATATCATCATTTTTCGGCTCATCGTCATCTTCTTCAGAGTCACTCCAAGCACCACCCACAAAAGCTTATTGAGACTTGCTTTTGGGTGGTTTTGGACATTCTCCTATGAGATGACTTGTGTCTCCACACCTAAAGCATTTCCTTTCAACCTTTCCTTTCCTATCATCACGATCTTTTCGGAAGGTTTTCTTGTCATCTTTAGGTTGCTTTACAAACTTCCCTCGTCTACGAAAGAACTTCTTGAAGTCTCTAACGGCCATGGCATATTCTTCATCATCACTATCCGAACTAGATTCTTCATCATCACTTGATTGGACTCTAGCTTTCAAGGCAATGGACTTAACCTTTTCTTTCTTGCCTTTAACTATTTCCGAATCTTTTTCCATTACCATTTCATGAACTTTGAGGTTTCCAATTAGCTCGTCAAGTGACATGCTTGAAAGATCCTTGGATTCTTCAATTGCCGTCACTTTTGCTCTCCACTTCGGATGGAGTGCTCTAAGGAATTTCCTGACAAAATTCTTTCTACAAAAGATTCATCAAGTGCTTTAAGTGAAGTAATAATAGTGTTAAACCTAGCAAATGCACTATCAATAGTCTCATCTTCGGGAATAGCAAATTGTTCATATTGTTGAACAAGAAGATCAATTTTGTTATCCTTAAATTGTGAGTTTCCTTGATGAGTGACTATTAAAGATTGCCAAATTTCTTTGGCGGTTATACACATAAAAACTCTTTCATATTCTTTCTTAGGCAAAGCATTGTAAAGCATCATTTTAGCTTCATTATTTTTAGCAATTAATTTCTTTTGATCTTCATCTTTACTATTCGTAACTATATTATCACCATCAATGATTATATACCATAAATCTATATCTTTAGATTTCACGTAAGTTTCAAATCGGTTTTTTCCAATATATAAAACCATTTGCTTCAAAAAGTGGTGGTCTTTGCATAGATTGCCCTTCTTTGTAATTTTCAAAATCCATGGATCGTTTCAAGTTTTAAAACACAATATATTTTAAAAGCTTGAGTAACGTAGCTCTTGATGCCAATTGTGGAAAACTAGAAGGGTGTTGAATAGTTTTACCGGTTTTTCGTTTAATTATCTTTTGAAACTTTCCGTTTAATCAAAGATATGAACACAAAGACAATATATAACATGCAAGTATAAAGAAAGAAACGATCAAACCACAACACGAGTATTTATCGTGGTTCGGCTACAAGGAATCTTTTTCCTTGCCCTACGTCCACGCCCCGAGTATCCAACTCGAGAGTTTCTTTCACTAGTGAACAAGCTCCTTTCATCGGCGGAGAAAACCTTACACGTTGCTTACACGATTACCGACACTAAGCTAGATGTCGAGTTCTTTTACAAGGGTACAACCACTCCCGTTAGTTCTTTTACAAGGGTACAACAACTCCCGTCACTCTATGTATTTTAAGGCCTAAAATACTAACCGATCACAACTGAAAACACACAATCAAATGAAGTGTAAACTACACAAAGTCTACACGATGCTAAGCTAACAAGTCTTGCAACGTTGTGTTGAATACTTGTAACTTTATATGAACTTGTGAACTTCTTTGCTACAAAAGAAATTTCACATGAAGATGAAATGTTAAGGGGTTAGATGAATGAATGTACGTGTGAAATATGATGAGAAGTGATGAAACCTAAATACAAACAAATGGCTTGGTATTTATAGCAAAACATTCTGCAGGCCTGGCGGATACGGCGGGACCCTCAGATGGGTTCCGCCCGTGTATCTCCAGGGTTCCGCCGGGCTGACAGAAGGTTTTGCAATAAATCTTTCCAAACCAACCAAAGTCACATCAAGTAAATTCTAGTCAAACACATTGAATCAAAAGTGGAATACTTCCAAAAATGTGTTAGAGGTTATGGTAAGTCAAACACACAAAGTTACCATAAATGAATGATGTGATGTTAACATTTTTCTATTTTAAGAAATATAAAAAGTGTTGTGTTTTATATGAAATGTAAATGTAGCAAATGTCTAATTATGCAAGTCTTTAAACTAAAATTATGTTTTACTAGAAACCAAAGTTTATACTTTGTCGTTAACAAAACTTAGCAAAGATCGTAAAATATAAATAATGTTTTTAGGCGATATTTGTATTAACAATTACCGAGGGTGATTTTAAACCTATTGAAAGAAATCTGGTACTAAAAAGGATGAAATGGTTCCTTATTAAATATAAAGTGATAATATTAAAAAGAAATTAGCCAGAAATAAGAGGCTAAAATGATGATTTACAATGTTTTGCTGAAAAAGAAATTTGAAAGAATTTTATGTGTAATACGGCAAAAGAAATTTAGAAAACTTTGTTAGTCACCCATCAAGGTAATAGTCAAGTCAAAGAGAACAAGATTAATCTTCTTGTGAAACAATATGAACAATTTTTCAATCCGAAAGATGAAACTATAGATAGTGATTTTGCTAGATTTAATATATTATGTTAGGAAGTTTCCTAGGGCTCTACATCCTAAATGGAGAGCAAAGGTCACTGCCATTTAAGAGTCGAAAAACTTGGCGACATTATCACTTGATGAACTTATCGGTAACTTGAAAGTTTATGAAATGATAATTGATGACATCAAATAACAACATTTTATTGACATCAATTGTCCTATGTTATTCACTTGTTTTATATTATTTTATATGAAAATTGATACTTAATTGCTTACTTTTGTAAATCTCAGTTGTAAACAAGCATTTAGTGAAAGTTAGCTATTTTGGACGTAAATTGGAGCAAAATGGATCAAGATGGAAAAGTCTATGTAGAAACGTAGAGGGGGCGTGAATACGTTCCTTTTTAAAATCTAAAATGTTTCTTATCAAATTCCTAATCAAGTGTGACTAAATATGAATAGTGGTTATGTCACTCATAACAAACATATATGTCACTTAATAACAAGTATGCAAGCAATCACATAAACATAAACGTAAACATAACACGAGGTTTAAACGTATTTAGCTAATTCTGATTACATTGGGGATGGTCCCTAAAATGTATGGACGGTCCTTTAAATGTTGCGGACCATCCCTGTATAAGGGACTGCCGCCAGTGGGCAGTTTATTACGTGTGATTTAGCTTTCTCATGTTTTGCGTTTCTAAGTTAACTAGTTAATATCACAAGAGTACACATAACAGGCTACCCAAACCTAAATGTAATGCAAACATGGAAAGGGAAGAGATGATAAGAGAAAATGCAAACCAGACACGATGATTTATAGTGGTTCGGTACGAAGCATCTCTTCGTCCTACTCCACTCCCCGAGTACCACACTCGAGAGTTACTTCAGTAGTCAACACGCTCCCTTTAGGCGGAACAAACCATACACAAAGCTTACACCAAGTTTAACGACACTAAGCGAAATGTCGAGTCCTAATCCTAGCTAGAACAAATCTACACCAAGCCCACGTGGCTTCCCGAACAAGCACTCTTGTCCTACTTAGATTGACACACAATCCAAGTCTTCACATGAACGAGCACTCCCGTTCACTTGAATCTTTACCCGATTCAATCCTTCACACATGAACTTCACTAAGTCCTAATCTTCACACTAACGAGCACTCTCGTCAACTTGAATCTTCACCCGATTCAAGTCTTCACACAAACCTTCACTAGGTTCTAGTCTTCATTTCTTGGACTCACACCAAGTCCAAGTCTTCACACACCTAGACACCAACTTATACAAATTCCTAGTCTAGATACAACATTTTACGGACTTACACGTTGTCCATTTTTAACCTAACAAAACTAACTATGATTCACACACAAGTCGGATCTACTAATATATAAGAATAGAGTTTAAAGAAAGAAGAGAATCGTAACACTAGTTACATTTATGTGTGGACTCAATAACACTTCGATTCTTGAAGACTTCGAGTGTTCTTGATGTGTGGAATTGCACCCTCGCAAAAGGTTTTACCTCTCAAGGGATCTTGAGAAGCTTGCAATACCCACCAGGCAGTGTACCTGTTCGTTGTAGTATAGTATAGTGACAAGTACCGGTGGATTGATCGTTCAACTCAGGAATAGTGTTCGCTAGGATTAAAAAGTCTACTAAACTAGCTCTAAAGGTGAGGGATGATTCTTTTTGTATTTTTATATTTTTTATAAAAGCAAGTAAAATCTCGGGTTTTGAAGGAGTGGGCGGAATTAGTTGCTAGTCAACTAACCCAATTAACTAAAGATTCAATCAAAATAAAATAAACTAAAACTAATTTGTGGTGTAAACAATAATAAGAGAAAATGTGTTTACTTAGATTTCATTACTCCCTAGATATCTTTTACCGGTTGATTAGCTTGTTACAATTGCATGGATGACGGGTTATATTCCTTAATACCAGTCGTAGGGCCGTGTACGAAATTCCCTAACTCTATAAGCTCCTACTTCACTCCTATGTCGAGCCGACTAAAAGCTCCTAACATGGGATCACTAGAATTCGCTTATGCATTAAATACAACCAAAAATCGTAGTACACCTCCGATCATGTTTCTTAAGACGTTCAAGCAAGTTACCAATTGGAAGTCTGCCAGTTTTCTTAAGCCTAACATCGAATACAATCATCCACAACAATTATAAACAAACCATCAATCAATAATCAACATCTAGGTTTCATTACATCTAAGTAAACACAATAAAAACCTAGCCTAGCATGTTAAAAAGAAGACAAGCATAAGATAGAATCACACAACACATAGACATATCGTATGATTATTGGAAAACTTATCTTCAACTTATCATGGATGGAACAAGGGTTGAAACCCTTGTTATTACAGAAAATTCATCTAGGGTTTGCACAAAGAAGCTCTCCAAAAGTTCCACACTTAATGAATGAAAATTAGAAAACTATATATAGATTTTACACCTTGACGGCGTCACGTTATAGTGTGTGACGCCGTCAACTCGCCGCCAAGATAAAATTCGTATTGCCTAGATCCACTTCTGACGCCGTCATGTGTAATTTTACTCTGGGCCATCACATGTATTTTGACCCTGACGGCCTTGGTGACGCCGTCAGGCCAAATTGCCTTAAAATTGTTCTAGGCCGTCATGTGTATTTTCCACATCCACCTCTTTTTCCAAGCTTGACGACGTCACTTGCATAGCCTTGACGCCGTCAGGTACTGTTCCCAGCAAGGATTTTGAGACCTTGTCATTTTCTTTACTTTTAGCTCCAAAAAAGTCCAAAATGCTTCCTTTTGTAAATTTCCTCTCAAAAGTACCTAAAATGACAAAAGGAACAATTTAGGGTATTAATTGATCAAATAATCACGAATTCGGGATTAAATGACCCCCAAAAGCGGTACACTTTTCGCCTTATCAAATACCCTTACACTTGAGATTTGCTTGTCCTCAAGCAAATGCGCTTTTATTCTAATCAAAATACAAGTTAGGGGTCATTTAACACTAATATAAAAGTAATTACAACAAATAATCGTTCCACTTAAAACCAAAAACAAGCACGGAGGTTATACACTAGCACCCCACAAATAGTGTTTAGATACTCACATCTCTCGGGTGTAATAAAATATATATCACAATAAGGAAATGGAAAACATCTCTCACTACCTGTCATAGCAAATAGATTACTATAGGCTTGGGAAAGGATCAAACCTCCACCACTTGGCGTAAGCACCTAGGATAAACTATCAAAGAGGTCTTTTAAAGGGTTATAACATGAGGTGTAGGGATATGATAAACACAGTTTTGTTGGATAAAGGCAATATTTACTGGTGGCGAGTTAATCATCTTTGTTAATTACATGTATAGCATGGCGTTGCTAAGCCAAGACTCGGCTCGACTTAAGCTAATTCAAAAACTAACAAAAACATAAAACAAACATAGAATGAAACAGGATGGTAGTCCGTATGTTTTTTCTCTTTTTCTATTTTTTTTTTCTTTTTTTTCTTGATTTTTTGATTTTTTTTTATTTTTTATTTTTATTATTATTTTTTTTGCATACACTTTTACCCTACCATCCAAAATAATACATCATAGGGAATTTACATTCCCCTTACACTTGAACTTTTACATACTTTACAATCAACTATTCTAATGACTCGAATTAAGATAATCAAAACACTTGGAGTACTTTTAAAGTTAACGCACATATGGGGGTAATATATGATGTTCTTCCCCATTACTCCATAACACTAGTACTTTACCCATAAGTCCCAATCGTCCCAAAACAATATGTACAAGATATGACTCGACTTAGCAACCATGTAATCAATTAGATAATTAACGAAGGGTTTAAACAAATAACAATAATGCACTAAAAATGAGTGCATACACGGAAGGCTAAGGCGATTTGGTTGCACATTTGGGGTGGATTGTAAACAAATTCTTCCTTTAAGTAAAATGCTTAAAGTTAGAAACAAAAAGATAGGCTCGGAGGGGTGTACTAGGGGTATCGTGTACTAAATATGAGTAAAACGCAAAGGTGTGGGAAAAATTAATTGACTTTGTTAGTCAAGGTAATTGACTTAAATGGTCAAGTAATTATGATACGGGTTTAACACAAGGGTGATCCTAATGCCTCTTATCATGTAGTAAATCTTACTACACGAATGTAGTCTCACTAGCGGTCTCGGGATGCATCACTAACGCAAGTTCTAGAATCTAAGTACTAACGGTACACTCATAAGCACTAATAATGAATGCTTTTCCTAACAAATCTAAAGGCGAAGCTCACATATTTGGGTGGAAAATTTTTTTGAGTGGTATGGTTTTTGTGCTAGTCATACAACTCCTATCCATAAGACGCTCATTGAGGCTAAAGCTTCACTCCTAAACGTTGTAAAAAATTTTAAATTTGGCGCTAAAATTGCCCTAACAAGTATTTCTCTTAGTTTTATTACACACCTACTATTAAACAAACAAACTCAAGCATAATTGTATTCTCTAAAGTATCATCATTTACCCTCCCCTTACACTTAAGCTAAACATTGTCCCCAATGTTCAATAAAAAGATGTAAAAGAAAATAAGGTAAAAGAATGAAAACAAATAATCCCCTGATTCGTTCAGTGTGGATAGTGTGTCAACAAGGTTAGATCTTCTTCCAAGAAAATGAACTTTCAAAGCTTCCCTCCAGAAATATAAATCATCCTCTTGTCCAATGTAACCTGTTAAACCTGAGAAAACAATCAAGGCAAACCTCGCGTAAAATTGGCGGCAATCTATATATAATAAAAATCCTAGAAAACAAATTAAGATATAATGCTTGTGGAATGAATGTTTGCAGATTTCCTAGAGTTTATAAAACTAAGAATCAACAAAAACTTTAAGACTCCGGTATAAACAAAACTCGCAAAATTTTTCTGAATTTTAGTACCTGACGCCGTCAGGTTGTAGCTCCTGACGTCGTCAGAATGTTCCTGCAAAAATCTCTTGTTAAGTTTCCGGAAAATTTCTGGAAAAACTTATGCCTTACTTCCTGGAAAATCCTGCAAAACATCATTATGACTCGATACAAGCATTTGACTCAAACAATTACTAATACACATGTTCATTTAATATTGTTGTGGTTCTTGTCCAATTTCGTTCTTATAAACAAATTTAGGTTTCCCCTTACACTTAGCTTTTGCAAAATACCTTTATATGTAATTAAGACGAAGTTAAAAAAAAAATAAAGCATTTTCACAATTTACTTTGAACCATGATCCACAAACAATAAAAATAAAACACGCATATGGAAACAAATAAAATCAAACAAACAAAACAAATAAAACAAATAAAACTTGGGTTGCCTCCCAAGAAGCGCTTTTCTTTATTTACGAGTCTTGTAGCTAGACTCAAGGTCATGGGCTATTACGTGACCTCGTCATCGGTCACAGTCTCTAGGTCATCCTCGATATTAGTTTTGTATTCCGGACCTAGTTGCAAGCATTCCTTGTAGAAACCAAATATCTTATTCATAACATAGTCTACTCCTCTACGCCTATCCTCATCACTCCTATAGTAGACTGCTTGTTTGTGTTCCTTTTTGATATTTGATAAAAAACGAAATTGTTCAATTTTATAGGGCATTTGGTAAGCTATCTCATCGTTCTCATCCTTAAACCTAACTATCCCTAGAGATAGGTCATAATTCATCTTAGAAGCCTCAACAAACAGTTTTCCAAACACTACTTGACTTAGGCAACCATCTATTACCGGACGAATATCCTCTACAATCACAAAATTAGTAACATAAGTGAAGTTTCCTACAAACACATGTAATCCTTTCACTCTTCCCACAAATTTACTCATCCAACTTGTGTTGGGCATCATCCTATATCCAAGTTGCTTCTTCATTACCCAATTATAATAGGTCCTAGTCATAATGTTTATGGGAGATTTAAGATCGATGTAGGCTTTCCACACATGCATATGCCCAATATTGCATGGTATGTTGATGTTAGAGGGATCACCCGCTTTGATGAGTGGTGAACCAAGGACGTATGGTGTCTCGGGGTCATCGAATAGATCCTTATGGTATTCCCGTTCTTCCTTGGTGGGTAACTTATCAAAGTATTCCTATACATTTTCTACTTCCTCAACTCTCTCTTCCTTTTTCTCTACAACTTTCTTAATCTCATCCGTGTCACTTTCTTCCTTATTATTGTCGACCGACTTAATAGTAACTACATTGACAAAGTGGACGTGTTTAGATGATGAAGGGTCCTTAATTTGGGTTCCGCTACTAGTGTCCCTAGTGTCCTTCTTTGGTGTAGTTAACACTTGGTTGTTGAGAGCTTTCAACAAGTTGTCAATTTTATTGGTCATCTCCGCTTGTTGTTGATTGAATTCGGATTCAAACTTAGCTATGCGGGCCTCTTGAGATGCCATAAATTTGGACATCAATCCTTCAAGATTATTGGTACTACCATAGTTGTTGGAAGGATAGTTGTTGAAAGTACGGTTAGAGGTTGGACCGTTTGGTTGGTAACGATTAGGTGGGTTGGAAGAATTGTTTTGGGGCATGTTTTGGTTTTTCTTCCACCTAAGGTTCGGGTGATTTTTCCAGGAGGGGTTGTATGAATCACCGTAAGGGTTTGGCTCGGGTTTGAAAGTGTACCACTTGTCTCCCGCTCCGTCGGTACGCGAGGATGCGTAATCTGCAAAAGCTTGTTCGGGGAGTTCCATGCAATCACGAGCGTCGTGGGGACCACTACATAATTCGCATGAAGAAGTGATTTTGTTCACTTGGCTTGAAGGTTTAGGAGCTTCGTAGGATTTCATGAGAAACTTGACTTAGTCTTCAAGTTCCATGATCCTACGGTCGGGAGTGCTTGAATTGTTCGAAGGCAAAGATATTGCCTTGACCATTTTGTTCAAATCACGGGGATCATTCCAACTTTCGTTGTCATAGAGAGCAAGATCTTCTATGTGTTCCCATGATTCTTCCGCACTTAGATCACGAAGCTTGCTACCGGCCGATTGGTCAATAATTCGCCTTGTGGAGAGATCGATAGGTCATAGAAAATTTGGACTTGGAGCCAAAGATCTATGCCATGATGAGGGACTTTTGGAGTAAGTCCTTGAAACGAGTCCATGCTTCATAGAGAGTTTCACCTTGACGTTGTTGGAACATCAAGATATCATTTCTAAGCATAGTAGTTCTCCCTGGTGGGAAAAATTGAGCAAGGAAACGAGTGGTGAGATCATCCCAAGAGGTGATGGATCCCGCGGGTAAACGCTCAAGCCATTGACTAGCTTGGTCACGTAGAGAGAATTGGAAGAGATCCAATCGGCTCGTCTCTTGAGTTACAACATCAAGGTCTATAGAGTCAACGATTTTAAGGAAATCCTTGAGATGTTGATTAGGATCTTCGGAATGAAGTCCATGGAATGCACATCCGCTTTACACCAACCGGATGGTGCCGGATCGCAAGGGAGACACATTGGCTCCTTGGGTGAGCTCAATGGTGTTTCAATAGCCTTGGTGGCTAGGACGGAGTACTCTCCTAAAGTTCGGGGTCTAGGAGGTTGGTTTGCTAGTGGTTGGTTTTGTGGGTGGTTTTGTTGTGGTGGGTTGATGGGATCAAAGAGATTACCACCTTCCATGATGGTGGATGGTAAAGGTTACGAACAAAGAAACGAAGAAATAAGATAGACTAAAGAAACCTATAAAAATAAAATAAAAATCTTACTAGAAAGGAATCTAGCAAGTAGAGTTAATAAAAATAAATTCTAACCTAGACAATAACTATTTCCCTGGCAACGGCGCCAAAAACTTGATGCGTGGAATTGCACCCTTGCAAAAGGTTTTACCTCTCAAGGGATCTTGAGAAGTGTGCAATCCCCACCAGGCAGTGTACTTGTTCGTTGTAGTATCGTATAGTGACAAGTACCGGGGGATTGATCGTTCGACTCAGGAATAGTGTTCGCTAGGATTAAAAAGTCTACTAAACTAGGTCTAAAGGTGAGTGATGATTCTTTTTGTATTTTTATATTTTTATAAAAGCAAGTAAAATCTCGGGTTTTGAAGGAGTGGGCGGAATTAGTTGCTAGTCAACTAACCCAATTAACTAAAGATGCAATCAAAATAAAATAAACTAAACTAATTTGTGGTGTAAACAATAATAAGAGAAAACGTGTTTACTTAGATTTCATTACTCCCTAGATATCTTTTACCGGTTGATTAGCTTGTTATAATTGCATGGATGACGGGTTATATTCCTTAATACCAGTCGTAGGGCCTTGTACGAAATTCCCTAACTCTATAAGCTCCTACTTCACTCCTATATCGAGCCGACTAAAAGCTCCTAACATGGGATCACTAGAATTCGCTTATGCATTAAATACAATCAAAAATCATAGTACACCTCCGATCATGTTTCTTAATACTTTCAAGCAAGTTACCAATTGGAAGTCTGCCAGTTTTCTTAAGCCTAACATCAAATACAATCATCCACAACAATTATAAATAAACCATCAATCAATAATCAACATCTAGGTTTCATTACATCTAAGCAAACACAATAAAAACCTAGCCTAGCATGTTAAAAAGAAGACAAGAATAAGATAGAATCACACAACACATAGACATATCGTATGATTATTGGAAAACTTATCTTCAATTGAACATGGATGGAACAAGGGTTAAAACCCTTGTTATTACAGAAAATTCGTCTAGGGTTTGCACAAAGAAGCTCTCCAAAAGTTCCACACTTTATGAATGAAAATTAGAAAACTATATATAGATTTTACACCTTGACGGCGTCATGTTATAGCTTGTGACGCCGTCAACTCACCGCCAAGATAAAATTCGTATTGCCTAGATCCACTTCTGACGCCGTCATGTGTAATTTTACTCTGGGCCGTCACATGTATTTTGACCCTGACGGCCTTGGTGACGCCGTCAGGCCAAATTGCCTTGAAATTGTTCTGGGCCGTCATGTGTAATTTCCACATCCACCTCTTTTGCCAAGCTTGACACCGTCACTTGCATAGCCTTGACGCCATCACTTGCATAGCCTTGACGCCGTCAGGTACTGTTCCCAGCAAGGATTTTGAGACTTTGTCGTTTTCTTCACTTTTTCGCTCCGAAAATGTCCAAAATGCTTCCTTTTGTAAATTTCCTCTCAAAAGTACCTAAAATGACAAAAGGAACGATTTAGGGTAATAATTGATCAAATAATCACGAATTCGGGCTTAAATGACCCCCCAAAAGCGGTACACTTTTCATCTTATCAGTTCTTCTCTTGCACTTTGATGTAGAGGATGAGAGAATCACTTATAAACGCATACCGACATGTTATAGTGATCAAAGAAGGAAGAAAGAAAGAACAGAAAGTTTTCATGCAAAAAGGGTTAGATTTTCTGTGTAAAATAGTTCAGTATTTATAGCCACCAGGAGGAGCGGGGTGACGGTCCCTTAAACCTTGGATGGTCCTTTATCAATAAGGGACCGTCACATAGATAAGGGACCTCCCCGACAGTTTTTGTCCTTTAGTGGTGAAATGTTACTTTGTGAAATTTTATCTGATTGGCGGGAAATAAGGCCGTTTTGATATTTGTAAATTCAAATCTATTTTTCTTATTAAAACATTTCTTTATAAATGCAAAAATAATTTGTCTAATTTATTTTCGTAAAAATGCTTTGTCACATGTATAAAAATGTGAGGTTTAAGGAAAAAATTATTTTCTTTGTTCACTTAACAAAGTTGGTATAGTATTTGTTCAAACTTGAAGTGATTCGGACTTGAGCCGTCGAGAGATGTTGACGTGTGAACGAGTAACTTGTACACTTTACATTATGCATTACAAGTTACATGTTTGTTATTATTAAAACATGAAGACACTGTATAGCTTAAACGTCGTAACGTTTGCACTAACAGTCTACTAGACTGAAGAAAGACACACTGTATCACTCTAGATAGATACGTCATACATCAAGACTTAGACGATTATGAAGACCATTGCCCGACTTTGAAGATCTGACTCATCCTACTCAAGATACACTGCATGACATCTCAAAGATGCGGTATATCAATCTCAAAACTTCACCCGATAAATCCAAGATATTGAAGAACATGCGCCGTATGAAGATTGAAGGTACACCGTATCATATGGCGGTGTACGAATATTTCAGAATATAATAATCTTGGACCCCATGCTAAGCTACCTAGATACGGCGTATCAACTTAATAGATACGCCGTATCGATCCTGACTCGAGAATGTATAAATACCCCATTCGTCTGCCAAACGAAAAAAAGAAGATACCACACAAAACCTGCAGAAGGGCGATGAAAAGACCTCACAAGACACAACCAGAAAGAAGAATACAGAGCTATAAGAAGGTCCTGCTAGTACTTTAATTCATAGGAAGATTCCTTCCATTTGTATTGGCAATCTTTTAATCATTGAGTTAGTGTCTTTTTCACTATTTGATCGGACTTAACTGTTTCTAGCTTTTATAAAGAGTATTTGATATTTTATTGGATCCTTATGCATATGTTTTGATTACATATACAATTTTATCGTACCTTGTCGACCTTAGGCTCGTACAATTACTTCATTAACATCGTTTGCATAGTTAATGTAAGCCTATAAAAGGGATAAATAATATATAAACTTAGTAATCCTTAAGGTGGACTTTATGCAGAGATCTGATTAATCGTGACAGGATTAGTCTGTCGAGAAGACTTAATAACCAAAATCTAGATGTTTAGACTGGATCTAGACATTGGAATGATATACACATACATGTAAGAATCGACTGAGAGAGAATAGATTTTAGTACTCATCTTACACAGCTAAGCAATTAAACGGGTGACAAATCTTCCTAAATATCGGCCAGGCCTCTTATTAGTTTCTGCTTTCTATCTATGTACGTGTATGTCTATCGTCTTATTAGTTTAATTTACTGCTTAACTTAATCAACTCATCGTGCCAGTCTCTCAGGCTAAAAACCCCCTTGCGTTAGATTAGGTTTAATTAGAACTAACTTTAGGTATAAAATACCGATAGATACTTAGGTGTTAACATACCACTCTTAATGATCGACACTCTACTTACCAACTAGGCTACATTGATCGGGTACACTGCCCGTTAGTGTTCGTTATAAGTTAAGTCGGCTAAATATAAATGTAAACTTGATAAAAAATAATTAACTATACTAAACCGTGGAAAACTAGAAGGGGGGGGGGTTGAATATTTTTACTTTCTTTTTATATTTATTTTCAAAATCTTTTGTAACTTATAAAAACTTTGATTCGATCTTACGTGAATTCAAATGTCAACAAGTGTGAGCACGTCTAAACAAGTATAATCTAATAATGTAAGTATTGTAATGAAATGAAATAAAGATAGAGATAGAAAGATCAAACCACAACACGCGAATTTATAGTGGTTCGGCTACAAGGACACCTTCCTTGCCCTACTCCACTCCCCGAGTACCACACTCGAGAGTTTTCTTCACTATGTCAACAAACTCCTTATGGCGGAGAAACCCTACACACCTTGGCTTACACCGATTAACAACACTAAGCTAGAACTAATCTCACAACTTCTTCACGACTTCACAACTTCTTCACAACTTCACAACTTCTTCACGATAGCTCCACAACTTCTTCTTCTCGTCTACTTCACACCTTCTTCTATGCACAACTAATTCACAACTTATACACTACTTTACAACACACCTAATATCTACAATCAACTAAATCACACAACACTTTACAAATATCTAGCACTACTACAAGATGATACTAACTAATCACAACACTACTACAATTTTATGGATGTTGAAGGAGTGTTCTTCTTTTTGCACTTGTGTGGATGAAGCTTTGGATCACTTGGAAACAAAGACTTATGAATTATATGATCAAAGGTTTTTGGGATAGAAATGGATATGAGATCAGAAAGTTTTGAGTGCAAAAAGGTAAGGAAAATTTGTGAAATGAACCAGTATTTGTAGGGCAAGAAGATACTGTTCTAGAGCGCGCCGGTCCCCTTAATTAGGGGCCGGTCCCCTTAATCATTAAGGGGGCCGCCTCCTCCAGAACGTTGGGTTTGTTTGTCTTTTTGTGAGGAAGGTTTTTCTGGAGAGATTTTGCCCTTTTTGGTTGGAAATTTGAAATCATATCTTTGTGGTTTAATAAAACAATACCAAGAATGATTTACTAAAACATATAAAATGTTAATGTCATTTTATAAAATGTTTTGTGTTAAGAAAATGATCCCTTTGATCATGTAATGCATAAGATGCTTAGTTTATACATACCTTAAGTGATATTAGTTGTAGAAGTAAATATTTGTCACTAAATACTTGTTTACGTAATAATCTTGACTTAATTTAGTTTACATTTTGTGATTATCAAAACGTAGAGTTATTGAAAAATATTAATAACGTTTTTAAGCATTATTTATATCAACAATCTCCCCCTTTTTGATGATTACAAAACCTAAACTCATTAAATCAAAAATTAGTTGTTAGACAAGTATTTTAGTGAGTTTATATTTACTTCTCCCCCTTTTTGTAGAATCAAAAGGGTCTTGCCGACAAGTTTCAATCGTGAAAAATTGACGGGATAAGAACCCCCCCTTGATGTGTACTCCCCTTCATAGAGCTTGCAAACAAAAGGGTGGTAAGAGGTTTATTTATTAAGCATAGCATATGCTTAATTTGGAGAGCATGATGGTGATGGTGGAGAAATGGGTGAAGATTGTGGTGGTGGAATAATAGGTGAGGATGGTGGAGGTGGTGGTGGTGGTGGGTTGGTTAGCAAGTGTTCAATATATGAAAACATATATTGAATTTCATCTCTAAGACCAAAGATTATGGTTCGGTTGTGGATGCAACAAAGGCAAGTATCAACATGAGCTTCAAGTAAGCTCCAAGGTACGGGATTGACAAAGAATGGTGGTGTAATTGGTGGAGATGAGACATGAGCATCAAGTGGTGTTATTGGTGAAAGTGAGATGGTAAGTTGGGTGGAAAGAGGTTCTTGTGTAGGATGTGGTGATGATGCTTGTGGTGATGACAAGTGTGAGTTTATGTAGTCATTGATTGATGAAGTTGAAGGTATGGAGGATGAGTAAGTTCCATGAGTGGAAGGTGTTTTGGATGGTGCATTTGGTGCACTTGGGGATGAGCATTTAGGTGGAGGTGATGGGGTTGTGTTGTCTTCATTAGTTAAGTCAATGAAGAGTTGTTTTGGAGGGATGATAACAATCTTTTGTTTCTTTGAGGTCTTAGAGATGGAGGTGCTTGGTGAAGACATGATGGTTTAGGTTGAAAGAGATGATGAATAATGAGATGAAGATTCTTTATTTGGAGGGAATTTATAATATGAAAATGGTTGATTTAGGTAAGTTTTTGAAATGGTTTAAGGAGATTCTAAAATCAGTTGGGTTATAAGAAGAAATGGGAGCTGATACTAGAGAAAGAGGTCACAAGATGCAAAAGAAAACAGTAAACCCAGTTCCAGATGGCCGGTCCCCTTAATTGTAGGCCGGCCCCCTTAATAATTAAGGGGACCGCCTAGGAAAATTAAGGGGGCCGCCCATCTGGTGTTTTCCCAGGCGACCAGAAATCAAAAATTTGCAGAAATGGGTTGGTTTTCAAATGTGTGTTTCCAGCAAACTCTATTTGAAGCATATACTCTAGGAATGATGAAATATAAGCATAAAATAATACGTCATGCATGAAAACTAATATATTATAAGCTAAATTAAAAGAAGCATAATAGTAGCATTAAGTTATAATCAAGGTCCTAGCATGATAATAGTTAAAACCCAAGCAACATTCAAGAAACAAACATGAAGGAATACAAGTATTTCCGAATAAATAAGACAAATAATAAAACACACAAATGTCTAATAGTTCAATAATATTATTAAGTAGCTTCACATCAACAACTCTGTTTCTTCTTCTTGCCCATCATCTTCCTGAACATCTTTCCTACGGACTTGAATCCTCCTCTAACTTCTTCATGCATTTGCTGAGTTCGGTTCATTAAGGACGTTTGACGGGTGAAGAGGAGTTCATTGGTACGTTCATGAGGAAGAGGAATTTGATATTCGGTATAATCAAGATCAGGGAGATCATCAACATAGGTAGTGGGAGATGGGGTACTAACACGCGAGGTGTTTTCCTCCTCATCATCATCATTACCTCGATGAGATGTTGAACCACGAGGCATAGAAAACAAAGGACCACGAGATTTTCCATTGTCACTTCGAGATCGACGAGTACGAACAAGAGTGAGTTGGTTCAAAGTGGGATGAACATGCACATAGAAATCATTTCGAAGATCTGGGTAGTGTTCCATGATATGACGATAAAGTCGAGTGAGGAACATACCATAAGGAAGATTGGCATTAGGAGTGTTTTTGGCAGTCATGATTCGATGGACAAAGAGATAAGCCATATTGTAGTTTTCTTCAGCAACTACACAATACAACATGTGGGCGATGCTATCCATGAGATGATCACGGTGACCGCCGATACCAAACGCATTCTCGCGAATGAGTTCTTCCCAATTTTTCATGTCGGGGCTTAGCTCTTTGAGAAGAATTTGATTTTCATGAATATCGACATTCTTTGACTTGATTTTGCGACTAGTCGTACCACGTTCTAGTTCAAGAAGTCGACGAATGTCTTCAGGACTTGGAATCTCAGAATAGTATGGACCATCCTGAGGACGATTTCGTTCAAGTGAGGAAAGATCCCATTCATTAGAGTATACGGCTTGGCCGTTGGATGGGATTCTGAGGATTTGTCCAAACTGAGCAAGAGTAAGAGTGATGAATTGATGTTGGATCATGAAAGAAATGAGGATATGGCCATAGGGATCGGTTTGCACCGTCACTTGGCTATAGAAGTCGAGGACAAAGCGAGGAATGATTGGTTCGTTGATTTTGAAAAGACAATCAAGACGGATATTGGTGAACATTCGTTCGATTTGATCGGATTCATAGTAGGATGGATCGACAATTCTACCCTCGTGAATGTTTCTATTTTCAATGGGACGATAGAAACATGCAATGGCGGGAGACATGCCGGGAGTGGAGGAAACTTGAGGAATGTATTGTTTGGTTTTAGAAACGTCACCAACCGTGGTTTTAGGCATTTTCACCTAAACAATATAACAACAAAAATAAAATTAAGACAAAAACAATTAACATGCATATGTTATATATAAATGTATGCAATACATGTGGAACGGAAGCCTACTTCGACCTAAAAAAAATATCCTAGGAAGTAGTTTCATAATGTTCCTTGTTTTTAATTTTAAACTCGTTTAAAATGTATCTTATGATGTCAAAGTGTAGTTGTGGAATTAGTTCGATATAATATCAATACTATCCAAACATCACTTTAGATATCATAATTCATTTCGAAATTTGGCTAGATATATATTAGGTTATATATCTTGCTATCTCTTACGAGTTTGACTAACATAAAGCATGTTTAAAAAGTGAAAATATGAATTTTGGTTTTCAAAATATATTTTTCCAAGTTAAACCAAATGCTCCCTTAACTAGATGAATATCGACTAAAATATCAATATATATTGATTATATATCTTGATGACTTCTATAGACTAGAATTATGTTAATAAGTTTAACAAACTAGTTTTAAGTTTTAAATAAATTCATTTAAGTATGATTTGTTCATGAACCAAACGCCCATGTTGTCTTCATGAAACTTTTTACAATGATTTGAAAAGTATGTTTTGATTGTTTAAAACATTAAACCACTACAATGTAGTAAGTTTTAACTAGTGTTTAAGAGTTATATCAACAATGTGCTTATTGAAAAATGATATTAGCAAGGGTTTATGGGCGATTAAAATTTTTGACAATATGATGTGTTAGACTTAGTTTGAGTTGCAATTCTACAATCTAATCCTATGGGAAGCATTTGGTTATTCAATTTCTAACCTCAATTTTACTAAAATTCGGATTAAAATAAATTTTAATAAAATACCTAATTATTGATTAGACACTAAATTGAATGAAATTTGATAAAATGTATGTTTGAAAACTTACAAGAGATGTTGTTATACGTTTGGTTAATGTTTGCCCCTTGCGAAACAACCCCGGATTGGTGATTTAGTGAAGGATTATGGTGGTTTTGGTTGTTTTGGTTCGTTCACAGCAGAAAGGAGTAGGAAAGGTATGAACAAATGGAGTGTTTGGCAAAATATTTAAGCCGAAAAACGATTTTGAAAGTTTCAGTAGGCCGGCCCCCTTAAACATTAAGGGGACCGCCCTCGATAACCAGCCGATCCCCTTAAACATAAAGGGGGCCGCCCATTAATTTTTGATTTTTCGCGGTTTTAGTTTCTGGAACAAACATATTTATACGTATATAATTGGATTTATAATATATCAAAATTACGTAGGAATATATCGGCACGAAGATGAAGTACTTGACAATTTTTAATTAACATTTCGTTAATTAAAATGTATCTTGACAATTTCGGATAAAATGATTATGGCGTCAAGTTAATGGAGGATTTGAGAAATGTTCGGGAATATGTGTGTGTGTATATATATATATATATATATATATATATATATATATATATATATATATATATATATATATATATATATATATATATATATATATATATATATATATGTAAATATAGATTATGTGTAAGTGTGAATAAATGGTGGGTAATTAGGTGAAATTGAGAAATGATAAGGAAATGACGAAGATAAGTTTTTGTCGGCGAAAGGAGTTTGTTTCATCCATAGTTTTCTTGTGCGAAGGCGTTCTACTTTTATGTTGATCCACTTAACTCACATCTCTTCATCATCATGAGTTTTCAAATAGTGGACATAAAAGATTTTCGAGTTGAACGTCACAGTTCAAAAGGACCAATAGGGGGAAGGAAAAGGTTCGATAATGAACAATTTTCTAAAGTTCTAGAAAGTCAACTAATGACGTATCTAGGTTATGTGCACGTATATGTATATATATATATATATATATATATATATATATATATATATATATATATATATATATATATATATATATATATATATATATATACACGTTCAAGAGAAAGAAGGAAATAAACTATATCTACGCAATCAAAGCAAATAAGAGAAAAATTTATCTACGCATGGCAATGAGTAGAGAAAGAATGGCGTACCCGGCGGCCTTCAAAAAAATCTTCTAAATCTTCAAGATGATAAATAGACTTTGCAAAAGTCTATTATGATAGAACTCCAAGATAGTTGTGAGGAATGTTGATCTAGCTATTTGGTCCCCATTGCCTCTTTGGTCCAAAGTTGTTTGGTCCAAACATGTTCAACATTTGGCTAGGATGCATGAAAGGTGGTAGTATTCCCCAAGGGTTGTAACTTGGTTGATAGTTCCACATTTGATTACTAGGGTTGTTGTAGTTTTGTTTATTTTGGTTTCTTCCTGGTTGAGGTGTTTTAGATCTAGGATAAGAATTATTTGGCTTCCTAGGTGGTGGAGTTTTAGATCTTGTTTTAGGTTTAGAGGATCCTACATTGGTTTTTAAAGATGGTTTATAAAAAGTTTTATTTCTTCATCACTAGCAAGAGGTATTTTCTTATTATTTATGAGTATGTATTTGGGATGTTTTTCTAAGGATGTTGGTTTACTAGATTCGCTTTCAAACTTAACATTTTTTGTTTTACTAGTTGAAGCTTCAATTGGGTTAAATCCTAAGCCGGTTTTGTCTACGGATATTCTTTGAATGCTTATTATTTTCTTAAGTAAGTTACTACTATTTTCAAATTTATTAAGTTTACAAATTTCTTCTCTAAGTATTTCATTTTCACTTTTAAGCTCTTGATATAATTTACATTCTTCAACAATTTCTTTGCCTTTTTCTTATTTATGTATTTTAATTTTAAGTTCTAGTATTTCATTTTCTAATTGGTTGTTTATACGTTTTAGTGATTTGTTTTTAGTCATTACTTGTTGTCCTAATTCGCATAGTCTATTATACTCATTATCTAAATCATTTTCGTCTAATGATAGATTCTCATCACTAAAGTATTCGGTTTCGGAATGTACCTCGCTTGATGTTTTTGCCATAAGACACTTTTCTTCTTTTGTCGTTTCTTTCTCCTCTTCATTACTATCACTCCAAGCTCCTCCAACAAATGCTCTTTGATTATGATCTCTTGACATCATTGGACATTTTCCAATGAGATAATTTGGATCACTATATTTGAAACACTTTCTTTCATTCTTGATATTCTTGTCATCTTTATTCTTTTGAGATGCTCTCATTTCATCATGTGGTTGTCTAACGAATCTTCCTCGCCTTTTGAAGAATTTCTTGAAATCTCTTACGGCCATGGCGTATTCTTCGTCATCACTTTCGGAAGATGAGCTATCTTCGTTACTAGATTCCTTTCTAGCTTTCAAGGCGATTGACTTGCTTTGCTCTCGTTTTCCTTTGACCATTTCGGAGTCCTTCTTTATAGTTACTTCGTAGACTTTCAAGTTTCCAATTAATTCATCAAGTTGTAACGTTGACAAATTCTTTGATTCTTCAATAGCCGTCACTTTAGCTCGCCATTTTGGGTGAAGATCCCTAAGAAACTTCCTAACAAAATTCTTACTAGAAAAATTCTCATCAAGTGCTTTTAAACTTGTGATGAAAGTGTTAAATCTAGCGAAAGCATTATCAATTGATTCCTCTGCCGGAATCGTGAATTGCTCATATTGTTGAACAAGTAGATCTATTTTATTATCTTTGACTTGACTATTACCTTGGGGAGTTATTAGTAAAGAGTTCCAATTTTCTTTTGCGGTTTCACACATAAAGATCCTTTCGTATTCTTTACGTGGTAGCGCATTGTAAATGACCATTTTTGCTTCATTATTTTTAGCAAGTTTTCTTTTTAAATCATCATTTTGTTTTTCAAAAGGTACAATTTCATCTTTCTTTGTTTCGGGGTTATTTTGAATAGGTAAAAAATCACCATTAGTAATAATATGCCAAAGATCTAGATCTTTTGATTTCACATAAGTTTCGAATCGATTTTTCCAATATAAAAATCCATCACTTTCAAATAGTGGTGGTCTTTGCATAGATTGCCCTTCTAAATATTTTTCAGATTCCATAGATCGTTACAAGTTTTAAAATACATTATATTTTAAAGATCTTGCTAGACCTGGCTCCTGATACCAATTGTGGAAAACTAGAAGGGGGGGGGGGGTTTGAATAGTTTTACTTTCTTTTTATATTTATTTTCAAAATCTTTTGTAACTTATAAAAACTTTGATTCGATCTTACATGAATTCAAATGTCAACAAGTGTGAGCAAGTCTAAACAAGTATAATCTAATAATGTAAGTATTGTAATGAAATGAAATAAAGATAGAGATAAAAAGATCAAACCATAACACACAAATTTATAGTGGTTCGGCTACAAGGACACCTTCCTTGCCCTACTCTATTCCCCGAGTACCACACTCGAGAGTTTTCTTCACTATGTCAACAAACTCCTTATGCCTTACACACCTTGGCTTACACCGATTAACGACACTAAGCTAACTTTCGAGTTCAAATCGTAGCTAGAACTAATCTCATAACTTCTTCACGACTTTACAACTTCTTCACAACTTCACAACTTCTTCACGATAGCTCCACAACTTCTTCTTTTTGTCTACTTCACACCTTCTTCTATGCACAACTAATTCACAACTTCTACACTACTTTACAACACACCTAATATCTACAATCAACTAAATCACACAACACTTTACAAATATCTAGCACTACTACTAGATGATACTAACTAATCACAACACTACTACAATTGTATGGATGTTGAAGGAGTGTTCTTCTTTTTACACTTGTGTGGATGAAGCTTTGGATCACTTGGAAACAAAGACTTATGAATTATATGATCAAAGGTTTTTGGGATAGAAATGGATATGAGATCAGAAAGTTTTGAGTGCAAAAAGGTGAGGAAAATTTGTGAAATGAACCAGTATTTACAGGGCAAGAAGATACTGTTCTGGAGCGTGCCGGTCCCCTTAATTAGGGGCCGGTCCCCTTAATCATTAAGGGGGCCGCCCCCTCCAGAACGTTGGGTTTGTTTGTCGTTTTGTGAGGAAGGTTTTTCTGGAGAGATTTTGCCCTTTTTGGTTGGAAATAAGAAATCATATCTTTGTGGTTTAATAAAACAATACCAAGAATGAATTACTAAAACATATAAAATGTTAATGTCATTTTATAAAATGTTTTGTGTTAAGAAAATCCCCCCTTTGATCATGTAATGCATAAGATGCTTAGTTTATACATACCTTAAGTGATATTAGTTGTAGAAGTAAATATTTGTCACTAAATACTTATTTACGTCATAATCTTGACTTAATTTAGTTTACATTTTGTGATTATCAAAACGTAGAGTTATTGAAAAATATTAATAACGTTTTTAAGCATTATTTATATCAACATAAACGACACATCAAGTTTTTGATGCTATTGCCGAGGAGTGAATGGTTTAATACTTGAATATTTGTCACTGTTTTAATTTAGTTTTTAACATATTTAGTTTTTAATTTCTAATTTACTAACTTTGTTGTGTATTTGTATATTTGTATTCATTGTATTTTCTGAATATTTTTTTGTTTTCTTGCTTGTTTGTTTTCTGTGTTTTTTTGTTTGTTCTTTGTTTTTCTTGTTTTTCTGCATAACTATTGTCTGCTGTTATTTTGCTGAAGTAAATGATATGGCGTATCTAATTTATTAGATATGGCGTATGGCATTTTTATTTTATTTATGCAGCGTATCAAATTAAAAAAAAATCGAGTATGACGTATCTAGTTTATTGGATACGGCGTATCCTGTTTTTAATCAGAAAATTTTAAAGCCTAAAAGCCATACGGCGTACTTATTTATTAAAAAATCAGATCCGAATTTATAAATACTTAATACTGCATATTGATTTATCTCGATATTGCGTAATAATTAAAAAGCTTATATTTTAAAATATAACGCACATACGGTATACACGCATTTGCGTATACGGCGCATTTATTAATTTTTATATAAGCAGAACTTGAAAATAAACGTATACGGCGCATTGAGTCCCATCAATACGGCGTATACTTTTCTAATAAAAGTCTGAAATTTTTAAACGTGAAGGACATACGGCGTACCTAGATATCTAGATATGGCGTATCATCTGTAGATATCAACAACTTTTATTTTTCATATTCCGTTTTTGTTGTTAGTTTTATGTTTTTTAACTTTTCTCAAACCTATCCTACTGATGCTCTTGTCTTAATTTCAGGAAGTGCATGACCAGGAGTTCTACTAAAGACCTCGTTATTTATTACACACACACATACAAACACACACACACACACACACACACACACACACACACACACACACACACACACATATATATATATATATATATATATATATATATATATATATATATATATATATATATATATATATATATATATATATATATATATATATATATATATATATATATATATGTGTGTGTGTGTGTGTGTGTGTGTGTGTGATATATATATATGTGTGTGTGTGTGTGTGTGTGTGTGTGTTCGCGCGCTTGTGCTTCTAATATTTTTCTTTAAAAAAAAATCGAGTATGACGTATCTAGTTCGGTGCTCGGGGAGCTTCTTCTACTTTAAAGGCTTCTATGTCTTCACTACTTCAAAGCTTCTGTGTCTTCACACCTTCTAGGCTTCTATGTCTTCACAACTTTGAGGCTTCAACTTCTTAACTACTTCAAGGCTTCTATACTACTATACGGCTTCAATATCTTCACTACTAACAACTACTTCAATATGCTACTACTTCTTATACCTCCTACCACTAATCCTATGCACCTCTACTTCTTCACTTCTTGTACCACTTCACACTTTCAACAAATCTAGATCCTATATCTAAATCTAACTAACCAATATACACACCTTATACACCAAAGAATAAATGATTTACAAGATGAAATGAACAAATAACTTAGATAGCAAGATGATACTAAGTTGTAATACTTCTAGTCTTGATTGATAGAAGTATTCTTCTCTTTGCACTTGTGTGTTGAAGCTTGAATCACGTGGAAACAAGAGTTTATGATTATATGATCAAAGAATTGATTTAGGGAGATTTGGGAAGAAAGTTTTTGTGCAAAAAGTCAAGAAAAGTCTGTGGGAATGAACCAGTATTTATAGCTAGAAGAATACTGTTCTGGAGCGTGGCCGGTCCCCTTAATTATTAAGGGGGCCGCCTAGTATAATTAAGGGGGCCGCCCCTCCAGAACGTTGGACTTCTTTGTCCATTTGTGGGGAAGATTTTTCTGGACTGTTTTTACCATTTTTGGTTGGAAATTTGAACTTATATATTTATTGTTAATTAAACATTTTAATTTAGTACCAAAAATGATTTTCTAAAAGATATAAAATGTTTGTGACATTTTATAAAAAGTCTAGTGATTAAGAAAATGTTCCTTTGATCATATAATGCATTAGTCACTTTGTTTATTCATACCTTAAGTGATTAGGTTGTTAAAGTGAACTTTTATGACTAAATACTTGTTTATGTCATAATCTCTAGTTTAATGAGTTTAGATTTTGTGATTATCAAAACATATAGATATCGAAAAATATGGATAATGTTTTTAGGCATTATTTATATCAACAATCTCCCCTTTTTGATGATTACAAAACCTAAACTTATTAAATCCAAAAATTAATAATTAGACAAGTATTTAGTGAGTTTATATTCACTTCTCCCCCTTTTTGTAGAATCAAAAAGGTTTAAGCTAACAAGTTTCATGTGTGAATGATGACATAATTGAAAGCTCCCCCTTGATGTGTGCTCCCCCTCGTTTGAGGGCACCAAGGGATCGAGCTATGGAATTCTTGCAAGAAAAATATTAGAAGCACAAGCGCGCGAACACACACACACACACACACACACATACATATATATATATATATATATATATATATATATATATATATATATGTATATATATATATATGTATATATATATATATATATATATATATATATATATATATATATATATATATATATATATATATATATATATGTATATATATATATATATATGTATATATATATATATGTATATATATATATATATGTATATATATATATATATATATATATGTATATATATATATATATATATATATATATATATATATATATATATATATATATATATATATATATATATATATATATATATATATATAGCATAATACCAACTAATGATAAGCATGGCAAAGGAATATTAGGAACACATCCTATTTGTCAAGAGAAAGTGTCATCAAACTTGCTTGTATCCCGAAAGCTTGAAGTGTTTTATTTGGAAAAGAAAAAGCATAAGCATATGGTATGCTTAGGCAAGAGTGGTTGAGTGGGGATCATGGTGATGGCTCAATGGAGGTATATTTTTGGTTTCATGGATGTTGGTGAATTTGGTGATGGAGAGCTTGGAGGTGGTGAGTTTGGAGTTGAGTTTGTTGGTTGAGGGTTAAGATGTTGTTCAAGTGATGATGTTTGTTGAGATCTAGTGAGAAGATACTCAATCTAAGTAAAGTGCTCATTCAATGCAATGGTTTGTTTTTGGAGGAAGATGCAACAAGGGCAATTGTTGACATGCTTCTCAATTTGATTTGAGTTGTGTAGTGATAAGGGTGAGCTAAATGAAGGTGGATCCAAATTGCATTGAGCAAGATGTAAGGCTAGAAGAGCACTAAGCTCATGTGCTTCTTTTAGCTCCTCAACGAACTTCAAGTGTTCGGAGGAAGGTGATGGTGGTGGAGTATGGTTGTTGTCTTGGGTGAAGGTTTGAACATGCAACATGGGAATGGCATGTGAAGTTGTAAGGTGTGGTGGTGGCACTCTTGGTGGTGGAGACATGTTTGAGCTTGGGTAATCATGAAAGCATGATATGGATGGAAGAGATGCTTCATGAGTGGATGGTATTTTTGTTGAATGAGCAACAAGTGAAGTATTGGCAATGAGGTTAGGATTGTTGTTTTGGGATAGTGCATGCTCATCATGAGAAGAAGCATTGGTGGAACCAAGTATGGGTGTTTGGTTTTGTTTATGAGATGTGTTATTTGTATGAGTATAAGGTTTGGGTATTGGTTGATTTGGAACAACATCACTTGAGCTTTGACAAGAGTCAATCTTTTTCCTCCAAACGGGTTTTACGGAGATCTTAGCAACTCTTGAGAGTTTAGATCTTGGGTTGTTGGGAGATGACATGTTTGGTTGAGTGATCATTAATGATGAAGGAGATGTATTCATAGTGTAAGAAAAGTGTGGTTTAGGAAGGTAAATTTTGAGGGGTAGTTTAGGACAAAATATGTTGGTGAACTTTGGAAAGAATAGGGTGAGAATGGGTCGAAAAGTAAAAAAGAAAATAGTAACCCCGACCATCAGATGGCCGGTCCCCTTAATAATTAAGGGGTCCGCCTTGTAATTTAAGGGGGCCGCCCATCTGGTGTTTTCCAGATTACCAAAAATGGATTTTTGGCAGAAATGTTTTTAGAGAAGGTTATGTGTTTGGGTTTGGTTTTAAGCAAGTTCACTCTTTGAGGCAATATAGGATATGCTAAACATGTATATAAAACAAATTATCTACAAGGATTAAGTAAACAAGCAATCTTTAATAAGCATGCAATCCTAATTATCAAGCAAGTAAATTTTATAAGTTAAGAGACAACAAATCATGTTAGGCTAATGATTAACTAATAAGATTAATGAACTAGTTCATTGATTCTAAGTGGTGCCTATGTGCAACAAAAGGAGAGATAAAATTGTGAGGACATCAAGACTTGTTGCAAACACGATTCAAGTAGGCAAACCATGATTTTCTTGAAATGATTTGGTTTTATTATGAATGTCATGTAAAAAGAATATACGAAAAATATGAGATTATCATAGATGGTTTAAGAAAATGTTTTTAGCATTATTCAACAATGCTTTGAAGTAGATTCATGTGTATATTTAAGTAAGATAGATTGGGTTTTGCTTCAAAATGTGTCAATAAAAGAGAAAAAGAATTTTTCTCAATCTTTGATTTTTGATTAGGATAAAGCTGTGGTTACTCAAATTCCAAAATATGTTGTTTAAAAATGTGATAGTTATTTAAAAGATTATTATTCAAAGTGTGAGTTTTATGCATGATATTGGATTTTTGATAACATAAATCATTAATCATGGAGTTAAGAGGAGTGTTTGTATAAGATCACATGTTCAAGAGAATCGGTTAAGCCTATTGTCACAAATAACCTTTTTGTATGTAAACTATAAGCATTAGTGAGTGATGACATAATTATATAGGCTTGATGCAATATATTTTGGGAGGGATATGACCTATCATCTATGGTAGCAAAATTAGCGCATATTTACTTATCTCATCAAAGTATTCTATAATAACATATCTTAATCCTAGGTTATAGATAACATATCTATTATTGCTACTAGATTGGTTATTTGTCCTTAAATATAATCATTCTATTAGAGGTCATAGATGATTTCCATATTCAATGGTGAATAAGCAAGTGGACAATTAATATAATGCCCAGAGTGACAACTAAGCTAAGTTCTTGTATATATTATATTATCAATTTTTAACTAATAGAATATGAACAAGCCAACCTACAACCTTAAGCATATTTTATAGCCTAATTATGACATAGTTAGATATAGTGTGATACTTATAAGTTTTTGAAAAGAAAACTTACCTTATGTCCAGCTTATCTTTATGAGAGAGTGCATGAATGTTGGTTGACATCTTCAACGTTTAGCCAAAACATAATATCGTAGTGAAGTGAACATTCAACGCCTTTAATGACCAAAGTGGCTTGATCCGAATCATGTCTTTCATGTGAATTAATTATAGTAGTATCTTGATAACTTGAACGTAGAATGATGAGATGACTTGAATATCTTCAAAGGATGTATTTCCTTTTTCATGGGTCGTGTTTGTCAAAAACGTTTGCGTTTGATTCCTTCATCTTGAGGTAGTCTAACTATTCATCTTAATTAAGTGATGAAATTTTAGACACCCTTCTTGATTTGTCACAAGTAGAAATTACTTTTAATACTTCTCAAAATCAACACTCCAATAGGGAAGATCTTATCATCAATTCTTATAATGGCCGCAACTACGTCATTTGCTGATCGTGTTGATACAAAAGTTGGGCGTTCCTAGTTTGGGCTCTTGCTCTCGTACCAATTCGCTCTTAATGCTTAAAACCTGTGCACTAAGAAAGTAAACAAACACCGTTAGGCTTATCGTGGGATTGTCTCCCACGATTATCCTCCGGTGTGAGAGTAAGTAATCGGTTTTAGGGTTCTCGTAAGGAATTTTAGGGTTTGTGAATCGTACCTTTAATGAGAATTATGTCATTCCTTATATAGGTGCAGAATCCTCGTAGGTTTCTTGCTCCTTACTCTTCGCACACATGGTGCTTATCCGGGTAAAGGATATGTATTCCGTAAATAGAAGATCCTTATCTATGCCCGGGTAGTTTTGGTTGGGTTTTGGGCTTCGTAAGTCTAAACCATTGGCGTTTTGGCCCAAGTCATTGTTATGATGGCCCACTCGTGGTGGGTTGGGCCTAGTAACGTTTATCATTTGGGCTCGTGGCCCAAATATAGACTATACGTCATCATGTCCCCCCAGTCTAGTGTGCGCGGCTCGTAGCCGCGGGTACTAGACTAGTGATAACAGCAGTAAGCGTGGCGGGAAAGATTTAAATAGTTACCGCCCAAGGGTGGGAACTATGTATCTAGTCCCTAAATATCTCAATCTTACCTCGGGAAACGGGGAGTGTAGCCACGTATTCCTTGGAAGATGGGAAAAAGTGCATGTACCGTTTCATATTCTAGCCACACGTTTTATGAGTGGGATCCACGTGGCTTACATGTAGGGTTTTTATGACCTATATAAGAGTCACCGCCTCCCTTTTCACTATAACATCACAGTAAAAATGATTTCCGCCATTTTTACATCTTTTCAAAAGCTTCTTTAAGAGATCAACTGTTTCTATTAGGTAACTGCGCGTGCGTATCTTAGTAGATCTTGTTATACTGCTGAAATGGTTGCTCATTTAGAGGATTTTCGCTCTGTGATGGATGAGGATGAACTGTGTCAGTTCTCTTCTAATTACTTTATTCCTCTGGATGTGCATCCAGAAGTCCCGGACATCGATGCGTGTATTGCCGATTTCCCCGAAGGGAAGATAGGGTTATACACGCGCTTCTTTGAGTACGCTAACTATCGCGTACCAATATTTGTATTTTTGAGCAACGTGCTCAATTTTTATCACCTTCATATCTCTCAGCTGCACTGTATAGGTGCGGCGAAGATATCAAATTTTGAAGTAAACTGTCGTTTACTTGCAATAAACCCAACCGTCGACCTATTCCGTGCGTTTTACCACACAACGTGGTCGCATGGATGGGTATCTTTGCGAAGCGCGCAGGGCGCCTTCAGTGTTATACCGATAAGGTAGACTCCTTGAGGCATTGGAGGGAATATTTTTTCTGGGTGGATGACGTGGTGTTTCCTTCACCATTTGAGTTTTATACTCAAGAGACGCTGCCGAGGGATGGGCGCCCCGCACCCGGTTCGTGTAGCTTGGCGGATGCGGAGACTATTGATGCCAACCACATTCCCATTAACCCTTACCCTGAGGAGTTTTTGGTGCACATGGGGTTGAGTCGCAACTATTTCCATGGTGCTAACGAGGTGCCAAACTTCATTGATGAGAGCGGCCGGGGTGGGTGTTCATCCCTTTTAATTGTTCGCTTCAAATAATGTAAGTTTTTCTGTATGCGCACTTTTAATAACTAACCTGTGTTTTGCTATTTATTTATGTGTTGCGCAGAGATGGATTTGTTTGCCGTAGTGAAGCTTGAGAAGCCGAAACAGGTGACCGTTGGTGTGCGCCCTCTGAGGGAGAATGAGCAACCACTCTTGGATGTGACTGCTGGGCATCTGACTGTGTTGGGGCCAGCTGGTCCTGAAGATTCGCCCCCTCTTCTTGTGACGCCAGTACAAAGCGTGGCTCCCACTGTGGAGTCTGCAGATGTGGAGAAGTTGCAAGCTGAATCTTCTGACAGCGTGGAGGTAGTAGAGCCTCAGGTGGTAGCGCAGAATCTAAATCCCAAAGGAGAGGCTAGTGGCAGTGGTACTTCCAAGAGGAGGCGCCATCTGATCGCGGATGAAGAGTCATCCGCAGAGGATGACACATCCGCTACTGGCGCGGATAAGGAGACTGCAAAGGCTTCTCCGCTTCTGTAAGTGATATTCCTCATTCCTCCTTATTCTTTATATATTTATTATTACTTGTCGTAATATGCGCTGACTTTCTTCCTTATTCGTTGTAGTGACCATGCTGTAAAGGATGATGCGGTATTTGTGGAGAGTGTGGTCCCTCATCAGAATGAAAACGTGGAGGAGGGAGTGAAGGTGGCTGAGGATGTATCTGCGCAGCAGCTGTTGGTGGAGTTGGCTGCTGCTGCTGAGCGTCAAACTGAGCTAGTCGCTCAGTTGAAGACGGGATACGTCGGGGAGAGTAGCACTCTTGCCCAGAAAGATGAGGAGATTGCTCTTCTCCGTGCGCAGCTGGCTGAGGCGCAAGCGGAGGTGGGGTCCTCCAAGGCGTACGCAGACAAGGTCACTGACGAAAAGTTGACCATGATGGCTGAGCTGCAGCACGCGCGCGGGGAATTGCATCAGTTCAGGGCAAACCTTACCTGGGCGGTAAGGTATCTTGAAGAGAAAAAGGACGAACATTTTGCGAACATTGATGAGTTTCGCCTGCGCATGGAGAAGATTATTAAGGAGCAGGAGGAGAAGCTGCGCGGCCTGAGCATAGACTATGATGAGGAATTATACCCGCATCTTATGTCTACAATAGCTGAGCGCAGGTACGTCCTTATGTATTTTCTGCAATGTTGCTTTATTATATTGATTGATTTGTTTCTTCTCTTCTAATGCATTCTTTTCCTGTTTATGTAGGTGGTTGATCAGTCATGGCTTGCGCCTGGCTGCGATGGGCACTTTAGAGTCTCCAGAGGTGTTGGGGACCTTTGGAAAGGTGGTGCAATGAGCCGTGGAGCGTGGTAGGGCGCAAGCTATGGAGGAGCTCCATGAGGCAAAGGTGCTGAACGTGGCGCTTACTGAGGTGCCTGGCTACAATGCCAATGCTTATGACGAACTGATGCAGGCCATGGAGGGGATGAAGCTACTTGAACTTCCCCATATTTCGCGGCTGGAGCGCGACCAGGATTACCCTATAAAGGTAATTATGGAGGGGTTAACCCTGGGGTGCCATATTTTGGAGGATGCAGAGGCGCAGCCAGACTATTATCTAAAGCCTGACGAGTCGCAGCTGCAGGTTCCTGTTTTTGCGCAGCCGCGCCATATGTTGAATCCCTTTGTTCTTGAAAAGGAGGTTCCTCTTAAGGAGGTATTGGAGCTGCACGCGGAGAGAGCTGCCAAGAAGAAAGGTGTTAAAGGCAGGGCCATCCTATGCGGTGTGGGCGCTGCGCATATTCCCAGATCCGATGGGATTCCTGTTAGCGTAGCGACCGTATCGCCTAAAGATGCGTTGCTTTTGAGAAAGCTCCAAGAGTCAGGAAGCTCCGCTGCCCCAGAAGATAGTCCTGAGCATCGTCATAGTGTGTAGATGTAGGCTTTTGTAACTTGTATGCTTTTGTATAAATAACAAAGTATATCTTTTGCGTGTTATGGTATCCGTTCGTAAATTTTTATCTTTTTATGTAAAAAGATTAAATAAGATACTCTTTTTGGATCTATGTTTAAATTAAGTGCGTGGCTTAAGATAAATTATAAGTATGAAAATAAACTTGCATTATTTTTGCAAAGTTTTATTATGTGACCAAGAGTCTTGGCTCGTTATTTGCTAAGCTCGTACAGTGTACGTGATATTTGCGCATCCTTCGTGGGATGCGTAAGGAAAACTTACTTCAACGTCTCGAAAGTAAGGCGCCTAGCAAGGATGCGTGATCCAATGTTGATGGGTTTGCAACCCTCTTACTCAACGAGTGAATTAGTAGGTTTACTCATCCTTTCTGCCCTCGTGGGTCTTAATTAGTGCATGCACGCCATGTAGGAAAAAATATAATATAACATATAAGAATGTACGCAATAAAGTAAAATGTGTTATGGAGTTAGCTAGAAACCATAACGTTTTATTGATACTTGCAAGTTTTTGAAGAGTAAAAAATAATTCCTAATAAAGAAAAGAAAATCAAACGACAAACAATTATTGGGCACATACTAAAGTGCAAAGTTGTTTGTTTGTGGGCCGTAGCCTTTCCTAAAGATAGCATCTTTTGAGATTGCAGATATTCCAAGTGCGCGCTAGATCGTGACCTTCCATATCGCGCAACCTGTATGCACCATTACCTAGCGCATCGGTGACCTCATAGGGTCCTTCCCATTTGGGTCCAAGCTTGCCTGTGTCTTCTGCGTGGCTCACGTCGTTAGCGCGGTATACAAAGTCTCCTGGCCTGAAGGAAGTATGTTTGACTTTTGCATCATAATACTTCTTCATTTTTGCTTTAGCCTTTGCTTCGCGTATATCTGCGTGTTCACGTATTTCTTCCAGTAAGTCCAAGTCTATGCGCCGCTCCTCATCATTTGTTGTGACGTTGACCTCTGCTGTTTGTATAGTTGGCATTCCTATTTCAGCTGGTATGACGACTTCTGTTCCGTACACAAGGGAGAATGGTGTGTCTCCGGTACTGGTTTTGATTGTGGTGCGATGCGCCCATAAGACATGTGATAGCTCGTCCACCCACTTTCCTTTGTGTCTGTCAAGGCGCGCTTTTATTCCTTCACTTAGACTGCGATTTGCGCGTTCAACCAAACCGTTGGTTTGTGGGTGTTTCACTGAAGCAAAGTGTTGTGTAATGTTTAATTGCGCGCACCAATCTTTAAATGGGTTGTCGCAGAATTGTTTCCCATTGTCTGATATGATTTCTCCAGGTAGTCCGAAGCGACATACAATATTATCCCATACGAAGCGTTTTACCTGGTTGCCCGTGATACTCACCACTGCCTTTGCCTCAATCCACTTCGTAAAGTAGTCTATGGCTACGATGAGGAATTTTAGCCCTCCCGCTACAACTGGGAAAGGGCCTGCGATGTCAATGCCCCATTTATAAAATGGCCATGGTGAGGTGATGGGGGTTAGCTCTTGTTGTGGTTGGCGCGGAATTGGCCTGTGTACTTGGCAATTGCTGCATTTTTTTATCATATCTCGCGCATCGCGGTGCATAGTAGGCCAATAATATCCTGACCGTAGAGCGCGCGCTACAACAGACCGTGGTCCTGAGTGCATGCTACATGATCCAGCGTGAATCTCTCGGAGTACATAGTCTGCTTGAAGAGGTCCAACACATCGGAGCCAAGGTTGCAAGAAAGAACGTCGATATAGGATGTTATCTCGTAGTTCAAATCGTTGCGCTGTGCGCCGCACTCTTCGAGCGTCCTTATGATCTTGTGGTAAGAATCCTTTGCTAATGAATTCAATGATAGGTGTCATCCACGTGGGATCTTGTTCTTCTATCACCGTGGATACTTCCATCTCCAAGATTGATTTGTTTTGTAGAGTTTCTACCAATACCTGTTTTGATAAGTGCGCAAAGCTTGTAGATGCAATCTTGCTAAGCGCATTAGCTTTCCTGTTGTCCCCTCTAGGTACTTGTTTGATTGTGAACCTATCAAAGTTCTGAATTAAGGACTTGGTCTTTTCCAGGTATTGGATCATGTGTTCATCCTTGGCTTCATACTCACCTAGCACATGGTTAGCTACTAGCCTGGAATCCACGTTTGCCTCCAGGTTGCGTACACCCATTTGAATTGCAATACGCAGTCCAGCGAGTAAGGCTTCGTATTCCGCCTCATTGTTTGTGGCTGTGAATTCGAAACGCAGCGCGTAGGTGAACTCCATTCCTTCTGGATTAGTAAGGATAAGGCCTGCGCCTGATCCATCCACGCATGAGGATCCATCTGTGAACAGAATCCAAGGTTCCTGTAGGTCTGTTTTGCTTGTTGAAGGTGGACTATCAGTATCTGGCTTTTCAACAATAAAGTAGGCTAATATCTTCCCCTTGATTGCAGTGTGTGGTCTATACGAGATGTTATACTCGCTTAACAACACACTCCACTTTTGTAGCCGTCCTGATGCGTCAGGTTTAGAGATAACTTGTTTGATTGGCTTGTCTGTGATTACAGCTATGGGGTGCGCTTGAATGTATCTGCGCAGTCTTTTAGCTGTGAATACTAGGGCTAAGACCAGCTTTTCCATGGCGCTGTAGTTAGTCTCTGTCTTCTTCAATGCTTTGCTTACAAAGTATATGGGTGTCTGGACGGAGTTTCTATCTGTCAATAGTACTGCGCTAACTGCTCCGTGGGTAGCAGATAAGTACATGATTAACTCTTCCCCTGGTCGCGGTGCGACAAGTTTGGGGAGTGATGCCAGATGCTGTTTTAGCTGTTGGAAAGCTTCTTCTGCTTCCTCAGTCCAACGAAAGTCTCCCTTTTTGGTGCACTTCGTGAGTGTTTTAAATAGAGGGAGTGATTTGTCTGCTGACTTAGATAAGAAACGGTTTAGCCCAGCTAGCTTTCCGTTTAATGACTGGACTTCTTTGAGTGTGCGCGGTGAGGGAAGATCGATAACAGCTTTTGTTTTTTCTGGGCAAGGCTTGATGCCATCTGGTTCTATTAAGTACCCAAGGAACATGCCTTCTGTCGCGCCAAAGGTGCACTTCTTGGGATTTAACTTCATGTTTATTTTTCCCAATGTTTTGAACGTTTCCTCGATGTCGTGCACCAATTCATCCTCTGTGTGGCTCTTGATGACAAGGTCGTCAACGTAGACTTCCAAGTTTCGACCTACTTGTTTTTCGAAAGTCGTGTCCACCAATCGCTGGTATGTTGCGCTTGCATTTTTTAGGCCAAAAGGCAATTTTGTGTAGCAATAGACCCCTTGACTTGTGTGGAAAGCTATTTTCTCTTCGTCCTTCACTGCCATCTGGATTTGATGGTATCCTTTGTATGCATTTAGGAAGCACTTGAAAGGATATCCGCACAGGGATTCTACTTTCCAGTCTATCTCCGGCAGTGGATAGCAGTCCTGTGGGCATGCCTTGTTGAGGTCTGTGAAGTCCACGCACATCCTCCAACTATCATCACTTTTCTTTACCATCACCGGATTAGAGAGCCAGTCGTGATAGTATACTTCGCGCATAATGCCTGCGTCTACAAGCTTATGTACTTCTTCCAGGATAGCTTTTGCGTGATCTGGTGCCTGGCCGCACTTCTTCTGTCGTATTGGGGGATATCCTTGTCGGATTTGTAGCTTGTGCTCCGTGATAGAGCGTGGCACTCCAGTCATGTGCTTTGGTTCCCACACAAAGATATTCAGGTTCTTTTGCAGGAGTGCGCACACAGCTGCTTTACCTTTGTCAGATAAAGATCCTCCAATCGATATTTGTTGATCTGGGTAATCGGGATGAATGGCGACCTTTAAGTTTGGTGTTTTTTCTGCGCGCTATTCTGGAATATTCTCCACCTCACTGGTTATTGCGTTGCATTCTTTGGGTGGTACTGTGGTGTTGTAGAGGGTGACAATTCCTCCTTCCACCGGAAATTTAAGCATCCCATGTGCTGTGGATGGTACAGCGCGCATGGATGATATTCCAGGTCTCCCAATGATGCCGTTGTATGGTGAGGGAGACTTGATTACCATGAAATTTATCCACGTTGCTGTTGAGTGTTGTTCATCGCCTACAACTAAGAGTAAGCGTAATTGCCCCATAGGCCAAATCTTTTCTCCTGTGAATCCAGTCAGCGACGTTGTGGCTGGTATCAATTGACTCTATATCTTAGGTCGTAGCCTTTTGAAGCAATGATCATATAGGATGTCTGCAGATGCCCCCCCATCGATATACATGCGGCAGATCTCGTGTCCCCCCAGTATGTATTTCGATAGTTAGTGGCTCTACTACTGCGTTGTCTGCAGCTAGAGTGGGGAAGGATATCTCTTTTTCTGGAGAGAACTTTTGACTGACTTTTTGTTTTGTCTTGCGTTTCCATGACTGTATCATGTAGATGATGTCCGCTTTATCTTTAGGAGATTCTTTCTTCTCTCCATTCCTTTGCTTATCCTTCCCTTCTTTAATGTTTTTAACGAGGTGATCCATTCTACCCTCCCTTACTAATTTTACAATCAGTTGTCGTAGCTGGACACACTCGTTGGTAGTATGGCCCTTTTGGCCATGATATTCGCAGTATCCATTCCCTATGCGCTTATTCTCTGCGGTACGCATTGGCGGAGGCTTTGGGAAGTTTGCTCCTTCTGTTACAAATATTTCCCTCGGAGTCTTTGTGAGAGGGGTATACTTGTCATTATCTCGTCCACTGCGATAATTCTTGCTGCGGTTGCTATTCTGATCATTGGATTGTCTCCTAGGCTGTTCTTGTTGCCTATAATTTGAGTAGCCTTTTTTGCTGTCCGCAGCGGCTGCTTCTCCTTGTATGAAGGATCTTGTACGCTTCATTAGCTCATCGAAGGTTTGGGGAACCTTATCGTTTAGCTTCCGAATGAGTTCGGGGTTATTAATCCCATTCATGAACCCTGAAATTTTTAGGACTTCGGGACACGCTTTGACATGTATGCACTCATCTTTAAAGCGTTCCATATAAGCATTGGTTGATTCCCCTTGGCGTTGTTTTACTCTGGCTAGTTCAACAGGGTTTTTAGCTCACTTCTTTCTTTGGGTGAAGTTTAAACGGAATGCTTTCCACAATTCTTCAAACCCGCCAATGCTCCGTCGTGGGAGCTTGCTAAATCACGTGCGCGCATTCCCTACTAAGGTGGAATTAAACATAAGGCACCACACAGGTTGTGGCCAATTTTCGATAGTAGCAGCCGATTCGAAAATTTTTAGGTGGTCATCCGGATCGCCTGTTCCATCATATGTTTTGACATTAGTTGGCATGCGCCTCCTCTTGTGATCGGAGTAATCGCTGATGCGTCGTGTAAATGCATCGACTTTCTGGCGACGCCACGGAAGAGACATGTCTTCGTATTCTTCTTCGTGACGTCTTCCTCTAGACTTCCAGTGTCATGTTTCCTTATCCTCGTTGTCCGAGGAGTCGTTGGAGGAGGAGTAATCTCTTTTGCAGCGCTTACGCTGGCTTCCTTCAGAGGAAGAGCTTGAGGGGCTTTCACTTGGGGATATTCTCCTCCCTAATCTGTCGTGAATTCTTTTGCTCCCAGACCTGGAGGAACCTTCGCTTGGTGAATGTTGAGGTCCTAATCTGTCTTGTATCCCTCGACTACCAGGTCTGGAATGAACATTAGTGCGCCTCTCGCCGTCTTCATATTCCTCTGAATATTGTGAGTCAGATGTCGTACCCAGCCAATCATGGATAGTGGTATGTCTTTCATTGTTTTCGCGTCTTCCTCGTAGGTGGCGCAGTGGTGATGCTTCGCGTTCAGGACCAGAGTTGAGCCGGGCTTGCAGGCTCGTACTCGACCTTCTCCTCGCTTCTTCTTGCATGAGGGCGGTTAGAGTTTCGTAATTTTGGGATACAAAATTACTCAACGTTAGGTCAGGCGCGTCCTCATTCGCTGCAAGAATATCTGCCTCAGTATTGGGCACCCTATCTCGGTTAGGTGCGCCCGGCGGCACAGTGTTGTCCACTGTAGGTGCCGTTTGGTGAGGAGTATTGAAGAGGGTGCGCTGGAGTTCTTCAACGCTTGGGACTACGGTGGTGACTTGGGTAGTCCTTACAGGCAATTCCACCACTGGGAGAGGTAGGGTTGGTCCCGGTTCTTGGTGACCAGGCGCACTGGTTGTCCCAGAGGTCTGCCTAGGGGTCGAATCTTGTTGATTCTTCCTCTGGGGGTCACGTGTTTTTTCCAACTGCGGAGTCCGCTGGCTTGAATTTTTGTTCTTCGTCATTCTAGTTCCTTAGTTCTTAGTGTTGGTCCCACGGATGGCGCCACTTGTTGATACAAAAGTTGGGCGTTCCTAGTTTGGGCTCTTGCTCTCGTACCAATTCGCTCTTAATGCTTAAAACCTGCGCACTAAGAAAGTAAACAAACACCGTTAGGCTTATCGTGGGATTGTCTCCCAGGATTATCCTCCGGCGTGAGAGTAAGTAATCGGTTTTAGGGTTATCGTAAGGAATTTTAGGGTTTGTGAATCGTACCTTTAATGAGAATTATGTCATTCCTTATATAGGTGCAGAATCCTCGTAGGTTTCTTGCTCCTTACTCTTCGAACACGTGGTGCTTATCCGGGTTAAGGATATCTATTCCGTAAATAGAAGATCCTTATCTATGCCCGGGTAGTTTTGGTTGGGTTTTGGGCTTCGTAAGTCTAAACCATTGGCGTTGTGGCCCAAGTCATTGTTATGATGGCCCACTCGTGGTGGGTTGGGCCTAGTAACGTTTATCATTTGGGCTCGTGGCCCAAATATAGACTATACGTCATCAGATCGTGTGTAGAATAAGATTCAAAGTGATATGATTCACAAGTCTTCATATGTATGTTTTGAAAGTAAGCGATCCATTATAAAATTTACAACCGTCTCTTCGTTCGTTAATTACCTAATCATGAAAAACAACTTGGTACCCAGATTCACATGGGTCCGAGATGGTTAGTTGAGGACATCGATTGCATTAGAATGCACAAGGTGAGGATGTCGCCAAGGAGTACAAGAATTCATCAATAGTTTGTCTTAACAAACAAACAATGACTTTGTTGACTTTTATAATCAAAAATAGATGTAAATAATATTAATTCTAAATTTCTCTACTAGATTTTACAAATTTTATTTGCCTTAATTTACTTGTTGAAGGATCATTTGCATTAAATCCTAAGCCGGTTTTATCATCAAATGACTTTTGAATATTAAGTAAGTATTTTAAAGATTTGGAACTATTCAAATTTAGCTAATATTTTTGCTTTTTCATTTTCCTTTCTAATTTCTTGTTTGTAGTCTAGACATTTTTTACATTCAAGATAAATTTCAATATTACTTTCAGGACTAGACATTTTATCTTCTAAAATTATTTCTTTTTCAAAGTTACTTTCAACGGATGTTGAAGATTCATTTTTAAGAATAATTTTTGGGTCTATATTGCAAAAATAATTGAAATTATTTTCCAATTTTGAAAACTCTAATATAAATTGATCATAGCAAAATGTTTGGTTTCGGATTGTACCTCATTTGTAACTTTATTTGCTTCACAATCTTCACATACCATACGATGATCCTTTTCATCGTCCATGTCGCTCCATGTTTCATTTATAAGTTCACTTAGGTCTTGGTGCATGTAGTCCTCGCCATCAATAATTTTGTTTCATCTATTTGAATATCTTCACACACCATATTTTGATCATCTTCTTCGTCCGTGTCACTCAATGATTCATTTACAATCTTTCTTCGGATTTGGCTCGTGTATTCTTCGTTATTGATACCTTCAATGACCACATTTGAACTAGTAGCACTTGTATTTATTTCAACTAAGTATTTATCTATCAAATTTTCTAGAGTGACTAATTCTTGTGTAACATTAAGTATTCTTCTCTTTGCACTTGTGTGTTGAAGCTTGAATCACTTGGAAACAAGAGTTTATGATTATATGATCAAAGAATTGATTTAGGGAGATTTGGGCAGAAAGTTTTTGTTCAAAAAGTCAAGAAACATCTGTGGAAATGAACCATTATTTATAGCTAGAAGAATACTGTTCTGGAGTGTGGCCGGTCCCCTTAATTAGGGGCCAGTCCCCTTAATTATTAAGGGGGCCGCCTAGTATAATTAAAGGGTCCGCACCTCCAGAACGTTGGACTTCTTTGTCCATTTGTGGGGAAGATTTTTCTGGATTGTTTTTATCATTTTTGGTTGAAAATTTGAATTTATATATTTATGGTTAATTAAACATTTTAATTTAGTACCAAAAATGATTTTCTAAAAGATATAAAATGTTTGTGACATTTTATAAAAAGTCTAGTGATTAAGAAAATGTTCATTTGATCATATAATGCATTAGTCACTTTGTTTATTCATACCTTAAGTGATTAGGTTGTTGAAGTGAACATTTATGACTAAATACTTGTTTATGTCATAATCTCTAGTTTAATGAGTTTACATTTTGTGATTATCAAAACATAGAGATATCGAAAAATATGAATAACGTTTTTAGGAATTATTTATATCAACAAACCTGAACAAGCTTTTCATTCGCTTAGGAAACTTTCAAGACCATAAGCCCTGATCGTTCGAGTTCTTTAGATCTCGATTACATTTCTGATCAAGAATCTCATTTTGAGGAAGCAAGCACATAAGCAATGATGAAAACTACTATGGAGGAATACATGACTAACACTGGTACAAAAACTGCCTTTCGTCACACATTACAATATTACATTATTAGATTATATACATGACTAACACTTGTGTGACCATTTCGGAAAATATATGTCACACATTTGTGAATTTATATGACTAGAGGGTAACTAGTAAATATTTTTCGATTATTTAGTCACTTTTAATTCGGGACGTGTGACAGATACAAATCAGCTTGAAACATTAGTCACACTATATATATACATATGTGACAAATATATGTCACACATTGAAAAGTGTGACCAAAATAGATATATGGTGACATGAGGTAATTGTGTATGTGGCTAAATTATATAGTCAATTTATCACACATTATTTAAACGTGACTGCTATTCTTTGCTGAATATTTAGCCACATAGCGTTTGAAGTGTGTGACAACTGAAAAGTAAGTTTTAAGCGTTAGTCACGATATGCATTTAATAGTGACAAATATATGTCACACACTTGACGAGTGTGACCAAATGTCATATATGGTCAAACTAAACCATAGAAACATGATTAAGTGTAACGAAAATTCGATACATATGGTCACGTAAGTTAATATGTGTGTCTAAACTTTAGTGTGTGTTTGCTTCCAAATCCTAATGTGTATAGTCACACTTAATTGAAGCACGATCATGTGACTATAGGCTTTACAATAGTCACACCATATCACAAATGTGTATCTAAATGATGTTTATGGCCACATTATAAGGGTATTATATGTGACCAATACATTCAAAATAGTCACATTGTGAAATATTCATGTGACTATTATTTATAGCAAAGTGTGATGTCATGAGTTATCATTAACCTTGATATTAGTCACATTGAGTTTTTGTGTGACTAAATCATAGTCATATTTTGTCACACATTACTTAAGCGTAGTCACAATTCGATACATAT
This sequence comes from Artemisia argyi, assembly GCA_030686995.1. NCBI lineage: Eukaryota > Viridiplantae > Streptophyta > Magnoliopsida > Asterales > Asteraceae > Artemisia > Artemisia argyi. The sequence goes on along the minus strand of JARVZY010002672.1, from coordinate 117,988 downwards.
GGTCACACATTTCTGATAACTTATGTAATTTGATATTCACTTAATTTAGTTCAGTCTATTAGTCATGACTGCACATTGACTACTTTTTCAACCACTGTTTTTTCAACAAAGTGCCTTCAATTGAGAATCTTTCATACCAAACACTGTTTTTTTCAACTCTGCACTATATAAAGGCATAACCACATACATGAAAACTGCATTTATGATGCGTGGGATTGCGCCCTCGCAAAAGGTTTTACCTCTCAAGGGATCTTGAGAAACTTGCAATCCCCACCAGGCAGTGTACCTGACCGATGTAGTATAGTATAGTGGCAAGTACCGGGGGATTGATCGTTCAACTCAAAGAATAGTGTTCGTTAGGATTGAAATTAATCTATCTAGGTCTAGAGGTGAGGGATGATTCTTTTTGTATTTTTATATTTTATGGAAAGCAAGTAAAAATCTCGGTTTTGGAAGGAGGGGCGGAATTAGTTGCTAATCAACTAACCGAAAAGCTACCAATTAAACTAATGTGCAAGAAAAGTAAACTAGGGTTCTACAAGGGAAGTGAAGCATGTCTACCTATGATGTATTACTCCTTGCTAGCTATCCAATTCTACCTATTGAATGTTAACCTTGTTTTAATTGACGGGTTGTATTCCTTAATACCATTCGTGGGGTCATGTACGGTCTTCCCCAACTCTACAAGCTTCTACCTCTTCCTATGTCGAGCCGACAACTAGCTCCTAACATGGCCTCTTTGGTAGTCACTTATGCATTAAACACAACCATTAAAATCGTAGTACACATTCGATCATGTTTCTTAAGACGTTCAAGCATGTTACCAATTGGAAGTCTGCCAATTTTCTTAACCCTAACATCGATAAACATTCAATCAAAACTAGAAACAATAGGAACCAAGAATTATAAACTAAACCAACTAGACCTATTGAAGTTGTCACACCCTAATTGATGAAGATAGACACAAACATCAACAAGGAATCAATAAGATCTAATAAATTATATACAAGTTTCACACAATCATAAGTAGACACAAGGTGAATTAGCAATGCATAATCAATGAAGAGCAATCAACAATAATCATAATCGAAGACATAACATAAGATTCAATCAATAAACAACCCATTACAAGATTTTTATGGAGTGATTAAGACCAAGTTGCTGGAAAAACACCTACCCTAACCCTAAAATCGGACCTAGGGTTGGGGGCTTACAAATAATGAAGTTATAAGGTTGTATTTATAGGAACTTTTCATCCTGGCCCATCTTGATGGCGCCAGCCCATACCTAGATGGTGTTAAGACCAAACTTTCTTCACCAAATTTTAGATATCTTCATCCTCTTCCCGTGGGCTTTTGAATCACCTAAATCCGAGTTCGTATGCAAAAGTTATGCCCAAAATAATAACAACTATCGCACGCGCAAGTTGTGACAGTTAACACGTGATGGCCTGCCTCCATTAACACGTGACGGCGTTAGACGTACACTAGATGGCCATCTGGTTTAAACTTGACACCGTCATGTGTTAATCAACTCTTGGCCGTCACATGTAATTTGCTCTTGACGGCCTTTGTGACGCCATCATGTGTTAAATCCCAAAAACATTCTGGCGCGTCTCGTGTAAACTTCAAATCTACCTTTTTGCCATAACGTGACGCCGTCACATGCAATATGTGACGCCGTCAAGCACTGTTTCCAGCTTGATTTGGAGACTTTACCGTTTTCTTCACTTTTCACTCCAAAAACGTCCAAAATGCTTTCTTTTCCAGATTTCTTTTCCAAAGTACCTAAAATGACAAAAGGAACGATTTAGGGAAATATTTGATCAAATAATCTCGACTTTCGGCTTAAATGGCTCCCTAAAAGCGGTACACTTTTCACCTCATCAATATACAAGACAACTGTAACAAAAATATGCAGGGTGTTTACTACTGCTAGTACATAGTTAATACTGCTAGTACACAGTTTATGCTGCCAGAAGTTATAGTTTTGTATAATCTGGAATCATTTAAAAGAGTATTCGCAAGTACGAACTAAAAAATTAATACAACAACAACAACATAAATCCTTTAAAAGAGTATTTGTAGCAAAAAAAAGCTTAAAAGAGTATTTGCAACAAAATGTTTCCTTTTCCAGATTTCTTTTCCAAAGTACCGAAAACGACAAAAGGAACGATTTAGGGCAATATTTGATCAAATAATCTCGACTTTGGGCTTAAATGACCCCCTAAAAGCGGTACACTTTTCATCTCATCAATATACAAGACAACTGTAACAAAAATATGCAGGGTGTTTACTACTGCTAGTACATAGTTAATACTGCTAGTACACAGTTTATGCTGCCAGAAGTTATAGTTTTGTATAATCTGGAATCCTTTAAAAGAGTATTCGCAAGTACAAACTAAACAATTAATACAACAACATAAATCCTTTAAAAGAGTATTTGCAGCAATAAAAAAAAGCTTAAAAGAGTATTTGCAACAAAATGCTTCCTTTTCCAGATTTCTTCTCCAAAGTACCTAAAATGACAAAAGGAACGATTTAGGGCAATATTTGATCAAATAATATCGACTTTGGGCTTAAATGACCCTCTAAAAGCGGTACACTTTTCATCTCATCAATATACAAGACAACTGTAACAAAAATATGCAGGGTGTTTACTACTGCTAGTACATAGTTAATACTGCTAGTACACAGTTTATGCTGCCAGAAGTTATAGTTTTGTATAATCTGGAATCCTTTAAAAGAGTATTCGCAAGTACGAACTAAACAATTAATACAAAAACAACATAAATCCTTTAAAAGAGTATTTGCAGCAAAAAAAAAAAAGCTTAAATAGGTTCTGCAGACGAAAATAAATCTCTAAACAGAGTGTTACAACTTGAGAATGACATGTGCTTCACTTTGATTTTCGTATAACAATACCTTCACATTCAGTTCGATCGTAGGCATCTTTTGCTTGTGGATTTACTCGCGGAAATATGTTATCATTTTGCTCGGGAATGACTGTACTAAATTCCTCACCGAGATCGTCATACGTATCTTTGTAATTCTTGGTCGGTGTTTTAAAGACAATAGACAATTTTTTATCTGTCTGGTCTTTCACATAAAACACTTGTCGTGCTTGTGAGGCTAATATGAACGGATCATTCTTGTGGCCTAAATTATTTAGGTCTACCAATGTGTAACCAAGAGTATCGCGTTTGACCCCACCATTTTTTGAATTAACCCAATCACATTTGAAAAGAGGAATTTGCCTGAAACGGTAATCTAGTACCCATATCTCTTGTTAAATCCCATAATAAAATGCTTTTCTTGTGGTTACAACTTCTTTGGATATGTGAAGATCTGTTGCCTCAACGCTAACCCCACTGTTCTGGTAAACTATGCCATCATTACTTTTCGTACGAAATGTATACCCATTGATGTTATATGCCTCGTATTTCACTACATCGGCGTGTGGTCCAAATGATATCCACCTCACAGTTTCTGATACACTATCTTTGGATATCGCTAACTCTCTCTCAACCTGAATTTCATTACATGTATATATTACCTTTAAATTGCAAGACCAACTCACTTATATTTATCAACAAACAAACAAGTAGTATAAACAACATACGAGTAATCACCTCTTCGTGTAACCACTTAGCAAAAGATTTAGTGTGCTCATTCTCCAGCAATGCCATTTTTTTACCCAGGTATTTTGTTTTCAAAAATTGCTTGTGTCGCCTGAAAGAAAACAATGTATTTGATTATTATATTTGATACAACATTTTAAGCAACGAAATAGACATGTGTTAGTAATACTTACTCGATATACGACACAATTTCATCTGTATTCTGTATTACATACACATGTGCTTTCTGAAAGACATCTCTGGTAAGTACACTTGATTTACCGACCGACAATGGCTTTCCATCCTCATTTTCATTGGTTACATGTTTATCAGGTGGGATACCAATAGTTTTCATGGTTTTATGATACTCGCTAAAAAACTCTATTGTTTCTTCCGCGATAGTCTCCTCAGCAATACATCCCTCTGGTCTACTTCTGTTTCAACATGTCCTTTAATAACCTTCATATATCTTTCGAAGGGATACATCCACCGAAAGCTTACGGGACCACATAATTTTACCTCCCTAGTTAGGTGCACTGTCAAGTGTATCATAATATCAAAAAATGACGGAGGAAAGAACTTCTCGAGAAGGCACAGTGTCACAACAAGTTCTTGTTGCATCTTATCTAGTTCCTGAAAGATGATTTCTTTCCTACATATAGCTTTAAAGAAAAAGCAAAACCTGATAATAGCAAATCGTGTGGGTGGGTGCATGATTGAACGTATAGCAATGGGCAAAAACTCTTGCATTAGCATGTGATAGTCATGCGATTTAAGGCTAATGAGCTTCTTATCATTTTGGCTGACCAAACTAGAGAAATTTGAACAATAGCGTTGTGGTACCCTGATGTTGCTTAACGTTGCACAAAAGATGTCTTTTTCAGCATTCGTTAATGTGTAACCTGCTGGAGGTAGTGTTGTTTTGTCTGCTTCTTTCCTAGCAAACAACTCTTTTTTTATCCCCAACTCTTCCAGATCCAATCGAGCATTCATTCCATCTTTTATCTTTCCAGGATCATTCAGCAAAGTTCCAACTAGACTCTCAGCAACATTCTTTCTACATGCATGAAGTCAATACAATGTGGAACAACATTATGCCTCCAATACTTTAGCTTTCGATACCAAATGTTGAATTTCTTCCAATATGGCTTATTTACTTGGCTTGCACTACCCTCTGCTTCTGTTGTTTTCTTTTTCTGCTTTGTAATCTTCCCACCACTGCCTCTCATATCTTTTTGGTTATTCAAGGTGTTATTGTTTGTTCGTTTTCCTTTTCCCCACTTATTTTCAATTAGTTGTTCCTCGTTGTATATTTGTTCCCCAGTCAATGGAGTTGGAGCATGCTGAAATTCTTCTTGTCCATTAAACGCTGCCGTTTGCCTTCTGAACACATGGCTGTATGGTAGATATCGTCTGTGTCCAGCATAACTTTGCTTGGATGAGGCGGAAAGTCTAACACAGTGTGTATCTTTCCTACATACTACACAACCTTTGAATCTAGTGTATGGGAAGCCACATAATGTACCAAGTGCAGGGTAATCATTTATCGTCCATAACACAGGGGCACGCAGTTTAAACTTTTCTTTTGTACAAGCATCATATGTATCAACCCCTTCCTCGAATAAGGTATGCAGATCATTAACCAACGGTTCTAAAAATACATCGATATCATTTCCCGGGTATCCCGATATCAATACCGAAAGCATGATAACTTTATTTTCATACACAACCATGGAGGAAGGTTGTATATGACAGATAAAACTGGCCATACACTGTGATGCCTAGTTCCTGAGTTGACGTCAACCCCATCAACCGATATTCCTAGCCATAGATTTCTCGGATCTTCAGCAAACTAGGGGAATTTTTCATCTATGGTACGCCATACCTGTGAATCTGCAGGGTGACGTAAAACACCATATGTTACCCTCCTTGTTGCGTGCCATCTTAGATCTTCAGAAATACTCTCTAACTTAATGAGTCATTGCAGTCTTGGTATAATTGGAAAGTACCACATTACCTTTGCCGGAATGTTTTCATACACTTTACGTGTCTTATTATCCACCTTCCATCTTGATATCCCACAAGTTGGACAAACAGTCAACTCCTTGTTAGTCTTCTAGTAAAGAATGCAGTTGTTGCTACATACATGTATCTTTTCGTATCCTGATCCCATCATTCTCATTAGTTTTTTTAGCCTGATAAGTTTTTTCAACCATTTCGTTACCAGCAGGTACCATTTTTTTTTATCAGTCCTAGTAATTCAGTAAAGAACTTATCAGAAGCTCCATACTTACCCTTCAAGTTGAGTAGTTGAACTATTGCGGACAACTTTGTGATGTTAGGACATCCTTTATAAAGTGGCTTCTCCGCGTCTAATAACAGTTTTTGAAACTTGGCAAGGTCATCCTCATCAAAATTTTATTTCGTAGCATTAACCATTTCTACTGTTGCTAGGCCATCTGTTGGAATTTCTGAATGTGACTCCATGTCGAAATCCGTGTCGTCAACAAACTCTCTTTCTGCATTATCAGGTATTTGGGCTGTTGTTGCTTGCTCATCCTTTTCTCCATGTTTATCCCATTTTCTGTATCTAAGATTAATCCCGTAGTAGAATAAATGGTACTCCACGTCATCCACTGTTTGCTCTATTTTGTTTAAACATGTGGTACACGGATATGGCATCTTAAGCTGTCGTATATTAACTCGTGGGTCGATGTTCTTCATCTTCTGCAAGTTGTGTACTGCATACTTAATAAACGCTGCTACTCCATCAATATATTATTTCTTGGTCCTACTACTTGTCATCCAAGACTTATCCATGCTATTATTGTTGAGGTCCAATGATAACGTATATATCCTACAAGTTACAAGTTAAACCAATATAAGCATATACGAAACTTTAGATTGATGAAGTTCCAATGTCAAGTCACAAGTGTCTAGCTAATAAGGTTTACAATAAGAATTGCAACAACACAATGGAATGAATGTATTGGGCATCAATCTAAAGCTTCAATGTCAAATATGAAAACGTGGGATTAAGAAAAATGTGTAAATTATAACATGTTATCTTTACTGTGTTGTTGGTTAATTAAACGGTTCGGCCAAAAACCCGATAAGTTAACATTACCAAAGAAACAAGAAACCAACAAATCCATAACAAATAAAATTGACAATGAAAATGAATAATAAGTTAAAATTCCAACATAATGAATTCCTAATTCAAAAAAGTACCTAATTTAGATCTAAATGAACCTCCCTCCGTTGTTGATGGCCGGACCGACAAGTGATATGATGGATGGTGACTGGTGAATGGTGGCTGTGATGTGACTGGTGATTGGTGATTGGTGGTTGTGACTGGTGACTGGAGAGAAATGTGGGTGGAGATGGAAATGGGTAGAGGGAGAATTCAAAATTTGGTGAAAAAAAAATAGAGGGCTTTTCAAAAATTTTGGGGAGGACATACCAAAAAAGGGAGCCATAGGTATCGAACCTGTGACCTCCACTTCAAAACACCAAAAACTCAACCATCTCCGCCCTTGGGTCTTTTACGCATATAAGTTATTTTATATTCCTCTTATAGACTATCTTTTCATTTTGTTACAAAATCTAAACAACTAAAGTATAGAAACTGACTAGGATGGAATTTAGAAGGGTGTTTGTTTAGTGGATATGTAGCCAATAAGGGATATTTCTCCATGTTTGCCTAGATGTTAGCATGTAGTTGCTAAGTCTAGAAGAATGGTGGATATTGAATCAGCTAGTTTCGTGAATGATTGTGTAGAATGTATCTGTTATATTGTATCAGTCAAATGAGTGTGTTCAATTTGACTGCTTGTATAATCCTTGTAAGTTGCTGGTTCCTTAATTAATAAAATTCACCATTTCAGGCAGAAAAAAAAAGTATAGAAACTGATATGGGCATTCCCAAGATCAGATACAAAGAAGAACATATAATCCAAACCTCTACAACAGTTGTAATCTCACAAAAGGTGAATTATATTACTTACCAAAAGGTTTTTTACAACATAAACAATTGCTGATATGGGCATTCCCAAGATCAGATACAAAGAAGAATATACAATCCAAACCTCTACAGTAGTAGAAACTTCAGCAGTAGAAACTTGATCTTGTTGTACCACCTTAGCCATTTCTTCAACATTACTAGTAGCAGCAGTTTCTCCCAAACTAGTATTAGTCTCCACCATGATCTTTGAAGCTTGTACAATATTTTCACCTTGAAATTCCACTACCTGCTCCTTAGCAAGTTGAATCAAAGCTTGTTTTTTTTGCTGCTTTCTTTTTTTTCAGCAGTCCACTACTTGTACCACGCATTACCATCCCATTTAACTTTTTTGTCACTTTTTACTGATTTTTTTGATGCAGACTGGCTTGAACATTCGCAACATCTTCTGGCCAATGATGATCCATTGGGACGAGCATTTTCCAGGGATCAATGATTATAATTCTTGACAGAACTATAAATACATTAGTCGCCAACGAAGACTAGCCACAATGGAACATGATTGACCTGAAGAAATCTACAAAATTTCGTAGTACAGTTGTGTAATGCTATCACAACCTGAGTACTAACTAACCAAGCTACTTAAACACAAATAATCTAATTTACTTACAAACATATCCATACATTAATTTCAAGCAACCCTTAATAATCCATCCGAACCCTTAATAATCCATCCCAAACACTCTATAGCAGATAATAAGAATCAAGCAACCCTTAATAATCCATCCGAACCACACAAAAAATCATAACCTAATCAACATAAAAATCTTATTATCATACAATTAAAAAACTAATACATGAATGACTTGATAAACACCCAAATGAATATAGAGCATTTATTTTGATTGTTTATTGCTTGATTTCATTTTTGTTACTTCATTTTGAAACCCCTAAATTCGCTGAAGATGCCTATTTCACCAATATGTGTTTCTTATGTGTGTAATATTTCAGTGGTGAGAAATAAGGTAAGTCAACTGCTTATAAATAAAGTATATTTAAACTAAAAACACAAGATTATGACATAAAAACCTAAATCATATTCATTACTATTAAAGATTAAGGAGGGTGATTAAATGTACCAGTTCCTTCAAAACAACAACCAAAAACATAACAAGGAACCACCAAACCCAACCAAAAAGACCCTACTTAAAAACCATTCAACTGGAGCTCTGATCATAATAATCCATATCGGCAATGGCTTCCTCCTTCTTGGATACTAGAGCACGAAGGTCAACCAAAATGGCCGAAATGGACTCCAGCAAACGGCGCTCCATCACTCGAACCTCCCGAAGGGACTCATAATTATCATCAGTAGCTTCTTCTTCATCAAAGTTAAGATCTAAAACCTCAGCCATTCTCTCGATACGCTTATCAACACTTATCCGCAGCTCATCACGCTTCTCACCTAAACACTGGATCATTACTTCATTTAGAGGAATTTCTTGACTGAAGAGGAACTTGAGACATTTGTGTAGTTTATCATACCCACACAAATATTTCAGTTCATTGAGATTAGGAGATCCAGACATGTTTTTTGATGATGATTTGATAATGGTTAAGTAAGAAATTGTGTTTTTTGATGATGATTTATGTGGCTAGTGATGAAACTAGATACAATAATTAATAATCTACTCCAAATATATAATGATTTATGTGGCTGTGTAAACTAAATCATTGCAAAAAGTAATTACAGAGTACTAATTCAAAGTATTGAGTCTTCCCATGCAGTCTGTTCATTTTCTCATGCAAATCAATCAAATCACTATTTAAGTTTTTAACAAGTAAGTGTTATTAACGTATAATTTAGTCTAAATTATGAAACTCTTGTAATTAAAGGTAATTTGTGCTTTATTTGATACAACATACAAATTCAAAATATATATAACATGTTAAAAAGTTTCTGATATATGAATAACTATATTTTAAATGATCACTACATTTAATACTTATGATAAAGATGACTAAAAAAAAGATGCATAAAAAACACTACAAATAACATTGGGTGCGCTTGGTTTAAAATGGGGAACGGAAAAGGGAAAGGCAAATGGTGGTAGTTGTGGTGGTGGCTAGTGGTGGTGGTTGTGGCTAGTGGTGGTGATTGTGGCTGATGGTGGTAGCTGTTGGTGGTGGTAGATGGTGGTAGTGGTGGTGGTAGTGGTGGTGGTGGTTGCTAGTGGTGGTGGTGGTGGTGGCTAGTGGTGGTGGTAGTGGTAGTTGCTGGTGGTGGCTACTAGTGGTGGTGGTGGTGGTGGTTGTGGCTAATGGTGGTAGCTGCTGGTGGTGGCAGCTGGTGGTGGTAGTGGCTGGTGGTGGTGGTGGTGGCTGGTGGTGGTGGTGGTGGCTGGTGGTGGTGGTGGTGGCTAGTGGTGGTGGTTGTGGCTGATGGTGGTAGCTGCTGGTGGTGGTAGCTAATGGTGGTGGTGGTGGTGGTAGTGGTAGCTGTTGGTGGTGGTGGTTGCTGGTGGTGATGGTGGTGGCTGCTAGTGGTGGTGGTGGCTGCTGGTGGTGGTGGTGGCTAGTGGTGGTGGTTGTGGCTGATGGTGGTAGCTGCTGGTGGTGGTGGTATCTGGTGGTAGTGGTGGTGGTGGTGGTGGTGGTTGCTGGTGGTGGTGGTAGTGGCTGGTGGTGGTGGTGGTGGTAGTGGCTAGTGGTGGTGGTGGTTGGTGGTGGTGGTGGTTGCTGGTGGTGATAGTGGTGGCTGCTAGTAGTGGTGGTGACTGGTGGTGGTAGTGGTGGTGGTGGTGGCTAGTGGTGGTGGTTGTGGCTGATGGTGGTAGCTACTGGTGGTAGTAGCAGGTGGTGGTGGTGGTGGCTAGTTGTGGTGGTGGTGGTAGTGGTAGCTGGTGGTGGTGATGGTGGTGGTTGCTGGTGGTGGTGGTGGTGGCTAGTGGTGGTGGTGGTTGCTGCTGGTGGTGGTGGCTGGTGGTGGTGGTGGTGGTGTTGGTGATGGTGGTGGTGGTTGCGGTGGCTTTTGCTGGTGATGGCTGCTGTTGCTGGTGGTTGGTAATCATTCCATACCTCCCAATTTACTGGGTAATGCCTCATTACCCGATACTAAACAATGATTGCATTCCCGAGTCGACATATCTAACCCGTTTATTAAACAGGTCAGGTTCGGGTTGGGAATAAAATAAACGGGTCGACCCGCCAACCCTTTTAAGTTTTTTTTCTTAATTAAAAATTATTTATATTTAATTATACGGGTTAAATGGGTTAAACGGGTTGACCCACTAACACGTTTAACCCATTTAACTCGTGTAATGTGCTAGCTTTTATATATAAAACGGATTGAATGGGTCAACTCGAAACCCGTTTAACATATTCAACCCATGTAACCTATTTAACCTGTCAACCTAAGTATATATACGGGTTAAATGGGTCAGGTTCGGGTTACGTGTAAACAAGTTAGGGTTGACATAGCTGACCCGATGATTTAAATGGGTCAGGTTCAGGTTGGGGTTTTCTGACCCGCCAACCTGACAACCCGAACCCGCCAACCCGAACCCGAGCCGAATTGCCACCCCTACCCCCAACCAAGCACCCCCTTAGCTAACTCGAAATGTGTAACTAGTTTGTTGCGACTTGATATTGAATCGCCTTGGACAAAATAAAATAAAGAAATAAAAACAATTGTTAAATTAAAAGTTGTAAATATATTTGTTATTAAATTTGATTTAGGGTTTAGTGTTTAGGGTTTAGGGTTTAGTGTTTAGGGTTTATGGTTTACGGTTTCGGGAAGTGATATGTACAGCACTAAATTACACTAATGATGCACACAGTACAAGTGGCATTAGACGCTTCATATAGTCTTATGCCTTAAGTTGTATGCCATGTACAATGAGTTGATTGAACAACTAGTTGTACCTCATGCTTTGTGAATAAATGTTTGACGGTGACTCGTTTGTTGCGACTTGATATTGATTCGACTTGGACAAAATATAAAAAAGAAATAAAAACAATTGTTGAATTAAAAGTTGTAAACGAACTGAACGTTCAGTGAACATTGATCATGAACCGTTCGGCAAAAGTTCGTTTACGTTCGTTTAATTATTAAGTGAACATTTTATGAACCGCACGGTAACCCGACCCTTGTGCGTTTTCGTCTGTTTTAGTCGTTTCTAAACGATTTCGGCCGTTTTCATACGTTTTCTTAGTTTTGTACACGTTTTTGTCCGTTTTTTCATGTTTTAGTCCGTTTTCATCTATTTCAGACGTTTTCCTCTGTTTTAATACGGGTTCGTCTGTTTTACACATTATTGTACATTTTCTTACATTTCATACATTTTCTTACGTTCTTACACGTTATCGCCCGATTTAGTCCGTTTTCATCCGTTTCCATCCGTTTTTAGCCATTTTTGTTTGTTTTTACACGTTTTTGTATTTGATGACCCGAATAAAAATATAACCGATTTAATGAAACCGAACTAATCAAACAACCCGATTTACACGTTTAGTCCGTTTTCATCGGTTTCCATCCGTTTTTAGCCAATTTTGTTTGCTTATACACGTTTTTGTGTTTAATCACCCGAATAAAAATATAACCGATTTAATGAAACCGAACTAATCCAACAACACGATTTACACGTTTAGTCCGTTTCATCCGTTTCCATCCGTTTTTAGCCATTTTTGTTTGTTTTTTCACGTTTTTATGTGTTATGAAAACCGAGCTAATCGAACAACCCGATACCGAACCGATCAATACCGCTAATTTATAGTCATAGTTTAAAGGAAGGAGGACTTAGTTTGCCGTTTCTAACAAAATTTTTGTCCATGTTTGACTTTTTAAGTCTTTCTTTTATAACTTTGACCTTAAATATTTTTATTTGTATAGTATAATACTTGATGAAAATTATACTAATGAAAATACATTTGAAACACAATCCATCCATCTAAAAGTATTATATAACACAAGAAAGAAAACTTAAGGTAAAAGTTGTAAAAGAAAGACTTAAAAGGTAAAACAAGAAAAATATTGGGACTGGGTATTATTTATCATCATCTATGATTACTATTTATTCTCCTTGGTTTTCTGAAAGAAGCCGCCTGACTCAATAGTCATGATCTAGGAGAAAAGAAAAGCAGTTTGTGTTTATAAGCGAAATTTTTTGAAAATAATTTAAAAGAATTTGGAGCCAAAATTTTGATCCAAAAATTTTAAATCACCTAATTATATGGCATTTAACATAAATAAGAGGCCATATTCATGAAAATTCCTGTTTTGCCTCCTAATTAAACTAAACACTGCAACCAAAACAAAAAAAATCAAATCTTCAATCTCCATTACTCTCCAAGCTAGAATCATTTTCTGGTACACATTGTTGCTCAAGAGTCTCTTGGAAATGATTGAAAACGTTGATACTGATATTTTGCTTGCAGATAATGAAGCTGGTGTTAACACAATACAGTATGAGGACGAAACATATTATTCATCTGATGAAGAAAATGACAACCAATTAAATCGACCACTATCTAATAGGGGCATAACCAGGCTAGCTAAGTTTCGCCGTCAATATGGCAATCCTGGTCTAATAAAGCACAAGATAACCATCGATGCGTTGAATAGGGTTGTAGGGTTAAACAGAGCACTATTTGCGAGTTTTTTAGGAGATGTGGTTCGTTAGCACATAGGTTTGAAGGTTCTATCTTGGAAGAAGGTGGATAAAGAATCAAGACAAAAATTATGGGATGAAATCACGGTACATATATATTAATTTTAAACCTAGTACTACATATATAAGTTTAATTTATCAATTATCTGCAACTAATTAACAACATTGTGTTAATCTTTGTAGCGATATTTTGATGTTGACGTGACATTCAAAAAGGTGGTAATGAATCGTCTTGGTCAACTACTAAGGAATTACAGAATGAAACTCAAGGAAAAATACATATTGCCCAACCTATATACACCTTCGAAAATGAATGAACGCCCGGAAAAATATAGTACAATTATGACACAAGAACAATGGGTTGAGTTTGTAACCTACACGACCACCAATGAATACAAGGTTTTAATTAGTCATCTTTATTTAAGTTTATATGTCATTTCATAATTTTTAGTTTGCAGCATTACCGCATCTAAATGCCTTATGATTTTGTGTTTTTAGGAGAAATCAGATAAAGCTAAACTGTCGCGTTCCAAAAATATTTATCAGCATAAAATGGGACGAGGTGGATATGTTTATGTTAAAGAGAAAATCGTAAGGTTATACATACTGTTTGTTTTACTAATTGATCAGACTCGATTATCTTGGTTTAACTTTACATATATGTGTATGCACTCGATGTTCATTAGATCAAAAAAAAAAAAAAAAAGAAAAGAAAAGAAATTGAAGCAGATGAGGAACCCCCGCATAGTGTATTGTGGATCAAAGGAAGGCAAAACACAGACGGAGAATCTCCAGATGCTGACATTAGTTCATTGGCAGATAAACTTGTAAATTTGACTGCAAATTCTATTATTATGCTTATAAACCAGCAGCATTAACTTTGTACTAGCCGTACTAACTTGTATACTAGCAGTACTAACTTTTAATACCAACAATTCCCATATTTTTTTTGCAGAAAGAAGCTGATGAAAAGATCAAGGAAGGAACCTTAGATGTTGATGTAGGATCGAAATATGTTGATTCTTGTGATTCGGGAGGTCGATTTACATGGAAGAATATGATAACCATGGTGGAGAGTTTAGAGAGAGAAAGAGAGAGATGGGAGGATTTCTAGTGAGAGAAAAACACTTGTGTGTGTGTGTTATTGAAATCAACCAACCTTTCCAAATGAGGTGGAAAGGCTATATATACAATTACAAGTATACGCCCTCCTGCGGGCTGTGGATCAGGTGTACAGTGGGTAAAGACCCGTCCTTCTTCCACGATGTTACTTAAACTAATTTTAACTAATAACTAATTAACTAACTATGAGCTAACTTAAATGCTATTACATCAATTAGGTGACCGAGTCTTTTATAGGAATATTTGTATTCCTAACAATATCCCCCTAAGCGAGGTCACCTTGGAAATTAAGGTCTTTGATCTTCAAGCATTCTTTAGTCTTTGTAGCTCGTAGGTTCTGATTCTTCACTTTTCAGCACACTTTGTACTTCGAGCAATGGACTTGTGATTTGAGTTCCTTTGATTTGTGTGATCTTTGAGCTTCCTTGAGATCATCAGCCACAGTAAATCTCCATGCTCATCCAAAGTCGTATTGCCTTCATATGATGTAGTGACCTTAGGACCGTCATGCTCACACCCTTCTGTATTAGGGGACTTTTCATCAGAGTTGCAGAAGCGTTGTTGGTAGTCTCTCAACATTAAGTGTAGGGAGTCTCTCATCCTTCATGATCATTAAAGATAGTGAGGAGGATGTGTGAGCATGAGGTATGGATTGACCCGATTCAGCAGGAAATAGGAGCCATCAACTCCATCTTTATATGTGTCCCTGAAATAAAACAGTTAGCAATAAAGATAGAGAACGAATATGGCTTTGTCATTCGTTCTACGAGGACAGACTACCCTCCGGTTTTGTGAAAACCGACCTGTGATCAGGTAGAGTCTCTTTTGAAGAAGACTCTCCTTGACAGGAATTTCCAGCTTGTAGTAATGAATTTTCCAAAGAATCCACTTTGGAATCTTCTCCATAGTCTTTTCAGAATATGGCAACACTTCACCAAAGTTCAAAAGCGCAACATATGCTTCCGCCATATCCTTATACGTGTTCCCAATCTCCCTACTATTTTTCTACAACATTATTTCCTTAATCTCCGAACACTTTTTGAAATTCCAAATAGCATCCTTCCTCCTACCCATCGCATTCTTAGTATTAACCAAATTCAAATCCCGCTACTTATTTCTCGTGTTGACTGACACACCTGAGGGGCTGCGTTTAACAGCTGATACCTCAGTGTTGCATTGAACGTCTATGGGAAGAGAATTACTTAACTTCTTC
The DNA here is from genome assembly GCA_030686995.1 of Artemisia argyi. Lineage (NCBI taxonomy): Eukaryota > Viridiplantae > Streptophyta > Magnoliopsida > Asterales > Asteraceae > Artemisia > Artemisia argyi. Next base: position 102,404 of record JARVZY010002672.1, on the reverse strand, counting down.
CAGAATCCCATGTACCCTCCTTTAAAACGCCTTATCTTACCAGCCATTGAAGTTCGTGTGAACTCATGAATGTAAGAATAAGGCATATCTTCAACGAAACCATAACTAGAAGCAGTATATGCATAACCCACTGATTTTGGAATAGATTTTAGTTCCTTACTCTCCAGAAACTCAAGAACTAATTCTGAAGCGAATTCACTAATGGCATGGACTCCATTTCGACCTGAATTCTTTGCCTTGTCCTAGATAAAATGTCCATAAATATAAATTTACTTTCAAAATTCAAATGAAAGTAAATAGTTAGATATGTTGGAAATGGTTAAAGACACTAACATGGAGTTCCAATGTCAATGAAATTACAGCTACGTAGTCATCAACTTTAGAAATATTTAGTTGGTCCACCACCTTGTTGTTTAATCTCCTATCCGTATCATCAACTGTAAAGCCTATTATTTTACGTGAGCGAAATTATACATGTTTAATCTCCATTCCATATCAACATATCATATCCTGACACAAAAAAGAAAAAATAAATGAATAGATAAACTCCTACAAACATCTAACCTTTTCCAGTTCTTGTAACCCATAAACCAATTTGATCAGATAGTCTATCATCACAAACTTTAACACCAGTTAGTAATTTAACCAGCCTAATTGAAATTCTTGATCGAAGAAGATAATATCCGTAACCTTAAATGAAGAATCCCTTAAACCTCCTTTATATATAGCAGTCTGAATAAGTAATCTAAAACAGTCACTTTCTCTTCATAAGCAATTTCATTAAGCATTCTCAAACAATCTCTATAACATACACTCCTACAGTGTCACTAAATAGTTACTTATTAGCTTTTTTTAGTTAGCAATATCTCTATATAAACAGGACTTATTTTTCCTTTATTTGTGGCTCTCCACGGTCAAAGTTGCCAAATACTCTTCTTAGGAGATTTTATGCAATAAAAATGCACTTATTATGTGGCTTTGAGTTATACCAATTTGAATTTTTTTTTCTTTTATAGCCCAAATGTCCTATTTCTATTTGTGACCTGTTTGAATTTAATATATAACTCGAGCAAGTTGAGCATGTGTAACCCAACATTATAATTTCTTTCAAATAACTTGTTACCTTTCATTCGATGAACTTTGTTTCGTTTCCATTGCAGAATAGGACACTGCCCCTTTGGCTTGGTAAACACAATGTCAGAAGCACTCCTTGCATGATTTGTAGCATCAACAACAATGATTCCAATGTCAGCCTTCTTCAAAGTGGGGACCTCATTGACACCATCACCAATCATCCCACATATGTGCTTTCTTTCTTGTAGCTTCTTCACAATCTCATACTTGTGTTCTGCACATTTAGCTCTAAGTATTGAGTATTAATGCATCAAATGAGTATGCATCACGATGTAGTTTATTAATATTTCAAAAACCAACCTGTGAAGACCCTGCAATTCCATCAGCCTTCTCTATAAGCTCTTCAATAGGGAGTGCTGCAATCTATGAATCCTTATGGTCACCAAGAAAGGAAGAAGACGGGTACATGTTTGTTCCCATACCAAGTCGCCTACCGGGATCCTTAGCTTTGATCACCTATAAAGCATAATTTAGAAACCAATGAAAATGAAAAACAAAATGATTGTTCCATGTAAATATGATGATTACCAGTAATCATCCTGACGTTTACACCGAGATTTAGAGCTCTGTGAATGTTCTCGGCACGGTCATGTCTTGGCAGATCAAATATGGACAACAATCCAACAAACTGCCATGGATCACCAATGACATCTTTTGATTTTTCAGGCACTTCCTACAAACTCAACACATACAAACTAATATGGAGAGTTAGCAATCATGATCAAACATATTCAAATGATTAAAGAATTTACCTTTCGTGCATATAAGCCCTTTCAGTTTTTTTCCCAGACACCTATGCTTTCGTACTTATCAAAAAGGAAAAAGCATTCTTGAATCTATAGAAACAAACACATGAAATAAGTATATAAACCGCTGACCTATTCAAACTACCGATCGATACATAGAAAACATGAAAAATAATATTGCATACCTCCACATCAATTATAAAGTTGATCGGAACAATTAATTACATCATTCTCCTGGCTTGTCGATTGATGTTCTTAAACCACATGCACAAAATAATCCTGTTTAAGAATAGATTTAAACAAACAAATCACAAACGTATTATAATTGAATTAAAAAAAATGAACATGTCGATCAAGCATATTGTCAGGAGGAGCACACCCTGTCATTTTGTACCATTTCAGTTAGCGGTTGGTATATGAATCATGAACAATTTGCAATAAAAAAAACATTTAGAAGTAATGAAGTATATTCGATTTACCTGTCTAAGAAGGACATGTCTACCGACAGAATCAGTATATACTCTTTGAATGTTATGCAATAAAAGAAAATCGTTTTAACCCCATACAAATCTGCCTAACCTGATTAAGTTTAAAATCGATTTCAAGTCAATAATAATCAATTATAAGATAAAAAAGACTTACCAGTGACTACTTTAGAGCCTTCCAAACTTGAACACATATCAAAACATGATAATCTGCACAAATTAATCAACTGAAATCAAAACTAAACCCCAATATAATTAGTGTAATACTAAATGGTATTTTAGTTACAACGCATCTTTTTCTTTTTCAAAATCATCAAACATATAATTTTTCTGAATAATAGCAACTTCAAAACTCTTTTACCTTGTGATTTTCAAAATAAGGTGCGACATAATAAAATCCTAAAATCCAACAAAAACCAATTAGTACAAATGCAAAAACATAAATTAGGCATACATAATGAAAAATGTCATTACATCAGCAAAGTTCTTCAAAAGTATCAAAATCCACATCAACCATATATAAAAAACTAACTAATACCTAAATTATTAAACCAAATTCGATTGTAATCATACAAAAGCATAACAACAAAGAAGCCAATTGTAACTGACGTTCACTAAGCATTTCATCAAGCAGGTCATGTGCATAATAAGTTATTGACATACATGTAGTGGGTATAAAAAAAAAATCATATACATAAAATTAAATAGCAGTAAAAAAGCTTAAGAAACACAAAACATACCCCATCATAGATTGGACCTAGGGCACGAATAGATGACCGGCTAATAAAACCTATCATTATAAAAAAAACAGAATAAAATAACATTAGTTACAAATTAATTCGTGAGGAAGAAGAAAAATATAAAAATTAATCCATTAATGTGATTTTACCTAATGTTTTTCTATGGTTTAGCAACACACAATTGAATTCAAACTAATCAAAGCCAAAATAAAAATAACACATCAAAATAGATTTACTACGGGATTTAAAATGGAAAGAACATAGCGTTGTAAACCTTTCAAAATGTGTGATTGAAGCGCTTGTGTTTTTGAAGTGGTATTAGAAGGAGGATTGGTTTTGTCAAGAAACTGATGTGTGTTAATGAATCGTTGGGTGTGTTTGAATTTTGATATGGTTTTGAAAGTATTTGCTATTTAGTTACAATTGAAGAATTAATGATTTAATGACCTAACAAAAATACAGCATTGAATGTCACGGACCAAATGATGCTAAAGGAGAATGGCAAAGATGTGTTGTACGCAATAAATCATCGACTAATAGGAGAAGAGACACATCAGCAAATTAAATGCATGATGTGCTTCAAAGGCTTGTAAATTATTCTGGTTTATTAGTATAGATAGATGTTTTAGGTGGGGCGGGGCGAGGAAGCTACACCCTGTTCCCCACTGCGAACTTGATCAAAAATCCTCATTTAGTCCCCAAGCCCGCCTCGAAACCCGAGAAGCATGCTCCGCCCGACTTCAGTTAGTTTAGGTTTCGGGTTTCCTCATTGGATTTAACTAGTTCAGGTTGACCTGTTCGGGTTCGCAGATTGGCGGGTTGGTGCAACCTCAATCCAAACACGACCCGTTTATTAATCGTGTAAAGAAACTCAACCCTAACTCAGACCTACATAACACATGTAATCCATTTGTATCCCATTTAACTTGTTTAAGTAAATATGCCAAGTGGTGAGGAAGGTTAGTAGCTTGTTGATTCAAATATTTTAAATTCAAAAATGATATAATATTCGAGCTATAATCGTATTTAATGTCATATTAAGTATCTAACAAAATACATTTAAATCTAGTCCAACATAAAATTCAAGTTATATGTTTTATTTTTAATAGTCTTTTATATTTAAATGGGTTCATGGGTTAACTTGTTTGATGCCAAAAGATCCACATAGAATCAATTTTTACCATAGAACCAATCAAGCAATCTTAGCCACACATTTTTTTTTATCAAAATAAAAAACATAAACTTTCACTTTTTAAAAAAAAAAATTAAATATCTCGCAAACGTAAATCGTTACGCGAAAAAAAATACCATCTCGGCGAGAATTAAATTATCTTTCTATATATATGCATTGTTATATACTTTCGACGAACTTTTTTTTCAACGATTTTTTTTTTCAAAATTTACGCCCAGAAAAATCATATATGATTTGTAAAAATCATATGTGATTCGTTAAAATCAAATCATATGTGATTTTTACGAATCATATATGATTTGTAAAAATCAAATCATATGTGATTTTTACGAATCATATATGATTTTTCTGGGCGGAAATTAAAAATAAAGTTCGTCGAAAAAAAAAGTTCATCGAAAGTATATAACAATGCATATCTATAGAAAGGTGATTTAATTCTCGTCGCGATGGTATTTTTTTGTAGCTTGAAGATTTACCGTTTGCAAGATATATTATTTTAAAAAAAATAAAAAGGTGAAAAATAAAAATAGATGGCTACGATTGGTTCATTGGTTCTATGACAAATATGAGTTCTATATTGATCTCATCTCCTTGTTTAATACTTTCTCAACCCAAATACGACCTGTTTGTTAAACGAGTTATATGGATTGACTTGTTTGTTTACCCAAACATGTTTATCCTCAACCTAAACATGTTTAACTTCGTGTTAATTATCATATCGTGACGAGAGTTGGCACTCTACCCATTCTCATCCATTTCTTTATGTATGCCTTTCTTGTTTATAATGGAAAAACGATGAATCATGTTGGCTAGCTACGAGCCTCAGTTTTGTCATGTATACAATCAATTTTGTTTAATCAACAAGTTTATCATTAAAAGAAACATGGACTTAGGGGGTTGGCAACACTCCCCTCACCTTAAATTCATTCACTCACAAACAACCAATCCCCTTATATCACATCACCCTCCAACTTTTCTCATCCATTTCTTTATGTATGCCTTTCTTGTTTATAATGGAAAAACTATGAATCATGTTGGCTAGCTACGAGCCTCAGTTTTGTCATGTATACAATCAATTTTGTTTAATCAACAAGTTTATCATTAAAAGAAACCTGGACTTAGGGGGTTGGCAACACTCCCTTCACCTCAAATCCCTTCACTCACAAACAACCAATCCCCTTATGCCACATCACCTTCTCACTTTTCCCTTCACTCACTCACTTTTTGTTGGCATCACACCCCTCACCCTTCACTCACTCACTTTTAACATGCAACGCTCCTCCAACGTTCGAATTTCAAACCAAATCCATGCGGTAAACCTTTCCGTGAATGACCCTCCCCGTGCGGTGGTAGAGCACCGGCGGCGATGTTCCCGCACGGGAGCCACCCCCCACCGTGCCTCCCCGCACCCACTGCCAAGGCCCTTATGCATGAACCTGATAGTCCTACAATCAAAACTCAACACCTTAAAAGGGTTTGTGTCCTAATAATACCCCATGTTGTGTGAGAAGCTATTCAACAAAATAATTATGGGTTCAAGTTATCTTGAGAAATAGATTTGTTAGATAAATATTGTGAGATAGTTAACATTTCCCTCTAAAAAAATAAAATCAACACCTTAGTTGTGATTACGTAAATATATCTAAAGTCATGTATCTTAAAGTTTCTCACTTTGAGTAGTTTATACTCATGGGAGTCTAATCTATATTATAAAGGAGAAACACATAAAACTGAAATTTGAAAATTTAAACTAACGAAGGAAATAGTGAGAACTTAAATTAATAAAGAAAATGTTAAAACTACCAAGTTTTTATAGTAGTTTGTTTAATTTTCTAGCTTTCGTTAAATCATTTCTTTTTAATTAAGTCATTTTTTTAACCAAAATATCACTACAACTATCTGCTGTTAAAGGTGGCGATTCGGGTCGGGTTCGGGTTAACAAGTTGGTGGGTCAGAAAACCTCAAGCCGAACTGACCCATTAAATTATCGGGTCAACTATGTCAAACCTAACTTATTTACACATAACCCGTACCTGACATATTTAACCCGTATATATACTTAGGTTAGCAGGTTAAATATATTACACTGGTTGAACAGGTTAAATGGGCTTCGTGTTGACCCATTTAACCCGTTATATATATATAAAAGTATGCACATTACATGAGTTAAAAAGGTTAAACATGTTTGCAGGTCAATCCGCTTAACCCATTTAACCCGTATAATAAAATATGAATAATTTTTAATTTCAGTAAAAAATCTTAAAAGGGTTGGCGGCTCGACACGCTTAATTTATTCTCAACCCGAACCTAACCTATTTAATAAACAGGTTAGTTGGGTCGACTCAAACAGGACCCAAAATCTATTATAGACTCAACTCGAACCTTTTAATTTGCATGTCAGTTTCAGGTCGGGTTTCGTGTCGGGTCAGAAATGGCCATCCTTATCTACCGCTATAAAATCTCGTTGCTATGCACGGGGTACTCGTCTAGTCTTTTAAAATTTCATTAACTCAATTGTGAAAATAAAACAATATGATTGCTGAATAAATTCAATGTAATAAAATCTTGAACTAAAATACCGGGAATGGTCACAAGTTCTAGTTTTGAGAAAAAGCCGGTTGAAGTAGGAATCGAAAGATCGATCGGATCAATTAAAAAACGTATTACAATATTAATTAAGGGGCAGGTTGGTTGACGGGTGTAGGATTCATGAAATCCTTTCATTGTGGAGTCCAATCGTTTAGTTCATATTTTGTCACTTAGGTTTCACTGTGCACGGTCTAAATAGTTTCAAAATTGAATCTTTAGCACTTGCTCCGGATTTAGCAAGATTTGGAAAAAGTGGTGGGACCGCTTTTGTTTTTGTGTGTAGATAGTGGTGGGGACAATCATTTTTATGTCTAAAAATGTAATATAATTTAATTTAAAATAATATAAAATATTTATTATAATTTATAAAATATCTTTTCTCTTTCTTATATCAAATCCAAATTCAAATCTGAATCCGAATCCAAACGTAAATCCTAAACCAATCTACAAACCAAACGGACCCTAAATCAATTAGAATGTTGAATTTTCTTTTAGTTTAATTTAATTGGAGCGAACAACAATCAATTCTTCCTATTTGAAGATAAATGATATCGTTTTACCTTTTAGGGTTAACTAGGTTGTTTGCCCGAGCTTCGCTGCGGGGTGTTAGCTCACAATTGTAGTGGAGGTTGCAGAACGCAACAATTTTTTGGTAACAATATTTGACTACAAAGTTTAAGATTGACAATCTGATGATTGTAGGTCATCATATTCGAGCGGGTTATAAACATTACTCTAACTATTATATTCAAGATTGACACTTAGCACATTCCCCAGATGTAGCATGTGCACATGAAACTGGTCCAAAATGTAACCAATTTTATCACATTCACATCCCATGACAACCTTACAAACTGTTTTCAATTGTAACTCAAGCTATTATATTTAATGTAAATTAAGTGCAAGCTCAAGCAACTATTTAATTTAAGCATACATGCTTCCTTAGCAATGTTAGTAAACAACTATACTGACATGATTACAGCCATTGTTCACTGTATCAAGCACTTTATAACATCAACAGGCCATGAGGAAGGCAAAAAGGATTTTAAAATAGCCTCGCAATAATATTTTAGAAGGGCCTGAATAACACATCATACCTGAACATCTTCCACAACAATACGATTGACACCATGCTCCATTGGGCACATGTCACCTCTTAGGCAAAAACCTTGTTCCTCAAATTCTGCATCGTTCGCGGGCAAGTCCCAGTCCCATGTTGATAGAAGGATTCATCGATCTATACGTTCCTTGTAAAGCAAGCGGACGTAATGTATCCATACCATCATTTGATAAACCCCTCCCGGAAAACATACCAGTGGGTACCGACATTTGTTGAACTATTTGAGAAGCAATATCCACATAACTGAACCTAGAATCACGTTGGTTCCAACGACCAGAGTCCCTTCCTCTACCCCTGATTGGAACATGATATCCTCTGATTCTCTGAATATGAAAATATTTAATCGCTGGCAAGAATCGATTGGTCCTGTTGACTTCATTTGTTGGACGCGTCCAGTTACGTACTAATTGAGCTTCCTGCTCCAGCCGTACATTTGAAGGCTTAGCTTTATCTGAAAGAAAAAATTATAATTATATAATATTTGATGACACTTAGAATAAATAGAACATTGAAAAAAATCATGATGTATGAACAAAAGTTATACACCCTAAAGTAAAATCAGTTACATCTCTTGAAGGCATTTCAGTTGTAACACATAACAATTTTTTTACAGAAAATCGTTCGGTATAAATGTGTTTATACTACATAGTAAAGTGGGCTGTAAATTCACATAAGGGTGTCTTGAAGCTTTTCTTTTACTCAAACAGACATATAGCCCATAACAGTCACCCATTTGACCCATGCAACCCGTTATGATAAAAACTGCATACCCATTTGACTATATTGCTGATAAGTTTCACAAAGCAAACCTCACAACAAAAAAGGGGCAGTTTGGTTACGAAAGTTAGAAAAAAACCGTATAACAGACCTTTAGGGGGTGTTTGTCTAAGCTTATTTGAGGGGCTTATGAGCTTACTGAAAACCTAATAACCTTATAAGCTATGACAGGCATAAGCTCAAGTTTATACTGCTGTTAAGATTGAGCTTTTCAGGCTTTCCAAATTTTGCAAGCCCGTAGTCTCATAAATAAGGTAAAACCAAACAACGCATAAGCAACCTTCTATAGCAATTTAAAACGAATGGAAATACACAAACATAATCTTAAACTCACACCTAGACCTTTGCACTGCCTCTGTAAACCCCTCCAGCACAAAAGCTGACAAATGAGAGAAAATGTAATTAAGGGCAACCGAGAATTACCTGGTTATGCCCGTGGTGTGGTTTTGGACTAAATGGCTCCTCCCTCCCATGAAAAAACTTATGAAACCAACAGTTTTATGTTCATTGCTTTGTCATATACGTGGTTCCGTTTGCTGGTTTCAATGTGGGCTGTGTTTACACACCCCACCCCGAAACACAATAGTTACCACTTAAAAACCCCATAATCAAACAATTATCTAAAAAAGCCTACTGATGGTGGCAAAGTTTATACCTTTACATATTTATATCGCATTTTAATTTAATGCAACAATTAGCAAGCTGCAGTTAGCACAGATACGTTATTAGCAGCAACCTATCATCTCAATTGCAGAATGATGGTTTGTACCATTCCTAAAAATGCCCACACCAAAGTCCAAGACCTTTGGAACATGTCTACAACCTACAAAGACAAAAGAATAAGTCATAAGCACAATAGTATATACCACCGATATATACCAGAAGACATATAAAAGTTACAGCATAAAGTAATTAAGAACAAAAATGAAAAATCAATTCAAACCAACCATCGGCCGGATTATTTGCAAAAATCTGTTCATGGCAATTGGTACTACCAGATGCCAATTCAGTAGAGGTGCCGACCTCAAACACAGATATAAGACTCAACTTCTGATAGCAGCTACGCACATATATACAAATAGAAATTTATATTAGCAAACCTGATAAAGGAGTTTATTTCATAAGACATAATTCTGTTGTGCTGATGATAAATCAGTTACCTTTTTTCCTGCTATGCATAGTTTTCCTACTTTATTCGTGAAGCTGCTAAAAATCTTTAAGAGCCTCCCCTTTTGTCTTCGACTTTCTTTACATCCACCTGTAAACAAATAACAAAAATAGTAACAAATGGGGAAGCATTAATCATCTATATGTTTTCTTTACATCCGTCAGTGAGGAAAAAAAACACGGATATTTCAAGCATGCAATTTATCTGTGTATCAGATCAGTTTTTTGAGGTCTTGTGTTATACCTATCTCCGTGTTGAGTCCCTACATATCCGAAAGCAACACATTCGTCCCAATCAGTTTCTGCTTGGCCTCGCGGCCATACACTGTAAGTTGCCTAATATGTAGATCCTCATCAAAATTCTACATATTTTTTAAATTTAAACTTGGTAGTAACTTCCGCAACGGATTCGTTCAAGTCTAAAACCTGCAAACAACAAGCAACTCTATAACAGATCCGTTCAAGTCTAAAACCGTTCAAATCATAATTTTGGACAGAAAAATACAGTTAAGACTTCTCTTTTCTATTTTACCTTCATCACAATTCTATATAGCCTTAATCGACATGGAATATCAAGTACGATGCTCGAAGGACTGTTTGGCTCAGATTAGAAAGCACCTCATGCGCCTTAAAACCATAAAAAACAACAGCACCTTCTTATAAGTATTCAAATGATGTTGCCATAATTTAAACGCCCAACTGAGACGTACCTCTTTCAAGTTACGTAAAGGTGAACAACGGGTTATACCCTCCCATCTCCACGCAATGATTTATTCGCTTCCTGCATCAAACGCCACATTTAAACTTCTCTTTTAATCAAGAGGTAACATAAATTCAAAAAAGTAAACAGGCTCTTGGGTATATTTGAAACTAACTTAATAGAAAAAGGCCACCTAAGTATCATAAATAGAATAACCCACTATTGTGAGTGCTTTTGAAAAAATGTAATTCCATTCATATGTGCTGCAACACAACTCGGTTCTAAGGGGCTAGTGATGAGGCGAAAAATGAACCGTTTTTAGGGGGTCATTTTAGCCCGAATTCGAATTTATTTGATCAAATATTGCCCTAAATCGTTCCTTTTGTAATTTTAGGTACTTTTGGAGTGAAATCTGGAAAAGAAAGCATTCTGGACGTTTTTGGAGCATAAAAGTGAAGAAAACGGCAAAGTCTTAATTTTCCTTGCTGGGAACAGTACCTGACGGCGTCACAAGATTCTTAATGACGGCGTCAAGAGTAATACAAGAGGTGGAAGTGGATGGTGCACATGACGATCCAGAAAGTTTTGTACTAAGGACATGAGGGCGTCACCATAGGCCGTCATGGTCCAAATGTTAGTAACGGCCCAGAGCAACTTTACACATGACGGCGTCAAAAGTGGATCTAGGCAATCCGATTTCATTATGGGCGACGAGTTGACGGCGTCACAATTTTCTTCTTGACGCCGTCACCCTGTAAAATCTATATATAGTTTTCCAATTTTCATTCATTAGAGTGTAACTTTTAGGGTGCAACTTTGGAGAAAAACCCTAGTCCGATTTTCACAGCTTTTTCAAGGGTTTTTACCCTTTGAAACCTCTTATGTTCAATTGAGATAAGTACTCTTTCAATTCAATCAATATGTCTATTTGTTGCTTGAATATATCTTACACTTGTCTTCAATTTAACATGCTTGGCTAGATCTCTTTTGTGTTTGCTTAGATGTAGTGAAACCTAGATGTTAATTATGGGTTGATTGTTTAGAGTTGTTACGGATGATTGTATTCGATGTTAGGCTTAAGAAAACTGGCAGACTTCCATTGGTAACATGCTTGAACGTCTTAAGAAACATGATCAGAGGTGTACTATGATTTTTGGTTATATTTAATGCGTAGGAGAATTCTAATGATCCCATGTTAGGAGATTCTAACGGCTCAACATAGGAGTGAAGTAGGATCCTATAGAGTTAGGGAATATTGTACACGGCCCTACGACTAGTATTAAGGAATACGACCCGTCATCCATGCAATTGTAACAAATTATCAACCTGTAAAAGATATCTAGGGAGTAATGAAACCTAAGTAAACACAATTTTCCCTATTATTGTTTACACCACACTAGTATAATTAGATTTATTTTCATTTCTGTTATTTTATTTTGATTGCATCTTAGTTATATTGGGTTAGTTGACTAGCAACTAATTCCGCCCATTCTTAAAAAAACCGAGATTTTTATTTGCTTTTATAAAATATAAAAATACAAAAAGAATCATCCTTCACCTCTAGACCTAGTTTTTAGGCTTTCTAATCCTAGCGACACTATTCCTGAGTTGAACGATCAATCCCCCGGTACTTGTCACTATACTATACTACAACGATCAGGTACACTGCCTGGTGGGGGTTGTAAGCTTCTCGAGATCCCTCGAGAGGTAAAGCCTGGTGCGATTCCCACGTATCAGCTAGGCACACATCTTCAGTAACAAAATGTGGGATATATAATAACAAAAACATAATATAAGGAAACTCAAAAAGCAAACAGAACCATACAAAGTTTCTTCGACATGCATATCTACCAACTGAATAAACAATATGTATTTCCAAGTGTTGTTAAATATTGAGCAGGATGGACACATTCAATAGAACTTTGTTAAGGTAAGCAAGTGATAAGAGTCATAGGACATTAGAATTCCAGCCATACCATTATAAGTTTATTATATCTATCCTCAAAAATCGGATAATTCCATGTGTAGTATGCGTAATTATAATAGTCATAGTTGTATCTTAAGAACTAAGATAAATGCCTTCTTCTCATATTCAGCTTAAAGAACAAAAATGATGACAGTAGCATATAGTAAAGTAGATTTTCCTGAAAATCTTAAAAATTTAAAACTTTTTTCAAATACCATAGCGCTAAATTAAATCATACCAATTAAACCATACCCAAATGAACATATTCACATATATTACCTTGAAAAAAGAGCTTTCTTCACTATAATGACGACCACATCCATACTTCCTAGTTCACCTTCAACGTCTCCAGGAAAATAAACACTCTATTAAAAGCTTGAATCATTTACTCACAATAAAACAACAAAAAAAACAATTTAAAGTACTACAACCTTTTTCGCTTTCACCATATGTAGTACAGTTGCTGATTTAACAATCTGCAAGATGAAGCACCACCATCACTACCCTTGTCGGACTCTCGACAACAACTCGACACTGCACCTATAAAAATCACCAATCTGAGTTTCCTGCTCAATTAAAGTAGAGAATCATATTCTTCATAGTCTCCAAAGAAATAGCATAAAAAACACATCTCCAATTTCTTATCAGTTGCTACTTCCTCATCTTGATGAGTGAAAACCTAATTTTTGACTCTTGATTTACTGCAATTAAATCTTGAAACACTAGAGAAACCCCAAAAAATGAAATATTAAGACTGACAAAAGGCGGAACTGATACGTGGGAATCGCACCAGGCTTTACCTCTCGAGGGATCTCGAGAAGCTTACAACCCCCACCAGGCAGTGTACCTGATCGTTGTAGTATAGTATAGTGACAAGTACCGGGGGATTGATCGTTCAACTCAGGAATAGTGTTGTTAGGATTGAAATTAATCTAACTAGGTCTAAAGGTGAAGGATGATTCTTTTTGTATTTTTATATTTTTATGAAAGCAGGTAAAAATCTCGGTTTTTGGAAGAGTGGGCGGAATTAGTTGCTAGTCAACTAACCCAATAACTAAGATGCAATCAAAATAAAATAACAAAAATGAAAATAAAACTAATTTAACTAGTGGTGTGAACAATAGATGGGAGAATTGTGTTTACTTAGATTTCACTACTCCCTAGATATCTTTTACAAGTTAATTATTTGTTATAGTTGCGTGGATGACGGATTATATTCCTTAATACCAATCATGGGGTGGCGTACTTACTTCCCCAATTCTATAAGCTCCTACTTCACTCCTATGTCGAGCCGGCTAAGAAGCTCCTAACATGGGATCACTAGAATTCGCTCATGCATTAAATACAACCATAAAAACCTAGTACACATCGGTTCATGTTTCTTAAGACGTTCAAGCAAGTTACACAATGGAGATCTGCCAGTTTTCTTAAGCCTAACATTGAAATCATTCATCCATTACAACTATAAACAAGCAATCAACCTATAATCAACATCTAGGTTTCATTACATCTAAGCAAACACACAATAGATCTAGCCTAGCATGTTAAAATCAAGACAAGTGTAAGATATATTCAAACAACGCATAGACATATTGAATGAATTGAAAGGATACTTATCTCAATTGAACATGAAGGGTTTCAAGGGGTGAAAACCCTTGAAAATACTGTTACAAACGAGCTAGGGTTTATAAAGTTCGACCCTAAAATTCTCCACACAAGTTCCTCCCCAATGAATGAAAATTAGAAAAGTATATATAGATTTCAGGAGGTGACGGCATCAAGAGGAAAGTTCTGACGCCGTCATCTCGCCGCCAATAAAATTCTCGGACTGCCTAGATCCAGATCTGACGCCGTCATGTGTAGTTCTACTCTGGGCCGTCACCACTTTTACTCTTGACGCCCTTGTTCTGACGCCGTCACGTTTTCTCTGGGTCGTCACCAAAATTGCTCTTGACGCCGTCATCAAATCCTTCTTGACGCCGTCAGGTACTGTTCCCAGCAAGGAAAATTAAGACTTTGCCGTTTTCTTCACTTTTATGCTCCAAAAACGTCCGAAATGCTTCCTTTTCCAGAATTCACTCCCAAAGTACCTAAAATCACAAAAGGAACGATTTAGGGCAATATTTGATCAAATAAATTCCAATTCCGGCTTAAATGACCCCCTAAAAACGGTTCATTTTTCTCCTCATCAGGAACCAAACCCTAAAAATTAACAATCACGAGGAAAACATAAAAACTTACTTGAAAGATTCGCGTCTTCGGGCCAAAGTATCTACATCTTGATTGTGTATTAATTTTCTCACATCGATTTTTAACAATCAGATCGGCATCATTTTTCCCTCTCTGATCGAGATCATTTTTCCCTCTCTTCCAGGAAAACATAAGAACTTACTTGAAAGATTCGCGTCTTCGGGCCAAAGTATCTACATCTTGATTGTGTATTAATTTTCTCACATCGATTTTTAACAATCAGATCGACATCATTTTTCCCTCTCTGATCGAGATCATTTTTCCCTCTCTTCCAGGAAAACATAAAACTTACTTGAAAGATTCGCGTCTTCAGGCCAAAGTATCTGCATCTTGATTGTGTATTAATTTTCTCACGTCGATTTTTAACAATCAGATCGACATAATTTTCCCTCTCTTTTCTTTGGTTAACGATTCTTCATCGATCATCGATGTTGGAATCAGATTCGCAAGGTCTTTGTAAGAAATTTGAGTATATTCAAGCACACACTCTGTTTTATACTTAAAACAGCCACCTTAGCTGATTTTGTTACTGCTCATCAATGGCTGGCGCCCATGACACATACATACATATGCTCACATCTATATCGAAACAAGATGATCATCACGTAATGGCTCAGAAAGGCAAGCGTCGGCCATGGCTGCAACCACCACTTAGGTAAGGCTGCCCCGCCAAGATATTGCCAGCGCTAAATTATCATGTTCAAATAGCCAAGGTCTACAAGTATAGCAGCAGAAGCGAATACCAGCCATGGCTGCAACAATCACTCGGTTAAAGTTGCCTCGCCAAGATACTGTTCTCGCTAGATGACAATCATAAATTTATAAACACGGATAGTTATCATCATTGCCTGTATGTATGTGGTGGGCATTAAATTGAGGTCAACATAATACCAGAAACAAAACACCACCGTTTCAATGGTGCCATAATGGCTGCAACACTAACACACTACCATTCCAACATACGGGGGATGTCAATTTTAAAAAGGCTCATCCTAACCCATCAGGAAATATCATTGAATACATGCAGCCTTACCCAAACCACCAACAAACCCATAACAGGTTCACTTTCAAAAGCAAATTGCATTGTTAAAGCGCACTGAATGCATACCACATAAGATGCACATAGCGAGGCAACATAATGCAGCCCGCTATACGCAAACCACCCATAAACACCACAAAGCAATAAAAACATATATTCAGCACGTGGCTGCTAACGCAACTGGTTGCCCCACCACGACTGCAAATCAGCTATAGCATGCCATGGCTGCAACCACGTTGGGAGTGTGCCTTACTCAATCCTATAGGTAACCAAATCATACTTTAGAACCAAAATTAAAAAGAATAAAATTACAACAAACTGACCAAACACTTGAAAAAATACTTATGGGTTATTTGGTTTTGGACTTATGTTTTATAAGCTTACTTTGTTCGGCTTATTTTTAATTTTTTCGGCTTATATAAGCGAAGAAGTATCAAAGTAATTCACAAAAGTAAGCTTATGAAACATAAGCCGAAAACCAAATAAGCAGGCATAATATAGATTGAATTTATACACTAATCAATAACTCAACTATATTCAATAATTCAAACACTTAATATGCAACACCCAGACCTTATTTATAAAAAGCTCCATTCAAGATTTTCATAAAAAACTTACGATCATGAAAACAAAATCTAGTAAATACCCAGTTTAATAAAACATAAATTAACCATAAATCAATTAAAACACCCATAAACCAAAATGCTATGAATACCACATAAGACAAATTAAGCAAAAATCAGTAAAAAAGATAAATAATTACATCCTCTTTCGCAATCCATCCATCCCACTCAAAATAGTTCAAACCTGAAATTAAACATAAACATGTGAATAAAAATAAAAACAAACCTGAAATTATGAGAATTTGATGAACATAAACCCTAGACCTAACATGTAATACATAACTACAACAAACAAAAACACACAAAAAGAAGTGTAAAAAAAACCCACCTACCTCGAACTTGTTCACAGATGTTTTTTGATCAGAAAATAAGCCACCAACCAACCTTATATGATATAAATCAAGAAACAAAGAAGATATGTGGCTGGAAATAATAGAGCAATTGTGATTTGAACATATGTGAGAGGATCACTTGATTTGATCACACACTATGAGGTGTTGGACCTTTGTAATATGTATATGTGATACTTTGAGTGAATATGATTAAGTATGCGGAATCTACTTAACCACACTTAGAATGTTTATTTGAAATGGAACTGTGATGCTTGAGTTTATTTAACAAAGAACAATGAAAGTATTTCACCAAACGATTCAATATTATTCAAAATAATACGAGTGATCTTCACTATCACTAGGGTTACAAAGACCTTGAATCTTGTGTTTTGTTCTATTGTTTTTCTCTATGTATATTTCTACGCACATCTATATATCACTCTATCACATTTTAAGTTATATCTAAGATCTTCCTTTTATAGTCCAAGGAAAAGATCTTTTACAATCTATATGACTCATCTTAATTACTAGCTTATGACTAATCTTCATTCTAGCTAGATGATGACTTATCATGTCAGTCATTAAGATACAACATGTATCTAGGATTACAACTCACTTGGAGTGTTCAATTTAATGACTACAACAAAGATATTTTCTTGTATACGTATCAGTAGAATAAGTCGTACTTATCTACACAGCTGTTGAATGAGTCATAGCAGCAGCAGAATCCATCAGCAGAATCACCTTCAGTAGAAACGTTCTTCAGTAGAAACACTCTTGTGTTTTATCAGCAGGAACGTACTTTGAGCTTTATTATCAGGAACATACTTGATGATTTCCTTGAGCCTTTATGCTAATTCTTCTGATTATATAATTCCCAACAATATGGCTCAACCACAACCACAAAAGCATTAAAATATTGGATTTACTATAGAAGTTCTTGTAGTTCCCCTCACAGGAAACTGTAGCTGCCACAAAACCCATGTATTCGGATCGGGGCAAGGCCAAATACCGGCAGGTTAACCTGTCGGAGGTGCACATGTCGAGCCTGAAAGATAGAGTGAAAGTGTGAGTAAGGATGAAAAGTGTGGGTCAAAAAAATCCTAGAGGTAACCAAATCATACTTTAGAACCGAAATTAAAAAGAATAAAATTACAACAAACTGACCAAACACCTGATTACGCACTTGATAGCGCTTATAAACTTATCAAGTTGAGCTTAATACCTTTTTAAGCGTCATAAGCTTGACTTGATAAGCTTGCATTTTTTTCTATATTAAATAACCCCTTGAGACTTGAGCCACATAGTTAAGCTAATCAAAATACTCCAAAAATACATGCTGATAAATTACACTAAAAATCAGTTTTGACACATGTTCCACTGTCATTTTTCCCATGACAACCCTTGGTAATTGTAAAACCCTAAATTGTAAATACCTAATTCTACATCTAATTTGAAATTTTCCCAAGTTATGGATACGATTAATTATAAAACCCGAAGGTAACTAAACGAATTTACCGTTAATCCAAATAATTAAAACAAAACATCATTATAGAATTTTTGAACATATTCGAAATCCAAAATATTTCTGAAACATGAAATAAATACGAGGCACTAATTGCGTTACATGAATTATTGTTTCGGGCCGTATATCTTTTGTTATGCTACAACGACCCAACTAAGGACCAAATTAACTTAACCCACACACCAAGTTCGGCCATTTAGGCCCAAATCCAACCCACAAGGATTATAGGGAGACCGGTATTTCATTTTATTCACACACATCAAACACACACTTTAATTTTGAAACCCTAAACCTAATTACCTAGACAAAAAAAAATTAAATGGCGGCTTCCTTGTTCCTCCCTTACACCGAACCTGAAATCTGCCATAACCATTCATGATTAGCTCATTTGAATCAAGAAGAAGGAGAGAATCAAGGAGTTTTGGTGATTAAGAAGGAGTACAAGTTGTTGGTGGTGAATTCATCCAAACCGAGCCCTAGTTTGGATCCTATTCGATTTCTGTTTTAAGTCGACAACAAGGTTTTGATTTCCTTCTTTGTTTTCTATTTTAATTCGACATAACATCAGTATTAAACAAGATATAACCATGCTAAGAACCCTAGACTATAACTATGGGTCAATTAGGGTTAAAGGATTAGGTTTTTGTTGTGATTTTATATGAGTTGTTGCTGACAGAAATTTTGTGTCGAATTGAAGTGGCTATATCTTGATGATACCAACTTGTTTTTAAGTGATTTTTGATTCTAAACATAAGTACTACTTCTCTACTTTCTGGAAAAGTAAGCCACTTAACTTTTAGAGGTCGGGAAGGTTGATTTTTGAATTTTATAAGATTAAGTGTCAAAGCTGAGTAATCGGGTCTGAAATTCAGTTGGAGTATTTGATTTTTAATTTTCAAACCATAAGGAGTTAGGAGCTCGTTAAATATAGGATATGTGTGACTTCCTGGAATTTTTGTAAATTTTTCTGAAGTATATAAATGGGCAAAGTAAATGCAAACTTTCTGCATATTTTTGTAGTTCACTTTCTGGACATGTTTGGGTAAATGATTTTTGAAGGGTATTTACACTTGGTAATAAATTCTGGGAAAATTCCAGTAGACTCTTAAAATATTGAAGTCTCTGTGAGAATTTTTGTGAATTTTGTTTTTGAGTTTTGATGTGGTTCTAAAATTTATAAATGTGTGACCTGATTTGGTATAAAACCTGAAATTGACTTCAAAAGTGAAATAGCACTTTTAACCTAATAGTTATGAATGTGCTTTAACTGAACTATGCCTTATCATTTATATGACCCTTAAAGATGATATTAAGATATCTAAGTACATGTCATAACCCAATTCGATATAAAAGATGTTTGGTATATGAATGGGAGTTAAACCAATATATTGAACCCTAAATTTACTATTTTGGTTACGAAACCCTAAAGATGCGTCAATAGCCATAATAAGTAAGTAAACGGGATTGTGATAACTTGTAAACCCTAATAATGATAAATATAACCCTAGGTTATTAAATATAGAAACCTGCTAAATCTGGAAAGTTACTAGATATGGAAACCAGCTCTTTTTGGAAACTTACTAAATAAGGAAACTTTCTAAATATGGAAACTTACTAATTTGGGAAACCTGCTAAGAGTAGAAAGTTACTTAAAATGGTTAAAGTTACTTAAAGTGGAAACTTACTATAAATGGAAGCTTACTATTTTTGGAAAGTTTCTATTTTTCGGAAAGCTGCTAAAAACGGAAAGTTACTAAAAATGGAAAGCCGACTAAAATGAGCAATCTGATTTAAAACAAGTATTAATTCGTGTAGATTCACTGAAGAAGGAGTAACTTCTGATCTTTGTGTCTTCTGGTGTGTTTTGCATTTGCGGTTAAGGTATAGATATTCTAACCTTTCAGTAAGGTTTCTTATGACTCATGATCCGTTCCATTGCACTATTATGATTTCTGATCTTTATACGTATGATATCCTTGGTTCATTTGATAGTATAATTTCGTATGAAGACGCTTTTAAAAATATAACCTGATGACTTTTGAGAAAAAACTATTTTTGAAATGATTTATGTGATTATGATACGATGCCAGTTTTATATGAAGGTTTTATGACTTTTATGAAATGTGTTTTTTAAAGGAATACTTTTACGATAAAAAGGTTTTAAATAATTTTCTACATTCCTTAATCTGTTTTATTCTCTAAGATTTCCCATGACTTTCTTTAACATCTTTTGATTATTTAGCTTCAAATTTTGAACCTTTGCTATGAACCCTTTTGCTATTATGAACCTTTGATTTGAACCTCATGATATGAATCTTTGATTTGGACCTTTGACTTGAACCATTGATATGATCCCCTTGTATGATTCATATTTGATCGATCCATTTCTGTTATGATTTGCTTTAATATTTGTTGTATGCTATATTCCATTTCTTATAGCATTCCTATGCCCTTATTTGTTGCCCATTACTTGATTAATTTGTAGCCAGTCATGGGGAGTCCATGGCCTTGCCACTGATGCACCAGTGGTATTGAGACTATCTGTGGAGGTGGGTTTTTGTCCACAGCGTTCCCTATTATGCTATAGCTATTCAGGCCTATATTTATTATTGTATATGTTTACTTAGCCTAGAGCTTTGTGCATATATATCTGTTTTGCAGGGAGCGTATGGATGCATCCTAGGTACTTTGTTTCGTTTTGAATTTGGTGAATGGGTATGTGTGTGCAATGCACTCTAATTCACATTTGGTACATCGAGTTAGCTACTCTATGTACAATTTGATATATGATTGTTGGGCATTTCTGTTACTTCTACTATATATGTGATCCTTGTTGTTCTAACTTCTTTATTGTTATTGACTTATGCTTTCCTTAGTTCATTTGCTTACACTTATGATTCGTTTCACTTTCCTTTGATTAATTTGATATTCTTTATACGTATTCCCTTTGATCGTGTTCTGTTGATTCTATCATATGTTCCATATTCTTTGATATTCGTCTCAACAGGTTTGCTTGGATTCATTTCGGATTCACTTTCGTTTCCCTTTTGTTATTAGCTTTTGTTTGTTTATATCTGTTCACTGGGCTTTTTAAGCTCAGCCGCATTTCTTTTCCTGCGGCAGGTTTTAGAAGGAAGCTGGGTTGGGTGAAGAGTGCTTAAGAGCTCTTAGTGGACTACACTGTTGATAGCTTCCCATGGATTAGAGAATAGACTTAGAGATTTCCTTTTGGTTCTTAGTTTGTAATTAGTTTGGAAATTGTAATGTCTAGAATTAGTCCTTTATCTTTTCTTTAGAACTGTTTTGTAAACCTTGCATTCCGCTTGCTTATTTTCTGATTTGACCCCATAATGTTACACTTTAGCCCTTTTCAGGATGGGGTGTTAAAGTAATTTTGTTAGTTTTTTTTTTTTTTTTTTTTTTTTTTTTTTTTTTTTTTTTTTTTTTTTTTTAAGAGGATCCAAAACAACCTCTAATGCAGTAATAAGCAGTCCAAATATAGGGGATGGGGTATTTGTTTGGGCTTATATAGCCAACTTTTGGGTTATTTGGTTTTAGACTTATGTTTTATAAGCTTACTTTGTGCTGCTTATTTTAAAATTTTTCGGCTTATATAAGCGGAGAAGTATCAAAGTAAGTCACAAAAGTAAACTTATGAAACATAAGCCGAAAACCAAATAAGCAGGTATAATATAGATTGAATTTATACACTAAAATACCTCAACTATATTCAATAATTCAAACACTTAATATGCAACACCAAGACCTTATTTATAAAAAGCTCCATTCAAGATTTTCATCAAAAACATACGATCATGAAAACAAAATCCAGTAAATACCCAGTTTGATAAAACATAAATTAACCTTAAATCAATTAAAACACCCATAAACCAAAATTGTAACAATTCGCAATTTCAGGTTAATTACTATTCTCGGAAAATTTCACTATTCACTTTTACTATTCATCTTTCCCGAAATTTGATTTTTGTTTCATGGCCTCGAGTGATAAATCATTTCCATGGCAAATTAAAAGTTTGACACTCGTCAGATCATTTTCGTGAAAGTTAATAAGGAATTACACGTTTTAGGGTAAAACGTCATTCAAAAATTCTACGCACAACGAAACTCGACCGCGTTAAGTGACCCCGCATCAGAAAAATGTTTGACACACTCATGATTTATTTGAGAATTAATCATGACTGAGAAAAACATGACCAAAATAAGCCTCGGCCGTGAAAAACTGGAATTTTCAGTTTTAAGCGTTTTTACTTAGCCGTAACCTTAGCCTATACCTACACCGCGTTTCTAAGACGATTTGAGTTTTCAACTTATTAGAAAAAGTCAACATATTTTTCCCTCCTCCTTTGACCAAAAATCATTCATTGATTTTATAAGTCATTCCTTGATTTTTAGGCTTACGGTTTGATGTCTAAAAGACATTTAATACCAACCGACACTAGACTTAGCCCAGTCTAGACATTATAAGTAATTTTAAATCATTTTTATCCTATTAGAAAAGTAACATTTTACTTTTCTCAATTTTACACAATATTCGTACGTTTTACGTATTACGCGTTTTAGACCCGTGTTTCCAGTTTTAGCAAGGTTTTAGCACCCCAATGGAACCTACCACTCATTTTATATTTTATTATGGAGTATATTGACAAGTTTAGTCATTCTTTCAAGTTTCATATTTTTAGGATACCCGGTTTTAAGTTTCGTGACTTAACGACATACATTTAGCGATTAACGGGACCAAAACTCACTCCGTAAACTAGATAATAACAAACCTTATCATCTAGTCATCTTATCTCTTTGTGACAGCCCCTTTAGGGGGGGGGGGGGAGTCACCTTGTGTTGTGTCTTGATCTCATGACTTAAGCCTTAGGATTGAAACAAGTATACAAGCTTCCTTTGTAAGCTTTGACTAGTCCTAGAAACTAACCTCCTCAAGCCCATATAAATACCCCCTCCCCCCTCCTATTTCGTCCACAAACACTCACACAAACACCTTACACTTAGCTAATTCACTTCAAAGTTTTAAGCAAGAATCAAGAGTATAATCAAGTACTAAAACCCTAGTTTAGTTTTGATTCATCAAACTACTTCCAAACCCTAGAAACTTTGGTGATTTCTCTTGAGTTTGAATCTACTCAAGTCACCTGAACTTTCATCATCTCTCTTTCAAGAATACAAGGGTAGAAAGATTGCATGAAGTGAAGTAGGGTGAAGCTTAAGTCTATCAAAGTCCTTACCTTACATGTTAACTTCCTTTCTTAATTGAAAGCCAAAAGTTGTAAGCAAAACCCTAACATACTTCTTGTTAAATATCATATTCATGCTATTTACATATCATTCATGCTATATTATGTCTTGTGATCATGTCCATGATGTATAAAAATGAGTAAAACAAGTTATTGTATATGATTGTTAAGATAAGTTATTTAAACAAGTAAACTAGTGACTTTCTTGGTATAATCTGATCAAAATGGTAAAATTATGATATAGGATCATTACATATTACAGTAGAGGACCTAACAAGGAAAACATAGCAATTTGAACCACCTAAAACGAGTATACGAGTCAAAAGTTATGACCATTTGAAGTTACCAAAAACTTTGCGGTAAACTGCCTAAAATGTTTCTGTGATAGAACATAAAACACGCAAAAAGAGGCCTTTCTGGTCCGTTTCATGAAAACGTTAACGCACGAAAGTTGTCCGGAATCACGTTTTCTTTTTAAACTCAGGAGCACGTCTCCAGAAAACCAATAACGAATGAGATTTTTCTCAGTTTCTTAACAGCTATTTACATATATATAAGTCACTATATAATGGTTATGTTTTAATAAGACCAAGAGGTCTTATGACCTAGATTCAAGACCACAACCATGGCTAGAGCCAAGGTTGAGTCTCAAGACCATGGAACAATGACCAAAGGTCATGGCAAAGCCATGAGTTAAGACCATATATACATACCAAGGCGAAAACATGAGTTAAGACCATATATACATACCAAGGCGAAAACATGAGTTAAGACCATATATACATACCAAGGCGAAAACATGAGCTAACGACCATATACACTTACCAAGGCAAATACATGAACTAGAGAGTTAGCGATAACTTAAACATACAACTTGGATCTACTTCATCTAAAGAACCATGAAATATTACAAGTATTTGTCATTCAAGTTATAAGAAACTTACCCTAATAACAATCTTCATGTAAAGATAAACTTTCCTAAGTTTATTCAAATATTGGACATGTAACTTTTCGGATCAAAACTTATATATATATATACTTTATCAACTACTACAATAGTAGGGAGCCTCATGTGAGGAGTTCATTATGTAAGCCGTCGAGATGAGTTGTGGATTTACGAATTAAAGTGTCCTGGCTCCTTGAACGTTTACTAACATGACTTCTGAATTATGTCGGCCCGAACGGTAGTAAACGATATTTAAACCATACATGTTTCATGAATCATTTCTTTCAAATACTTACACTATACATCATACCACATCATGGACTAAATGCAAGATATATATATAGGCAATTTTTCATATTCTTTACTCCAATCCTAAGTCGCAACATCCTATTATAGGTTGCTCGTAGAAACCTTCGCGATTCGACCATCATATTCACTACTTGCTACTTAACTTAAGGTGAGTTCATAGCCCGACTTTCCATTACTTAATTGTTTTACAAACCCTTGGGGGGAATACATGCGATTTTTAACCGAGCACAATGTTTTTAAATTGTATGCTTGCCTGATTGTTTTATTATCACTAAGTACCAGCCTTGCTAAACCGAGATCCCTTATTATGAACCATTTAATCACTAGCAATAGTGAGCGCGAATATTGTGAATAGGCCTATTGGGATTGACGAATCCCATTTGTATTGACTAAGTTCATACAAATGCATTAATATTTGAGATTTAGGTATGTTAGCAAAGTACCTACCGGGATAAATGTGCCGATCGATATTGGTACACGTTAACGTTTTGGTGTCATAAGCTTAGTGTATAATACATTTTATGGGCGTATAATAACGTAGCCTACCTGTTTTGTTTTCCAAACATTGGTGTGAGTCTATAGCTCACACTACCAACATATTGTGTTCAAACATTAAACAAACTCTATGAATATCACTCAACCTTTGTGTTGACCTCTCAAGCATGTATTTCAGGTTCATGACGATCAAGGATGGCACAGATACTCAAGAGGGCTATAAATTTTATTATCATTCAAAAACTCATTTAATGTAAATTGTAAACATGGAACCATTTGGGACCTCATTTTGTAATCTCTGATATTTATACAATTTGAATGATAAATCTTTTAAAACGACTCAATTGGAGTTCGTTTTCTATTATTGTGACTATTGTGCCGTCGAGTAATACCCAGTTTGAATTCCGCTGCAACCATGAATTGGGGGTGTTACAAAAATGCTATGAATACCACATAAAATGAAGACAAATTAAGCAAAAATCAGTAAAAAAGATAAATAATTACATCCTCTTTCGTAATCCATCCATCCCACTCAAAATAGTTCAAACCTAAAATTAAACATAAACATGTGAATAAAAATAAAAAGAAAGCTGAAATTATGAGAATTTAATGAACGCAAACCCTAGACCTAACATGAAAAACATAACTACAACAAACAAAAACACACAAAAAGAAGGGAAAAAAAGCCACCCACCTCGAACTTGTTCACAAATTTTTTTTGATCAGAAAATAAGCCACCAACCAACCTTAGATGATATAAATCAAGAAACAAAGAAGATATGTGGCTGGACATAATAGAGCAACAGTGATTCGAACATATGGCTCAACCACAACCACAACCACAAAAGCATTAAAATATTGGATTTACTGTAGAAGTTCCTGTAGTTCCCCTCACAGGCAACTGTAGCTGCCACAAAACCCATGTATTCGGATCGGGTCAAGGCCTAATACCGGCGGGTTAACCTGTCCGAGGTGCACATGCCGGGCCTAAAAGATAGAGTGAAAGTGTGAGTAAGGATGAACAGTGTGGGTCAAAAAATTATAACCCGTATTGTCATATGGGGGTATATGGAGCGGGTCACACATAAAGTGTAACCCGAAAATCCTGCTAAATGTGATATATGGATAATTATTAAGTTTATATTTGGGTAGTTAAAATATTTTTAATTAGGTTTTTTAAATTTTGCCTAAAGGCGCTTGCTTAGAAGCATTTAAAGCTCTATACATTTTTGTTTTGAAACTCGTAGTAAAGTATTTAATGCCCTGAATAATCTTTTTGAAAATTGTATGACTTGAATATTCTTTTTGAATCTATAAACTTACAATTTAAAGAAGAATATAATTCAGGGCATTAACTGCTTTATTACGAGTTTCAAGATGAATATTTAGAGCATTAAATGCATCTAAACATGTGGCTAAAGGCACAAGTTAAAAAAAAACATTTTAATTAATCGGGATAATTCCATAAATATTCATTTTTTGCATCAAAATTACATATATATCCAATTTAACTTAAAAATTACATATATATCCAATTTAAAACTTAAAATTAAATATATATCCTGCCTAACTTAAATTTTTCATATATATCCAATCTAAAACTTAAAATTATCATATAAATCTAATAATTAAAGCCTTAATAAATACTGTATTAAATATAATTTATACCCTTGTTTCTCTTTTTATTATACTCACACATAGGGGTGTTAGTCGGGTCGGGTTCGGAAAAATTATCATATAAGTCTAATAATTAAAGCCTTAAAAAAATACTATATTAAATATAATTTATACCCTTGTTTCCTTTTTATTATAGTCACACATAGGGGTGTTAGTCGGGTCGGGTTGGTCGGGTTCGGATCAATTCGGGTCGAGGCTAAAAAGTAGACCTGAACCTGACTCTATTTAGAACCTTTGTTAGTTGGGTTTTAGTTTATTCGGGTTGGGTTCTAAATAGAGTCGGGTTCGAATAAGTTTTTTAGCATCGATCCGAATTGACCCGATCCGACCAACTCGACCCAACTAACACCCATATTTGTGATTATATTAAAAAGAAAAACAAGGATATAATTGTCATTTTAAATCAAATGGTATTTAATATGCATTTTATGGTTTTAATTATATATAAATTGAGTGTAGACATATTTGATAATTTTAAGTTTTAGATTGGATATCTATAAAATTTTAAGTTAGGTTGGATACATATGTAATTTTAAGTTTTAGATTGGATATATATGTAATTTTAATGCAAAAGAGGGATATATATATATATATATATATATATATATATATATATATATATATATATATATATATATATATATATATATATATATATATATATATATATATATATATACTAGACTTCAAAGCCCGCCCAATTATCATTGACATATTTTACTATAGTGAAAGAAGAGTGGTAAAAAATGATTGAAAATTTTACATGTTAAATGAAAAGGTTTTACCCATATTGCTATCATCCTCATAACTATATAACTATGATCCAACTGAGGCCACTCTAACTCCTGAAGAAGCAAACGGGAAATTATTTTTAAAGATTCGAAGCCTGCACAATAGGCGGTCATGACTTATAATTATTCTTTGGATAGTATTTGTTAACGCAAAATTATAATAAGATATAAACGTTTGAGGTTGTGTTGATATTTCTTTAACTTAATCAAACAACGCAAATGGCATGGAATTACCTGCAACCTGCAATTTTTAATACATACGAATCATTAGCTAACTTTCGTTTCACACTTCGATTTCTCACATTTGTACTTGTACTTATGTTTCATAATATTACTTGACGAATTTAATTGGACCTAAATAAATAGTGATGAACGGCAAATACCTTATTAATATAAAATAATATAGTGATAAAATTAAAATATATATATATATATATATATATATATATATATATATATATATATATATATATATATATATATATATATATATATATATATATATATATATATATATATATATATATATATATATATATATATCAAGATAAATGATGAAATAGAGAGGAACTATGTACAATGATATCTCATTAATATAAAAACAACGAAAATAAGAGTCGCCAGCCATGCCTCCAAACCACTATCATAATCCTTTCTACACTGATCAAGACGACCAAGATTTAAAAGTGCATGATCGATGATTTCAGGCACGTTAGTAGCACCAGTGAGGGCATGACTTGTAATTATTGTTGGAAGATATTATAAGAGAGTATCAAGGAATAGCCTGTCCGACGGGCGATTATAAGACATATATATATATAGTCATGATATATACAATAATTTAAGAAATTGATATAATAAAAAAAAAGAGTGATAGAAATTTTTTCGATATGCATTACATATATGCGTTTGTGTCTAATAATTTATATACTCAAGTTAACTAAAACGATTTTCTCCAAAAGATGAATTGTATGAATCTAATTAAATAGTTACAGAACATGGCAAACTCCAAATACATGTCTTAGGAAAAAAAAAACATAAAATACATATGATTCTTTTCCGGTATACATGTAGAAATCCTATACTATATAGAACTAAATAAGTGCTATCAATAAACCTTTGGCGTACATTCATTGATCTTCATACAAACTTCTTGTCATGATTTCTTTTGAGCACTACATGGAGTGTTATATCTACATCCTTTGAGACTTTTATGCTCACTTTAACCCGTTTATGATAAAATATAACCTAAATCAATTCCTTCATCTGAAAGTGTACACAATTTGTCAACACAACTTCAACACAAATCCATAGAGAAAAATAAAGAATGCCAATTAAAAAAGATTTGAGAACAGATAAATAAGCATACCAATGAATGGTATTACATGTTGTTTTAACTGTGATCTTAAGGTTCTTGTTGACTTGCATATATAAGGATTAAACAAACATGTGTCTTACATGAGTTCCATTAAAGAAGTGTCATTAGTGAACATTGCCAGAAACTGTCCAGTGCATACTGTTACATTACAAATAAATTAGCATGATAGTTGTCTATGATAATAAAAAAATAAATTTAGACATATATTGAATGAGTAATGAAAATAAAGATACCATAGAAGATGCTGGAAATGTCTTTCATAACATGACATAAAGGCTACATAATGATGTCTCCCATGCCAATTGATGTTTTGCTCAAGAATCAACCCAAGCCTGTATTTGCGCACTGCCCGACCTGACTAAAAGTAAGTCAATAGAAAGTGTAAAGGGGAGGGGAGTACCTCAGTTATAAGACAACTCGAGGGCTCTATACCACCTGGTCACAACATATTCGGTCATGAAATCCGTCTCAGTTGTTGTTCTTGCAAGCCCAAAGTCACATATCTTTAGGTAACCATTTGCATTCAGAAACCGAAGCCAGCTACCTGGTGATGTACAAAATATTGGTCACACACGAATTCTTTGCTTTGAAGCCAGCTACATGTGGATGTTTTTGACTTGGGAAGGCTGGGTGCTGGCAAGGCAGCTGCCATAGGCTGGCCAATAGATTCACCCAATTTAAGAATAAATAAAGCATTTTCATATTAAGAAAATATCTTTTGTATCAAGAAATCTATTGTTTCGGGTGAATTCAGATTAAACCTTAGCTCTTTATTCATTCGTATCCCTTGAGTTAGTTCATCAATGACTGTATTATGTTCATTGACGCAAGCACTCTCCATATCTTTTTAGTAAAATTGAAGATGTAAAAGCCAAAAAGTACAGGCTAAACCTTAAGGAAAATGGGCCAAATGAGTCGAACTGAGTTAAGCATGTTGACAGTCGCCCAAACTCTATTTTAGTGCATACAAATCCTTAAATCCAGTTAATGAAGATTTAGATTTTTACTAAATGTTTATGTAAATGTAAAAATCACATTGAATAACAATTTGTTTAGCCGGATAACAAAAAAACGTCTACTCACTTAATCCATAATAAAAACGACATGATAATGAAGTTCACTTACCATGAGTAGCTGAATTTGTTAGATTGGTTTTTCTACATGTACCACTTAACTACTGCAACACAGTGCCGAAAGTCAATATTATTGTCACCTACATCCTCTACAGGAGCTTTCGTTGGCTTAAAACTCATATTGCAAATCTTGTTATGACGTGCAAGCGAGGCTCACATAATAATATTCCAAGCCAAAAAATGAGGTGAAGGTGAACTTTGCAAGTGTAACAGGTGGTGTTGCTGATCCTCTGTTGCACTCCAATTCACCGGAGCCACAATCAACCGTTTTGCATGACCCGTGACCTGACCCATTGACCAAACAATCTTTGGAACTTGAAACGACCAGTGACCCATGACCCGTGACTTGTTTTGCGTCTGGTCCTACACCTGCTTTTCCAACAGAATGCACAACAAATTAAATTCTTGGTTCACTTTGTAAAACCGAATGTACGTTTTGATATTTTAGCAGAATGAGGCGCAAAAGTAATACCCCAAACAGTCCTAAAGCGCTCAAGAAATGGGACTAAAGTTGTAGATTAATGAAAAATGTGCAACCTAACAGCTCGCAGACGGTTTAAAATAATGCACAGCAATGTCAGGTCCAGACCGCCTATTCTTTAGAAGATGACTATTTTTTTTCATGTATATTTACTAAACTAAATTTTAACAACAATGGATGTTGAATATGTGCATGCATAATCACATAGCAAATGTGAATATGCATCCACATATTCAATATCCAATGACACGCACACGCTTAGACACAAAGAACTGATTTGACCCAAATACAATAGCCATTAACAACATAACAGATCTTAAAGTGTACCTTTGTGAGTTACAGATCTGTTCTTGTAGGCATAACATCACCATGTAACTATCGGTATGCAAAACCAGTACCAATCATGAACATAGACTACATAATGATCATTTTTTATATTTCATAAGCAGCTCACTTGTCTAAACTACCCACAGTCTGAATAAGATTTTCGTATAAAAGGTTTCAATTACCTACTTTAAATACCCATTCATTGACCGTCAACTTCTTGACTCATTACACATTTACACCATCGGTCGCAAACAATAAGTTTTGAAACAGAAGTGGACTAACCTGTTTGCCATTGCCCGGTATGGAAGAGGTATGTTCAATCTTAGTTCCTTAGCGAGATCTTTAACCTACACTCAAATACCAGTTAGAGGAAGGACCGAATCTTGATCCCCACTGAAAAAGTTAAATAAAAATTTGATAATAATGTTGCAAAAAGATATACCATAGTACTGAATCAGTGAACTTTGACACACCCATTCAGTTTAATCAAAAGATGCCATAGTGAGCATATCCATAAGTTTTTCCTCAAATTTTTCTAAAGTGAGTGTATAGGCTGGTGCTATGTCTAATGTTTTTTTGGTTGATTATCACAAAATGAAGGCTAACATCAGTGTACGGCTTCACCGTCTGATGTTGTCTACACATTAATAAGTGGACTGAAGCCGTAAGCCCGTAATGCTTTGGTCCGCTGTCCGTGTTTATAAAGGGAATATCTCGCTTGGCACACACATATAGTTTATGTATAGTACTAAAAGGTGAGCGCATCTGATTGTTATTACTATTTATATATCTGTACATACACTTTAAGGAATAACTCTCCAAGTATATTTAGGCATGTGCTATGGTGCAGTTATTGCTTGCACTCTACTTGGAGGGCAGAGTCTCAAGGTGAGAAAATATTTGTTGCTACAATACTTAGCTTTTTATCTAAGTTACCAACCTTTTATAAATTTTGAATATTTAACTGTGTTATGCAGTTTATATACTTATTGGCAAGACCGGATGGGAGCATGCAATTATCCCATTTTATAGTGATATTTGGAATCTTTACACTCATTTTGGCACAAATTCCATCTCTTCATTCCTTAAGGCATATAAATCTTGAGTCACTCATTTTATGTTTTGCTTATTGTGCTTGCACAACTGCTGGTGCAATTTACATAGGTACGAATAACCTCTTATTTTGTTACTGGTTCAGTAGTTTTCATATCTTTTATAAATACTTATATTGAAGTCAAATGATATTCAGGAGATGCGAATAACGGGCCTCGAAAGAACTATTCATTGACCGGAACAGGAGTAAATCGCATTTTTTGTTTTTTCAACGCTATTTCTGTCATTTGTACTACTTATGGCAACGGCATATACCCGAGATACAGGTTTTTTCAATTTCCAGTTACCGTTTTAGAGATAATAACAAAGATAGTACAATTTCATTAGATGTGACAATTTCAATCAGGGAAAAAAATTACATTTTTGTTAAACGTGGCATATTCAATTCATATGCAAATGAGTTATCTATAGTTTAAGTCTAAATCTAAAGGGTAGTTTAAGTCTAAATCTAAAGGGAAGCAAGTCAAGCGGGTCAAATGTTTTCAAGTTGCTTCTTGTTTACAGTATGTTTCTTATTAATGAACCCGTAATTGCTGATATATATTTCTTAAAACAGGCAACAATAGCGGAGCCAGTGAAGGGTAAAATGTTCAAAGGGCTATTGGTGTGTTAACTTGCAACCATTAAAAGTGGTTTTAGAGCGCAAATTTGCAAATCCCGAAAAGGGTCAACTCTTGAAATTTTTTTCCACTTGAGCTTTATATGAGATCAAAGATGCAAAAGTAGCAACTTTTCCTCCACCACTACAATGACCCATTCACGTACAGGTAGGTCGGCTTGGATTATAATTTATTTGTAATAGGTCAACATGTTGAGCTTTAGCTAAAACTGAAATGGGTAACACATAACTTAAGCAGTTACATTTCAGAGGTCTAACCTATCAGTTTGAATGTAAAATCGTTACCTTTGTCATTTTACCCGACATTTCTTTTGCGAAAACAGAGCTTCCCTCAGACAAAACAAAAACTCGGTAGTACCGTCTAATGTACATTCTGAGTTTCGCAAGCTACAACGGCAAAAGTAATAGGATTATTCCCTTTGGTCGTCCTACAAATCATCATCACCAATAGAATTAGATGTGGCAAGATGAGCACGTTAGGTCAGAACATATCATTCTTCACAATAACTGATGTGTTAATTATAGTTACTAAAACAATATCATCAAAAGAATACCTCAGTTAGTAAAACTACAATATCATCAATTGATATAAACGCAATTGAAGTTTTTGCTTCTAGTAACTCATACGGATTCTTTCTTTTTTTTAATTCTTATTAACTGACATAAATGCAATTCCAAACACCCCTTCGTAACATTACTACCTTGAAAGTCTTGGCTGCTTCCCGTTTCAGTCTCTTGGATTCTACTATCAATTTTTCCATCTCAATTTCTTCACATGCAACCGCTGCAGTAGCAGATGCTTCACCTTCTTGATTGTTTCAACCGCTTGTCCCATTTTCAGTGATCTTTTGGCATTAATGAAGTATGCAGATTATTTAACTGTCCACGTTTAACATTAGGTAACATGCTCCTAACGGTTTCCTCAAGCACTTTCCCTAACAGTGCAATACCCAACATAACCGTCCTAATTGACGAAAAATCAAATAACCGAAGTATCCCTATTAAGACTTTAAGGATCAAACCAAAAGCATTGACTCTTTTTCTAGCTGAAATAGTAATAAAAATACAGCGACCAATATATTATGAATTACTAATAAACAGCAAGACACAAATAATAAAGTCCTATCACAAATGACCCTTGCATTAACCACCTTCCCGTTTTCATCGAACACCTATCCAGTTGACCCAAAAAAACATAAAAGCAATAATGGTGTCTCTCATTTCAGCTTTACATGTCATTCCAGTTGACCAAAAACAAATTAATAGTAATTAGTACCCACGAGCTCCATAAAAGTTTGAGGGCAGTGCATATAGAGCATTGTTTTACATATCTACATCAATAAGTCAAACATATTTTGGCTGAGCTGACCTACCCAACTCATCCCCTACATCAGCACCCAAATGTACCCATTTCAGCCTCCGTTTCATCGTAAAAACCCACCCAATTCAGCCTGTAAACACTCCCATTTTAGCATCCAAACGCATCCATTTCATCCCCCGTTTCAGCACCTAAACACGCCTATTTCAGCCTCCAAACCGACACCCACTTGAGACCCAAAACCCAACCATTTCATCTTCTGTTTCAGCACCCAAACCTACCCATTTCAGCCCGCTTCACCTCCAAATGCACACGTTTCAGCCTTATTTCAGCCCCGGCTACAGCATCCAAACCCACCCGTTTCACACTATTTAAAAGGGAACAAACTGACTTTCAAAAATGCATTAACTTAATAGGAACAGTTGCAGTTTCAAAAAAAAATTAGTTTTGCACTTGCTATGTCTCTGAATTACCTGGAATATCATGAACATGCTGGTTCTATATACTTAAGGGTCACATCTTACATGTTAATCTTGAATACTCAAAAGTTGCCAAACAATAAGACAAACAACTGGTTCAAATATTATTTATATCACATAATTACTTCCAAAATACAATGGCAAACACCCCTTAGGGACTAAATAGCCATAAAAGACGGTTCACTTTAAGGGGTGTTTGGTTAAAAGCTTTTTTTGCCAGATTACTACACTCTCAAATCAAAACAAATTATTTTGACTTCCTGAATAGCTTATAACCAGAGGCGCTTACCTGAAAGAACTTATTAAGGTCATAAATTAGGAGCTTAGAGAGAGCATAACATGGTGTATAGATTGTAAAGACTCGCCCCATCTACCGATTTATTCCTTCACAATGATACTGCTACACCTTTTTATATCCACAGCCAAGGTCTACACAACAAAGACCTGAAAAAACAAACATACAATATCCCATTGTCAAAATATTACTAAGAAGGTGTTTGGATAGCTTATATAAGGGCTTATATGCTTAAGGTATACAGTTTGAAGTGTTTGGATGATATTTTAAACAACTTAATTACTTATCTTGGAGCAAATCATAAAACCTTATTATTTATTCTGGCAAAAAGCATTTATAACTAATTTAAATAAATTGATAATTGCAGATGAAAGTAGAATAAGGTTCATGGGATTACTTATTGAACTATTTACGTTTTGATACATCATATAATCAGTTTCACGGTGTTTGGGGAAGCTTATCTGAAATGCTTATATAATTATGTGAAAGTGAAGTAAACAATTTGAGTTGCCCGTTTGAACTTCTGATATAACAACCTATTTCAACCC
This sequence comes from Artemisia argyi, assembly GCA_030686995.1. NCBI lineage: Eukaryota > Viridiplantae > Streptophyta > Magnoliopsida > Asterales > Asteraceae > Artemisia > Artemisia argyi. Next base: position 66,846 of record JARVZY010002672.1, on the reverse strand, counting down.
ATTACCTTACCCGGCCCACATTTTGCCACCTTTAATCCTGATACATATGGATAACGTAAACACCTGAGTGCCCTTGCTTTCTTTTTCTGTCCTTCGTGAGGATCAACACTTGTAGGTAATGGAAACCTGACAAGTGTGTCCTTTTTCCCTTCCTCATTAGCAGACATCGACTTTGTGATCCCAAATCTGATACACACAAAATGAAGAAAGCATGCTCAAAATGACATGGTAAGTGAAGGTAAAAGATAACATGTCGAGTATCGAACATATTACAAACAAATATACAAAAGTCAATTGTAGCCATATGATCTCCCGATCAACTCCATACATAACTTGATAAATTGCAGAGTTATAAAGTGGCGCAAGATTCACCACAGTATGTGAATCAAGTCAAAAAGAGTATTTTTCTTTTCCTATGATCCTTAAAATAATCTCACAGATATGGACCAATTTAGACCTTTAGTTTGAATGTATAAAAATCAAACATGAATCAGACCATTTAGGCTCAACCATTTGACAAAATTTATGATAAAAATTCAAGCATAACTCAAGCATCCAATTAGGCTCAGTTTTTCTTGATGAAATCAACCTAATGGATAATGGCCAACATGTACATGTCCTCATGGGTTTTCACCTAAAAATCAGTGATAAAGAAACCCATTAACTAAACAGACCTACTGAAATCAACAACGTAACTTTAGTTCAATGAAAGTGTATTCACTTTTTTGTGATACCTTTTCTTTGAAACCCAACGCTTCATGCTCCACCCTTTGAAGCTCTTCCCTTATAGAATCCTGATTTTTAAAACAGTGTTAATACAAAGTTAAATCGTGTAATTTAAAGTGACTTTAGTTTAGTCTTCAGTCAAAGATATAACTTGCTTCATGCATTTTCTGTCTAATGAATCAAGCATATTACGCAAGTTATCCTTCTCCGTAGCAAGGTCTTCTAAACTCTTCTGAAACAATTTTTTACAAATTTCAGCCTCTTCAAATAATCCATAATCCAAACCTATTTTACTTTGAAATACAAAAGATGAAACATGGGTTGTGAATGATGTAGTTGCGGTGCACTTTTTAGCTTAATTAATGACTGGATTTAACCATTAATAGGAGACTCACGAGTCTACTCCCTCCAAAGTACTGGATATACTCCTTCCAGTTGTCCCCGGTGGCTAAGCCCGCGTTCACGATTAGACCTAATCCTACAGCAAATATTACCTGTTCGATAGTGTTATAGCGTCTCACCATTGTCGAACAGTCATGTCGTTGTACACCAAAAAAGGAGCAAAGGTAGATAGCAGCGCAAAGTCCAGGCTAGTTTGAAAATTTGACTATTTATGATGATTACAAATTTTACTCATAATGATATAAATTACTGACCTTAACAATTTCTGGATTGTTCATTAATAAACCATCCAAATAATGCTAGAGCTTATGACCCACAAGTAGTTTAGCTTTTCATCCTTCCGACCATGTTTTTCCTACCCATTCTCTGTTGTATCTAATGGAAGAGCCTCAGGTGCTCTTGTTTCAACTCGTGGCATTTTACTTGTGCCCTTGATTTCATTATAGTAACAAACTTTCTACAATAAATCAAAATAAATAATAAGTTATAACATTGTTAATCTTGCATACACATTATGATACACAATTAACAACAAATTATACTCTATTTCAATTGAATTTCAGATGTCATGTCATCATTTAAAAGTCCAAACTTCGGGCTATAGATCTCTGCTTGCTATTACTTTATTAATCTGATATTGGCCAACAATGCTATAGGTAAGAATATATTAGTTGACACAGACAAAAGAAAGATCTGAATTAAAAGAGGAGAAAATTACCAAATCACTGGCCAATAAATGGTACTGTAGACGATGAAGTATCACCAACAGATGTATAAGAAGGATTAGCAAAAGCAGCTGTCGATATATACTTGACTGATTTGCCTTAGACCACTTAGCAGATGTGCCAAAGGTGGGATCCCACTCGATAGATTTACGTCAGTTGTTTCCTGGAGCATATCTACTTTACGCCCGTTAAGTGTCCATTCTCGTGCATGTGACCTAATACTTCTACACAACTGCTGTAAGTCCAATAGCAGAACCTCCTTTACCTGTTGTGTAAACTACCCGCTGTCCAGTTTTTTCAACATATCTACATAACAATGTTTTGAAAAACTTTAGTGCTACTACTGATTCTTATATGGTCCAACTGTAGATAAAAAACATGAATCACTTACTTTAAAAACTGAGATTTTTCAGTCCCAGGATCACCTAAAAACAACACATTATTGTCTCCACGCAATCTATGCTTTCCTTGCACATTTTTCTCCTGACCTCCAAACATTATGTCCTCATGACCATTTCATAATCTGTCCAAATTCCCAAAAATTTCAATTTTCAAGTCTGGTGTCAATATATTGGATATTACATGTAACATCAAGTTAACGCATATATAATGGGAGATAGTCTTAAGATGCTTATAACTCTTGACAGAGATTTGCTGGATGCCAAGATATAGTGGAATAGCAAAAAGATAATAGTTCGATGCATGGGTGATGTTGTGGCTACACGACAATAAAAGATGGCGTTATATTATAACCTAAAGTAGGTGCATCGACGTGCAGATATATATAAATCAGTTCTTTTTTTGGAAACGGCAGGTGCATGTCTAGATCATTGGGATGCACTACTCTATCCGATTCATTGCATGAGATAAAAGGGCCATACCTCATATGAGAGCATTGTTTCGTGACAATAGTCTAAGAACCATGCAAACTCCTGAGACTACACTATGAATACAAAGATAATGTGAGATTATTAATGAATGTGGATGTTTAGAATTTTTTTTTTTATATACAAATGAAATATGATGTCTTATATTATGGCATTTCTTTTACATGAGACAGGTGGTTGGGACCCTCTACACACATCATCAGAAATGTGTTATAGTGGATACCCAAGCCAATCGATATACTGGCAACGCTGATCAAATTTTAAACCTTCTCACCATCGATCAACAAATGAGTAGGTCTGCTATGTTTGACCCCATTTTTAAACCGTCCAAGAGCTTGCTTATATATAATTTGACCATAGGAACATTTGAGTTGGACATGTAACAAAAAATAAATATTTATGACATAACCATATAACAACAAATAGATATACGCAATGTCTTGGCTGTAGCTAAGGAGAGGTATGCATACCATTATGAATAGCAGGACCGGAAGGCATAGTTCCAGGAGTTACTGATATCGAACCCAAACGAACGCGTGCTGCAGAAACCATACACTGAATACCACCTTTGTTGTCACAAAGAACACGTTATAAGATCGAAGAGCTTAGCCACTTTAAAGTGGTTGAATTGCAACACATCCAGCATGAAAACTTCAGCTTGCCACTGACTAAATTTAACTCATAAACCTGATCATTATTGTTTATTTTAAAAGTCAATAATAAATACTAAAGAAGATATTCATATTATCTAAGTGTCAAAAGATTGACATCGAGTACAATGATGTATTTCAAAAAAATCCAAGTATTCATTAGCAAGGAAGAAATCTACCTTCTAAGACGAACCTGGCGCGCGACTTTGTATATTAATCTACCACAACCCTCGTCTTGCTGTGAAAAAACTATTCATAACATAGGCCTCAGAAGACTCGTTGTGAAACAAAAAAAAGTATGAAATCGTAAACAGTAAAAAAAAACATTACAACACACCTTATTAGTAGAATTGTCGTAGGGGGAGTGTGCATTATGTCTATTGGTATATAGCTTGTAAAATAGACCAAGCCCGCCTTCTCCCAGTTTGTTGTCAACCAAAAAGTTATCAATGGCCTTAGAATAAGCTAAACAATGGCACCTATATATCTGCCTTGTCGCAAATGCATATGTTATCTTTATCAAGGATCATCACATGCCTGCCTAGAAAAGATGAAAATGAGACCACAACCTTATTTTCAAATAATAATGATGTACTCACCCGACCCAATCAACTTGCCACCTCTTAATTCCAAAATTAAATAACAGAGAGTTAGTGATCACAATGAGCTTACCATCAAGACCAGACTTAAGATAAGACACAATACATCCGCTTTTGGTTTTTTTCGACTCTTTGGTTCATGGATCGAATCTACTCGCTGTAAGTTTCGATACTTTGGTTCTGGTATAATAGCTGATATGTTCCATACCTTCTTTAGCGCCCTTGACTTTAAAATTGCAGCTCCACACAAACCTATAAATCACAAATTTTAAATGCATAAATCATAGTAGAAGCTCCCCATTCAGGTATTTAAATTTATATGTGGCCTTTGCAGCAAAAAAAGGTGGAAATTTTATTAACAAAAAAAACAGTTTACCATTCGCAACAACAGAAGTTAGATTTAGTATATCGCAATGAGACTTAACAGTATTGCTAAAAAAATGAAACTTAACAGTAACATCAGAATTGACAACGTACAACAATGAGATGTTCGCGTTCAGCTTCCATAGTCTGTACCCTTGAAAGCTGGATAATTTACGGTCGCCAGTCTATACACAGAAAATCATATATGATGCATGACTGATGAATAGATGGTGAATGACGAATACGTTTGTGAAAATATGAATGAATGATATTAGGCTTCATGCATCTCAAACTATACATACAGTTAAGTTCCTTTAATCATATTCTCAGCAGTTTTATGCTCTTTGTTTATAGTTTAGCTCTAGAAAAGAGTTAGATACGTGCATAGATCATGAATATGTATAGAATCAAAGATCTTACATAAGCCATCTCATGATGGAAGGGAATTGCATTCTCTAGAGGAGCATCATTAGCAGTGTAACCATCCTACGACTTTGGTTCGAGGCACTGATCAAGATTACCCAAAATTAGTTAGGAAAAAAAAAAGAAAAAACTGAACTTTCACTATTCCATCATATGTTCCCTCAAAAAGAATAATGGCCTTGCATCAGGAAGATAACATCATATGGTGTGCTTTTTGGTTAGCTTTATTAAACGATGTATGAGATGAAACCTTCCTCTTTGAAGCAGATTGCATAACTTCTATGATTCAAATTTTAAGACAAATGAACAGATTGCAAACTTGTGATGAAGAAAACAAAACCGATCATTAGTAGAGATTGTGAGGAAAAAAAATATATTAGGGTTTTAAGAAAAGTATATCATGGATGAACAATTGTGAGAAAAAAAGATATTAGGGTTAGAAAAAGTATATTATGGATGAACTGCCATTTTTTCCCGTATATGTTTTATTAAGGCTGCCAAAATTTTAAGGATTAAATTTGACATTACATAGCTTTATCACTTTTTATTTGCAAACTATAAAACAAATGTTGTGTTGATCTAGTGGTTGAGACACTTGTTAATGTTAGTAGATGTCAGAGTTCGAATCCCATTGCCTCCATGCAGTAGAATTTTTTTAAAAAAAATATTGACCCGAATTTAAATCAAATAAATGGTAAAACATTATGTGATGACATGGCTGATAATGAATTACTGGGCATTGACTGGGCAATGAGGTGGCATTTTCTTCAAATGCCTCCTGTTATATATAATGTAGATATATATATATATATATATATATATATATATATATATATATATATATATATATATATATATATATATATGTAATTTTAATGCAAAAACCGTAGGTTGTCACTTGAAATGTATCAAGAAACTATGGGTGTCATTAATTATAGAATGTCAATATAAATATGTAAACAAAAAATTAATGTATTACTACTAATGTATCAAACGATTAATTGTGTCACTAAATATGTATCAAAAGATTTGACGTGTCACTAGAAATGTATCACAAAATATTGGGTCAAAAAATATAGTGTGTTATCAGAAATGTATCATGAAACTACATGTCACTAAAATGTGTCAAAAATTTAGTGTGTCATCATAAATGTAACAAAAAATTTGTGTTTCAAAAAACTTCACTAAAAATGTGTCAAAAAAGTTGTTAAAAAAACTAGCTTGTCACTAAACATGTATTATAAAACTAAGTTTGTCAAACGGCATAGTTTGTCTCCATATGTATCACAAAAAGTGTGTCATAAAAGAATATTGTGTGTCAATGTATCACAAAAATGTACTCCGTATCATACAAACAAATAAAATAATAATTAAATGAAAAAGTGTAGGCACGTTGTATTTGGTGTACTATGAACTTTGAGGTAAATAAAAGTCCATTAAAGTCTATTAATTTACAAAATTGCCACTATTATATTAAAGAAACCACCAATTTAATGAGAATTAATTCTGATCCATACCGGTTTATCTAACGATCCACAACTATTATATCCTACTTTAAAAGTGTACACCACAATAACGCTCCCCTATATATATATATATATATATATATATATATATATATATATATATATATATATATATATATATATATATATATATATATATATATATACTAGTTGTCATGTCCCGCCTAATAGGCGGGCATGTTTTGTGAGCCCGTTGGGCATATAAGTCTGCCCACTGGGCGGACATGTATTATAATTATCGTGGCATATCTCCTCATAAAGAAAGAAGGATTTGTATGATATTTTTCAATGAAGCATCATGTATAGGCTAAAAACATGCTAAACATAATCAGATTTGTGTTTCATATAGAATTTAGATAAAAGGCTAAGTTAACTCTCGTACCTCGTCGTCATCTGATAAAATAATGATTGGTGTATCCTTATTTAGCCAACCATTTTTCGGAGATGGAAGATCATGTTCTCTTTTCTGCCTCCCTTGCTAAAATTTTAGTAAGAAAAATTATTTTAAATAATATGACAATCTATAAAACATAGTTAATTTTAAAGTACGTACCCCGTGTGATCTTCTACCCGCCATTGTTTGTTTTTTCGTTATCAACTATTAAAATTACATGTTCAATAAGTTGGCATATGGCTTTATTTATAGAACTCGAAGATGAAGATATAGTGGAAATCGTTTATTTTATTTTTATGATTTTGTTATGATTAAAGATTGTGTTTATATTTTAAACATATTTTTAGAGTTTATATGTTGTATACTATGCTTTAAATAAAAATCTGAATAAATATATTTTGTTTTAAATTTATTTTTGACTTTATTTATAGATTTTAGAGATGTGTATATAATGGAAACCGATAATTTTATTTTTATAGTTTATTGTAGTTAGAGATTTCATTTATTTTTTAAACATATTTTTCGAGATAACGATTGTATATATTTTTTAATTATGCTTTAAATATAAGTTTGAAGTTTGTTTTTTTAGTATATATCTTAAAAAAAAGGATTTTTTTTTGTTGTGATTGTATTTTTTCATGTATAATGTATTATTTGTGTATTGTTACATTATGAAATTTAACTAACAATAAAAAATTTAGTTAATGAATCTGAATCTATCATACTTGTTTTTTTCTTTCAACCATTAGCTGATATACATTGAAAATAACATAAGAATTTATATTAAGATATGTATCACTTTTAAACATGGATGTATCCGTTGAATCATTGAAATTTTTAAATAACATTCAAAATACTGGCTATCATAATAATTTCGTATCAATTATATTAAACAAAATAAACATACAATTAAATATCTTCTGATGAGAATGTCAAATGCATATCATCATAAGAATAAATCTCTTGATCTTCATTTTCATCTTCATCTTGTGTGCATTAATATATACGTTATAAAATAAAGATAAATTTAATTGTTCATATAGATTAACATCAACAACATAACATATTGTTAAATATGATAATACATATACAAAACATTAAGAAGTATATAAACTTTTCTCAATGCTTTCATAGACATCAACAATCTTCCCTGTTATTTCTTCAATTTTTTTTGTTCGTTCTTCAATTCTTTGGTGATATTCTAGTATGACTTGTTGATCTTTCTTGTTCATCTCTTCCAAGAACTTCCTACGCTTGTTCTAAGACTCCACCAAGAGTTTCTCAGTTCCATAATTTCCATCATGACATTTTCCCCAAATATCCTGTGGTATATCAAAAATTTTATATTTTTCAGGCATCGGGGGTGGGGGGGGGGGGGGAGAAGTATCCCTTGATCGTTTTGCTGCCTTTTATGCAGATGTTGAAGATGATGACGCCATATGATTTAGAGAGTAGTATATAATGTATATTGACAATATGATACAATTCGTTTAGGAATGGTTTTTATTTATAGAGGTTTATGTTTGTAGGGCATTAAAAGTTGCAACGGTTCAAAAAATGTAGTTAGCAGGCATGTGTTCGTTTTATTAAAATTAATTCCTACACTTTTAGATAATTAGGAGATATCTGTTTATATTTCATAAACTCTTTCATATACATCTTTTACGTCTGAAGATACATTCTAAATTTTTTAAAAGATTTGTAAATTACAAACATTTGGATTTAATTGGAAAGTTGATTTGATTCCAAATTCATAGTTCCTATTAATCTATTTATGCGTATGCATTAAATACGAATTTATTTATTTTAAATAAATATTATAAATATTTCTAAATAGAAATAGTAAATATCATTTTATTTTTAAAATTATATCATGTTTGTTATTTATGGTTAACATATGTGTTAAACATTTAATTAAATTGATACAATTTTTTGCATATCAATCAACTAAAAAAACAAGTGACCATTTAACACATACATTTGATGCAAAGCAATAAATCGATAATAGTTTCAAATGTAATAGATACTCCTATGGATGTAATCAGAAATTTACCAATACTAAACGTTATAAATAAAATATTAGGAAATTCTACTGCGTATGAAAGAAACTACAAACAATCATGACCATCGATTTGTTTCTTAACATCATTTATCTTCTCTTGATACTCTAATACTTTTATCCTCCGCTGATCAATTGCCTCTTTACATTCCAATATTTGTTGTTCGTTACTTGCATTTTCTTTTTCCATCACTTTAATTGTTCGCCTAAACTGATCAATATATATTATTGGCAGAAAATACCTTCTTTTGGGTTCTGATGAGGGTTTTTTTGGGTGGAGAAACACTTCGTGGGCGTTTACTTGAAGATTTTGATGGTGAAAAAAACTCCCGACCCATTGAGAAAATTTTTAGTCACACGAAATTATAAAAGAGTTGTAAATGTCTAATTGCCTTTAAGATCGATTAGCATTTATAGATGATGAAAAGATGTATAATATACAATGAATATTTTTAAAATTGAAGCAAAATTCGGTATACCATATATATACACCACTATATAATAGCATATATATATGTTAACAAAATATTAGCATTCGATAAGTAAAAATCTAATTTTATTTTTTCCATTTAAATAAAAAAAACCAAACGAATATGAAACCCTTTTTTTAGGATACAAATATTTAACAATTGGTAAACCAAATTCATATATGTTCAAATCTTTCAAAAATTTAAAACAATTATGATAAATTCATAAGTATCATGTGAATTTGTTTCTAAAAATTGTTTATTTTTTATTACTATTTTTTTTCATTTTCTTATAATTGATACATATTTTGTACTGGGTTTTTTAAGGATTAAATGCTTTTTACTTGTTGTTGTTGTTGTTGTTGTTGTTAACTCCACTCCATTTTTATATGTTTATCTTGCCGCTAACAATATACCACATGTTATCTTGAAGTGCTTCATCGTATTTGTGCATATCACTCTTCCTAATGATGCATTGTATGCAGTTTGCCTAGTGGAAACAACAAACCGTTAGTATATGAATCATTAAAATGAAACACTTAATAAATAGTTTAGACTTAATTCTCACTAACCTTATCATTGTTCACTAACCTTTTAAATGTTCATTGTTGAGATGTTGAGATATAAAAAAGCGAAAAAATGATACATTTTTTTTGGTTTTGGATGTTGATGTTATTGAGTAATACTCTGCTTGTGGCTGTGTCTCCATATCTTTTGATGTTTCCCTTGTATATTAAGCACGAATTGGTGATTTGGTGGATGATTTTAGTGGTTGTCGTTTAGTTTGTTAAAAATGTGTTTCGTTGATGGTAAAAAACTCTTTTGCTAAGGTTAGTGAACATTGATAAGGTCAGTGAGGATCAAGTCTAAACTATTTATTAAGTTTTTCATTTTAATGATTCATATACTAATGTGAACAAACTTTTTTGCTACATCGGGCGATGAAACAACTATAGTTGCTCTACTTCCTAGCTTAAGTGACATTAAAGGACCATAACGTTTAGAAAGTGTAGCGAGAGAACCATGTGCCTTGTGATTGAGTTCTAAAAAGTTTCTGATTATTGGAAAAGGGTAAGGTCCCGTTGGAAGCCGATAGTTATGGCGGCCGGAGATAGTGTGAGGTAGACGACTGTTAATATGAACGAAATTAAGAGAAAGAGGGTCGAATAATCCATTCGTCTGCCGTTTGTCTACAAAGTAATATAATGTCAGAGTATAATTGGAAGTGTTATCATCATTTGAATTTTAAATAAATTGATACAGTTTTTTATTTTTACAAAAATTCAATTTATAATAATTTGACATAAATAAATATTTAGATAGTAAACAATAATAGAACACAAAAACATGTAAACTTATGATTCATCAGATATCGGGTAATATTACACATATGTCTGAGAATACTGATATAGGACAAGCAGAGCAAAATAGAGGATATTTGATCAGATGAAAATCTCATCCACAATTCAGACCTTCATTAACCTTTGCTTGAACATCCTATGTAACCAAAATTCTATATAACCTTTGTAGTGACAATGTACTTATGGGAACTAAGATTATTGGTGATTCCTCATGCGTTTATTTTGAAATTGTATGTAAAATATTGGTGATAACTAAGTTGAGCAAAAACATAATACATTGAAATCAAAATAAAATGCCGCAAACAGAATAGGATATATAACAATGGAATACAATAATTAAAATTTTCATTTCATTAATAAAATTAAAGAAAAAAAATATAAACATAACAATAGACAACATAAAATAATCTAACAGCTAAACTTATGAATCTTTTCTTGATCATAAGCTAGATGAAGATTGTCATAGTCAATGTGATCTAAAGGATCATCATTGCTGACAGATTTTTCCTCTTCAAGTTTAGCCATCTTCTTTCTTCTTATTACTGCCTTAAGCTTTTTTGCTTTGTACTTTTTACTTTCCTTCTTTTCATTTTTTTCCCATGCCTTCAACTTCTTCTTCCTCAAGGCATCTAATTTTCAAAGCCACCATACTGCAGGATGTGGTTTGCCTGATGAAGCCGCTGTAAAACATAAAGGAAATAAAGGTTTAGAAATGGATGAAAGAAAATGATGCTACATTTATATAAATACAGATGTTTGTAGAGATAATATAAAACTGGTAAATCTATATAAGAAACCAAAATAGCAAACCTGTTTGATCCATTTGCAGATTAGTATACTATTTAGAATTTGTCTGTGAATGATGAAATGCAGTAAAAAGATTGAAGTTTTATAGGCCTATGAATTCGACAGCCAATTAATTGTGGAATTTGGAAGGTTAAAATTTAAAATTTGACCATTAAACATGTACACATTTATCCTTGTAACATAAATGAAGTTGCTGTAATTTACTTTAACTATGTTAATCATTACCTAAAAATGGTTTATTTGAACAATGCATTTAAATAGGTTTATTTTATTTTTTAAAAATTTATAAAGATTTGTTGTTCTAATACATATTGTAATTATCATTTGTTTGTAACAATCGTTTCAAATTATAATGTAAAAGTTATAATCTAATAAAAATTTTTGTATTTCCAAACTAAATAAAGTTATAATAAAGTTAAATGAAACCATTAACAGTTATAATAAAGTTATAATGAAGTTGTATTCAAATTTTGGGTGTTTTAACAAAATGAACTACTGAAACATGTTTAAGTATAATATACAATACCTCATTAATCTCAACATAAGAATTAGTATAAATTTGTTTGAAAACATGTACTGTTGTTTAACTATATGTTAAAAGTCTATGAATGAAATTGGACCTCTTCATCAAGAACCGAGTTTGAAATACTTGATTGTATCAACATGTTAAGTCATCTTTTAAACTTGCTATATACAACTATTACCGGTTGGTAACTCAATGGCTTATTTGGGCGACTAAAATCTTAAAAAATAAACACTACATTAACTTATTGGAATTAGAATATTACATAATAAAATTAAAACATCACATAAACATAAACTTAAACTTTAATTGTAATCTGGGTGATCCCAAGTTTCAGAATTTCTGGAGTCATAACCATCGTCATACACAGAGTAGTTCGTAAACTTATCTGCTTATAACTGGGCTTCCAACATGCTCAGTTTTCGTTCCTTATCAGAGTTCCTGACACCATCATCACTTGCCACATTTTCTTCAAAAGTTAGCTGAAAAGTTGTGTATCCAGAATGCAAATCTTATATCATAAAAAATAATAAATCATGCAAAATTATTATAAGTTTTAAAGAGACCTACATGTTGTTTTAAGATTCATTACATCAAATGTGGTAACAATAATTGTTACTATTAAAGGATGTTGATACAATATCAACAGTGCATAAAATTAAATAGATTATAAATAATTATAATTAACCATTTGTTTTTTAACATTGTTTATCGTCTCTTGATGCTCCAATATTTTTTCCCTTTACTGATCAATTGCCTCTTTACATTCCAATACCATTTGTTCGTCGCTTACGATTTCTTCTTCCATAACTGTTATTTGCCTCCTAAGCTGACCAATATATCGTATTGGTAGAAAAGACTTCACATCCACTTGGTCTCTTTTTGAATTTTATTTGACTTTGATGAACTTCTATTTGGTCCTGACACTGATTTAAAAGTAATAAATTAAGTAACATAGTATAAACACCATATATAATGGATCTAAATAAAATATTAACATGTTAAATAGCAATATTATCAATCACTAATATACTAATAATTTAATACATAACTGTCAAACATTTGAAAAATAAACCATAATACCTTGCAAACGTTTTTTTGGTATTTCATCTTCGATAATGGGTGTCTCCATTTGTGAACTCTGCTTTCTTTTACCTTTCAATGCTGTAAAAGTAAAAAATATATATGCTAAATTACAAACAAATCAAAATATGCATAAAAAATTTAATAATATATATACCAGTTGAATAACTTTTTAAGTTTTTGTTTCCCTGTGTTGTAGGTTGTTCTTATTGCTTAGATGCTGAAAAGTAATCAACAAACATGAATCATAACTTGAATATCATAAACTGTATATAGTAAATACTTGATGTCGAAACTACCTTGCAAAGAATTATCCGCATTCTTGTTTTTATTAACATTAGAAAGCCTTAAAGAACGTCGTTGTGGTTGCATCTTGTGCTAGGTTTGTGTATACGGTTTTGTATGTTTATTGTGTTAGGTTTTTTTACTGTATATACACTAGTACAAAAACTGGTATTTGTCACACATATTTACGTGACTAAATGTATCAGAATAAAATAAACAGCCACACTTGATCCGACTTGTGTGACCATTTCAGAATTCTATTGTCACACATTTGAATATTTATGTAACTAGAGGTAACTGGAAAAAAATGGGATTATTTAGTCACTTATAATTTAGGATGTGTGACAGATACAAATGAGTTTGAGACATTAGTCACACTATATATATACGTATGTGACAAATATATGTCACACAATTGAATAGTGTGACCAAAATAGATATATGATCACATGAAGTAATTGTGTATGTGGCTAAATTATATAGTCAAGTTTGTCACACATTATTTAAACGTGTCTGCTATTCTTTGCTGAATATTTAGCCACATAGCGTTTGAAATGTGTGACAACTGAAAAGTAAGTTTGAAGCGTTAGTCACGATATACATTTAATAATGACAAATATATATGTCCGACACTTGAAGAGTGTGACCAAATGTCATATATGGTCACACTAAACCATAAAAACATGATTAAGTGTAATGAAAATTCGATACATATGGTCACGTAAGTTAATATGTGTGTCTAAAGTTTAGTGTGTGTTTGCTTGCCAAATCCTAATGTGTATAGTCACACTTAATTGAAGCACGATCATGTGACTATAGGCTTTACAAAAAAAATAAAATAAAAAAAATAAAAAAATAGTCACATTGTAATTGTAGTCTTTACAATAGTCACACCATATCAGAAATGTGTATCTAAATGATGTTTATGGCCACATTATAAGGGTATTATATGTGACCAATACATTCAAAATAGTCACACTGTGAAATATTCATGTGACTATTATTTAAAGCAAAATGTGAAGTCAATTATCATTAACATTGATATATATTAGTTACATTGAGTTTTTGGCTCTTTCATACATTTTGAAGATCTCATCATCTGAGTATCACTTTAATTGAACAAGCTTCCAACCCTTCATATTGTTTAGATAGTGCTCATAGTACTTCCTCTTTTGCTTAACTGTTGGACGACTGAGCACTTTTCTCTTCTTTCTTTGATTGAGATAAAATTTCTTCTTTTCAGCTTCATAATTCCTCTTCCATTCATCTTTTTGTTCTTGAGTGTACTCTTGTACTTCTTCTTTTATTTGTTTCATCAGTGCAATATCAGCATCACCTTTAATCCTTTCTTCATCCCAAGAATCCAAGAGTGCTTTTGTTTTAGCCTCATCTTCAGCGTGTTTCCTTCTTTTTTCAAGTACCATCTGATTGTCCTCTACAAACTCAGCAGCCAATTTTTTTGCAGCAGCTTCATCTACTTCAAGTTGCTTGTGTTTGGGCCAATACTCAAAAGGAATATCCTTTAAAGGATCATGCTTAGGCTCTTCAACCATAATACCTTTGCCTTTGCCTTTATAACTTGGGTCTTGTACACTCTTCTTGATTGGTTGAGTTGGTTCTCTAATCACCACATCTTTGACAGGTACTCTTGGTTGTCGTGGTGGTGGTTGTGATTGTTCTATTGGTAGTGGTGATTGTGGCACTGCTTGTTTAAATTGTGTCTTCAATAGAATCATTGCTTCGGCCAAAGAGTCATCATCATCACTAGCAACAGGAACATTTTCCTCAGCAGTAGTATCTTCCTTGGCCATTTCTGCACTTGCACCAGCAGTAGAATCTCCCATGCCTTTGATTGCTGCTTCCATAACAACCTCATTACCTTTATTATCAGCAACCACATACTCATCATCATTCTCACCAGAATCCACATCCATATCCACACCAATGTCATCACCAGCAGCAGCACTATCAACATTTTCCATAGCTTCCCCTGAATCCTTGGTTTCATTCCTCCCCTGTTTGGGATCATCCTCCCCCAAACTTATGCTTTTAGATGAACTAATCCTTTGTGTTGTGCCCACTTTTTTCAGTCTTTTGAATGACCTGGTTCTTGACCCCTTCTGACCTCCCAATTGCTTAACCCTCAGCTTCAAACCTTTAATTACGTCCCCCTGAGTATCTGTGATTTGTTTTAGGCTAAGAACCTGTTCTTTAAGTTTGGTACATTTAACCATCAATTCTTTAACAAGTTCCATACTATCCTCACCACTTCTATCCTCATCACTTGCATTATCCCCCTTGGTTTCTTGGCACCTGCGGTTTCCTTCACCTGAATCAGTTCCATTGGAACTTGATTCATTATAAGTTCCTGAACCTTCACCCTTCTTATGTTGACCTAGTTCCAACATTGCTTGAAACAATGGTTTAACTATGACAGGAAAGTCCTTACCATTTCTCTTAATGTTAGAAAAGACCTTTTTAATATGAGAGTGAACAGGATAAACCTTGTCTTGAACTCTCTTATTTTTAAACTGTTTGTCTATAAGAAGTTGCAAAAATCTTGGATATAAGTAATGTTGGTTTGAAGAATTATCCAAGGCTTTAACCACATGATCAAAAATTAATTTTGAAAAATTGAATTTTTCTTCATTTTTAGCCAAGCATATAAGGGCAGAAGCCATGTTACTACTAAACTCATTCCAACCAGTAGTCTTTGGCCTAAGAAACTGTAACAAAGTGTGAATTAAGAATTTCCACTGTGGGGGAAAGCCACCTTTATTAAATTTCAAAGAATCATTTTTTCTTACATGCCCCATCTCTTGAAGGTTTTCAAAAATTGTGGAGTCTGGAAGATTCTCAATTCCATTAACATCTCCTAGATGAAGAACTTCTCTAACAGGTGCCTCTGTAACAATAATCTTCTGCCCATCCACACGGGCATGAATCTGTACTTCCTCATCAATAGTTTTGACCTTTGCAGTAGCCCAAAACTGTTTGATGTTGGAAACATATACAGTAGGGTTAACTGTTAATGCATACCGAATATGAGTAGCATTGAGAAAATCAACAACTTCAGTGAACTCTTCATTCTCCTTGGTGGGCTTTTGCAAGAATTCAATCATGTTATGCTGGTTGGCAAAAGACAGAGTCAACATTATGAAATTTGAAAATTTGTGTAGGGTTTTGCTGGGAATTGCAATTAATTGATAAAATCAAGCAATGGTTTTATGTTTGATAGAGTTTTGATCAGATAAAAACATTTGTGTTAAACTGTGAATGATTGAAGTGTACAAACCCTTAACCGTTCGTATTTCTAAAACAGTACCCTGCACTCTCAAAAATAGCAGAACAACCCTTAGCCGGACTAAGTTAGGCTTAGCAGCACTAAATTATGCCTAGCAACACTAAGTCAGTTTCAACTCGAAACAACTTATTTTTCAGGACTCCAACACTTTTCTCAGTTTATCCTGCAAAATATTAGTCCCAAAAACACAAAACCTAACTCATTACCCGAATCACAATAATCACATCATCAATTACACTTAGCAATACTATTTATAACTAGCAACATTAACACATCATTTCTGGATTTTAACAATTTGACATATTGGTAGCAACTTAAATATGATATTGTGTTTTGGGAATTTGTGTTATTGATTTGTGTTTAGGTTATGGATTTTTGCAAATTATGGTAGATTCATACTATTTAGACCTCCAACTTTATGAAACAAGGTCTCATAAAAAATACTGCTTTTATCCAAGAAACCAAACACACCTTTGACAGTTTGACATCACAAGCAACCATACAAGGTCTCAAAATTTTCATTGATATTTTTAAAAAGCTACAACCATTCATAAAAGCTGCAAATATAAATATAATTATCCTACCTAAATACTAAAGATACTAAAAACATAAAAATGTCATCATTAAAAACTGCTTCACTCCATTTCACACCAACTTGTTAAAACCAGAGCTCTACTCCTTGCGTTTCATCCTTTTCCTTTCCAGGAGATATTAAAACTTAATTTCAAGATCGCTAATCCTGTTTTCCAGATTCAACGGGTCTGCAAATGCAAACCCATCTTGTTGACCCCCTGGTTTTGATGCACCACCACATTTTGATGCTCCACCACATTTTGATGCTCCATCACATTTTGCTACTGATCCTCTTCATTTTGCTGCTCCACCACATTTTATTGCGCATCCTCTTCATTTTGCTGCTCCACCACATTTTGTTGTGCATCCTGTTGATCCTCCTCAACCTCTTCATCTTCTTCCTCCACCTCCACATCATTCAGTCCCCAACGCTCATCCCAGTAAAAGTCTTGTCTATGCAGCCATTTCAAAATTATTGTCCTCATCCACGTATCTACTTGCCTATACGACCCATATTCATAAACGGGATCATACCCGAAATGATTAAACACTGCGTCCCATAGCAAACTGTTGTTTAATACCCACTTGTACTCTTCTGCATCATTTTGAAAGTTACCATTTTCTGCCATTGTTGAAGTTTTCTTTGAAAGTGATATATGTGTTTGTGTGTGGTCTTTGGTATACAATAGAGAGGTATAAATAGGCTGGAGAGGTAGATGAGCGGTTCCCAAGACTTTTGGCGGGAAAAGGGATCGACCAAAGGCGCCTAAATCACACTGTGAATTGAAGATATTTTAAAACTGTTCCTAAAGATAAGGAATTGAGTGTGGTACGCAAAAGTCTCCCCTTTCCTTTTACCATGTCTTGACTTACCAAGTACAATGAGTTGATGCAACAACTACTTGTATCTCATGCTTTATGAATAATAAACTTCCAAACTCAATATTTCCAACAATGATTTGGGATCGGGTTTTGACCCGAGGGAATAAATGTTTGACTGTGACTCGAAAAGAAATAGTAACTAGTTTGTTGCGACTTGATATTGAATCGACTTTAGAAGTATCTTTTGAATTTGAATGTTTTTTTAATCAATTATGTTATGTTTCTTTGAAGTTTAATGTTTTTGTGTTCAAAGAAAACTTATGTTATGTTTCTTTGTTAATCAAGTTATCGATTACTATATGATCAAGTTATGTTTTTGTTGATTAATTATGTTATGTTGCTTTGTTGACTATGTTATGATGCTTTGTTAAAAGTCAAACAAAGATTGTCCAACTTGATTGTCATTTGCAAAAGTCAAAGAGTCTCCAAGTGAATTTGGGCAATTCTGGGTAATTACTATCAAAAGATAACTAATAGCCAAGCATGATTGTCACTTTGGGTAATTTTTGGTAGTTTTGTTCCTGTACATTCATTTGCTTAAGGTCAAACAGGATAGTCAAATTGTACCATTTTGGGTAATTACTGCCAAAAGATATCGAGTAGCCAAAAGATCAAGATCAGTTAAATTTACAAGCAAACACTTAACCATTCACCAAAAAGATGGGGTACATGAGCCACTACAAACCACACAATCTAGCCATAAACACTATACTACTTCAGTACAAGTAGCAAAGAAACCACAAATGCAAAAACACAAAGTGTTGACTTCCAAACACTGACTTTCTTTAATGCATTTGTCAACTCTGCCTCCAATTCTTCAATCCTTCTTTGATGATTAACTTCAATTTGAACCTCATGCCTTTGATTGGGATTGAGTTTGCTATACATCTCAAACAAATGCATCTTGTACCAATCACATTCCTCCTCTAGATCATACCAATCAAAATTTTCACATTTCTTCGTACCCGATTTCTAAACTTAAAAAATGTAGTATATTAAACATTTAAACTTAATAATCTATAAACAAAACGTATCTGATAACTTACCCATCGATTTTGGCAGCAAATGAAACGTCGAGCAGGCTTGGATGGTGTCCAAGATGTTACCACCATTGCTGGCCTGTCACATTTGCAGTAATCATCACAAAGATAAGACGACATGAGTTAATTTGATTTTGATTTGGGATTTATTATGATTTTTTAGAGTGTGTTAAATTAGGGTTTATGTATAGTGGGGAATTGATTTGCACACTTTATAAATTGATTGGGACACTCCATCTGTGCATTAAATACTTGTACAGTATTAAACACTCTGCTTCAACTGCTTGTACCTTGAGTGTGCAAATAACTTTTTGAGTGTGCAAATCATTAGCCGTATGTATAACAGAAGATCAAGAATTGACGGCCATTAATCCTTATTCGGGTCAATTGGGTCGACCCCGAACCCGAGTTAGCCAAATATTTTCAACCCGATACGGGACCTTATTTAGTATTTGGGTTACTCGGGTTGACCCGAATAACCCGAATAAAAAGGAGAAGGACGTATGGAAATGCAAAAATCATACAAAAATGTACGAAAACATAATAAACGTTTCATAATGTCTTAACACAGAGGAAAGCATTCAGAAAAGCTTAGAACATATGAAAACGAGCGAAAATTGCCGAAAACGTTCAAAATGGATGAAATCGGTCGAACACGGTCACAATCGGTCGTAGTCGGTCTAAAACGGTCTAAATCCGTCAAAATCTGTCAAAAATTGTCAACGTCGGTCAAAAACTAGCGAAATCGATCAAAATCTATTGAAAACAGTAAAAAAGGGATGAAAAACGTTACAAACGGATGAAAACGTGAAAAAAAACAAAACGTATAAAATGTTGTATAGTATTTGTCTTAGTTTACAAAATCCAATGCACATGACCCATGACCCATGCTAATTACCCATTGTCGATCACCAATCATGTATTGAACGATAACATGAAACTATACGCCACTACAACCCAATGCACATGACCCATTACCTATGTTAATTACCCATTATGATCAACCGTCATGGATGTGTCGTAACATGACACTCTAAGCAACTATAACCCAATGCATATGACCCATATGATGTCAAATACCCATTATTGAAATGTGACCAGTGATAACCTAATGCATATGACCCATGACCCATGTGAATTAGCCATTATCACTGGTCATGCATGGGTTGCACCGGCTTGGTAGGTGTATAGTTATAGTGTGAATGTTATATGAATTGTATTTGAAGTTATTTAAGGCGGTCATGCATGGGTTACACCGGCTTGGTAGGTGTATACCGTTTGTCACAGACACTAAGAAGCAAGTATGCAGGGACCTCCCGATCATGTTATCCGGGATCGAGAAAGTTTGAACTCGGCTTGAGCTTGACTCGAAAAGCTTGGTTTATTTGTAAAGGTGTGTTTTCTTACACAAATTAAAATTGAAATATAACCTAATAATCGAATTCGGTTCACCTTCGGCTTGAAAATCTTGATACATTTATAAATAACTATTTACACTAGTACGCTTACATACAAAATATATATAAAAAAACATATGTATATCACTTACAAGCTCGAAAACTCAACAATAACTCGAGTCGAACTTTTATAAGGTTGAGCTCAACTCATTAAACATTTAACTTCATTTGATAGGCTTGAGCTTGAGCTCAAAGCTGGATAAGAATCAGCTCGAACGAACTCTTGTTGGAACACAGAAATACAAGTAGTTTACTGGATTAGATATTCCACCCCCAAGACACTTGTATAGTCTCGGGGGGGGGGGGGGGACTAAAAATGTTGTGGTATCACAACTTATGTTAGGAATGGTTAGGAGGTATCTCAACCTTATGCTTGTCTACTATAAATACTCCCTACTAGCTTCACTAGTAGGTGTGTGTTCTCATTAATAAAATATCTTTAGCATCACTGCTCTCTCTTCCTTCTCTCTAGTTTCTCTCTCTAACATCACCTCCACCATGGGTGTGACCAGTTACTATTTCGGCCGTCCACCCGACACCACGAATAACATCACCTAAACTAGATTTATATGGACCAACAATTGGTATCAAGAGCTAACCGGCGGTTTAGGTTGTTTAGATTATTCGTTGGTGTTTCGTGTTGCTGTTCGTATTATCAGTCCAAAAGTCCAAATATTGTCCTTGTTTTTCTGGTCTCACAAATGGTACGAATCTGTCATTCTTTTGGTATTCAAATATCTGGTATACTCCAAAGCTTATTATTTTAATGTTTACACTAAGTTATATCAAGACTTACTATAGTTTTTAACAAGGTTTGTGGTAAGAATCAAATATTATGGTCAGATTCATGTTTTATGGGTTTTCAAATCTGGGAAAAATTGCTAGTATTTTTGCTCACAATACAAGTCTCGTATTGTCTGTGATGGCAGTTCTGCGATGGCAGCTCTGCGACGGCATACTGCGATAGCTACAGTGCGAAACTTCAATTACCCACGTTTTTATGAAAGAAAATGCTGCCAAAATCTTGACTTGCGATGCGAGAGAACCACAAAACCTCTGTGATACCACAAGATACAGAAAAGTCTCTCAGTTGACTGTTTGACCAAGAAACTTCAACCTTTATCAGTCCATAAACGTCAAATGAAAAAAAAAAGATATCAAAAGAGATTTAAAATATACGAATTAACTATCATGAATCTCTACAAACAAAAGTGAAACAACCACATCAGTTTCCGGACAGTCAACATAACCACATCAAAAACAAACTATTATCACTTCCCAAATCCATCTCTACATCATACAATACACAATCAGCCATGACACAAATACCTTCAAGATTATACGATCTCAATTTTTCTTTATACATAATCACAGATCCGTTGTCAAGAACAAGTGTATAAGAAAAATCATCATTGATTTGTTAGAAGGCACACTTCTTTTTAATTATACAAAACTTATAGAGAAAGGTGTATACCAATCATGTTATACCCGTTCTTCCATTTCGTTAAAAGAAACTCATAACAATAACTAAAGGAAGATACCTACACGAGACCTCTAGTGAGATCTTTGATGATGTACTGAAGAAAAAAGGGTGTCTTCGTTGTATGTTTTTGTTTGGGTGTTCAATTATGAGAAAGTGTTTGTGTCTCGGTGGTGTACTATGAAATGGTATGGTAGGCAACAACGTGTGATTCGAGGAGTATAAGGAAGGAATAAATTTTTGTTGTAATGTAGCGTTTATGAGCTATAAGGATGCTATGGTTGGAGGGATAAGGTTGGTTGACGTGTTTTATTTTTGGAGTTATAAGGTTGGTGTGTCTATTCATGGAGTGATAAGGAGTTATTTTGTTCTGTGACTGGATTTGTTCTGATGTTATAAGGATGGATATATACAGATCTAGTTGGGAGAGATAAGGTGGGTGGCGAATTATTTTGTGATTAGGGTTACATAAGTTTAGGGAAATGAGTTTATATAACCTAATTTTAGGGTTGTTTCAATTGAGTTTAATGATTTATGGGCTTACATGACTTTAAATTGGTTGGAAATGATGGAATTATTTCCTGAGACTTAAACTAACTTTGGGCCTCACGAATTTCTTGGTATAATGTAATAACAGGTCCGAATTCTTGGGTTTAATTTTTTATGGTATTGGACTTAATGGCTAGTGGGATTACATTATTTGAAAACTGTAAACAAAAATGGTTGTTGGAATATATTTTTGACATATTTTTGGACTATGAAGATCGGACTTGGACTATGGACAAATAAAACTTACAGGGTTTGACTATTTTTTTTGGGATAAATTTGAACTACTCGATCGATTAGAAGTTATTTTTTTGAGATCGCGTTTCGCTACGAGATCATTTGAGCTTAACGGAATTGAGAAATTATGGTCGCTTGGTTGGTTTGTTAATTTATGGGTTCGTGTACTTAGTATCTCAAATATCTCGGGGTTGGTTGGATGCACGATGTTTGAAGATCCTTCTCGAGCATATTCAGAGTGATTAAACTTGGCTATCTAGTTATATCTGTCAACAGGTTTACGTTGTGGTCACACTGAATATAACTATCACTTAAAGGAGTTACGTTGTAGTGCTCAGTGTCACACGAGATGTGGATAGCTCAAGAGGCGGATATATACATTAAAGGATGGAAGGTTGGGTATATACCACCACCTAAGGAGTTTTGAGTGTTTCTTCCAAATAGGTTCTTAATCATAAATTCGTGCAAGTTTAAGTCGCGAATTTGTCTATTATCAAGCTTCATCAAGAGATTGTCATTTTTTGAGCTTCTAACGGGATTGTAGTACAAGATCTTCTCAAGAATTGGTCAGACTTAAAAGACACGAGGTGGAAATTGTTAGAGACGTGTTTCAACTTGTGCTCCTATAAAGTTGAACACGCTACATCAAGTGCTTTAGGCATATTACGAGCTTCATTTCATTCTTCAATTGCTAAACCATTGATGAGGATACAAAGAAGGATTTACAAGAGAGTTTTAATTACCATATTCTTCACAGTAATTTTGGGCCTCAACATATATTCTACAAATCACAATCATCAAGGAATCTCAAATATGGCAAAAACGTCATTGCATGCCATTTTTGAGGGGGAGAATAGGCATATATCAGAGTTTCCTGATCATTTAAACTTTCTCTTCGTTTGTGGGACGAGTAATGTGTATGCTGGGGTTATAAATCAAGAAGGGATCGAGCTTAATTACACATGTCGGGGAGATTGAAGTCAACCGTGCCGAAATATCCCGTGGTTTATTACCTTGTTCGAGTTCTACTTTGGCCTCTGGGATTCGAACTTGGCATTATCATTTAGTACTCCAGTTGATTGGTTGATTCAGTTGAACCTTAAATATTCATACTGCTTCTGATAACTCTCAAATATAGCAAACACCATGTCTGCTATCTTTGAGGGGGAGAACAGGTTTATACTGTTCTCTGTTCCGGTTTACGTTTCCATGAAATAAAAATGTGTACATGCAGTGAGTTAACAATATAGGGAAACCATGGTTGTTCGCTCTGTTTCGAAGTTACTCGGTTACAAATAGTAGGATACCGTAGTTGGGTGATCAGAACTTGGTATATCATTTGGAATTTCATTGGATCGGTTAAAGTGGATTAATTTAGATGAATAAGAAGACGGTTGAAATCAAGACCCTCAAATGTGATCATGAATTTAAAGTTTTGCATCTATAAAACGGGATGGTCAGTTTGAGGGGGAGCCTATTTAGAAACTTCACAAGTCTTTGAAGAAGCTCTTTACATATGATGGTCTAATTGAGGGGGAGCAAACTTAATTAGTCGTCATCTTATGACTTCTAAACAAAACGGTTCAGGACTCGCACCAATACCTACATCATCAACACTAAAGCTTAATGAGACTTAAAATGAAGAGTTAGATGGTTTGTTTGAGAACTTCTTTGATGAATCATGTGGAGGAAATAGGATGAAGATGTCAATACTATCCGCTGCAACTCCAATTATTGAAGTTAATCCTCAAGAAGACATTCCTTCTCCAGTATCCGGTTCATCAACAACTACTTATGAAGATGTTGATCATGTACCAGATACCCCTCCATCAACACAAATTTAACAAGAACTTTCTTCAAACAATACCACTTCAACCTCCTACCAGAATGTTGATGATCAAGAAATTACTCATGCATCGTTTGAAGAATAACCTTCATTAATCCATTTGCGACTCCCAAAGCTGAGGTCGATGAACCCTAAGAGACATGATATGTGAATCCTTCAAACAAGCATATGTTTTACCAACCACATCCGCAAAGAAGAAGATTGACTCAAGATCACCCTTTAGAACAAATGTTTGGAAATCCTTCTCAACCCGTTCAAACAAGATGTGCTTCACTAGACATCTATTTCTATAATTCAATTCTGAGTCAAGAAGAACCTGCCAACGTCAAAGAAGTACTTGCAGATACCTAATGGTTTATCACAATGCAAGAAGAAGTTAATAGATTCATACGCCATGACATTTGGAGAAAGGATCCTTAACCTTTTGGAAATTCACAATTGCATTGAAATGGATTCTGAAGAAAAAGTTAGATGAAGACGGGGAAGTAATCTGCAACAAGGCTCGCCTAGCTGCTAAAGGTTACACTTGAAGAAGGAATTGACTTTGATGAATCAGTTGCACCAGTAGCAAGGATCGAAGCAAAATGCTTATTTTTGGCTCATTCAACTCAAAAATCTTTCATTGTGTAGCAAATGGACGTGAAAATGGTCGTTTTGGATGGGGAGTTAGATGGAGAGGTGTATGTGAGTCAACCAGAAGGCTTTGTTGATCCCGACAGCCCGGATGACATTTATGTCCACAACAATGGCATTTATGGACTCAAGCAAGCATCAACGGCATGGTACAAGGTGTTGTCAGAATATCTGCTCAAACACAAATTCGTCAAAGGTTCAACCGTTCCAAACTTTGTTCTTATAAAGAAAAGGTGACAACATCATGCTAATCCAAATTTTTGTCGATGATATTATTTTTGGATCGAAATATCCTGGATTTTGAAAAAACTTTGAAAATATCATCCGACAGAAATTTGAGATGAGCATGATGGAAGAGTTAAAATTCTTCTTGGGTCTACAAATTTACAAAACTCCTCGTGGTATCTTAATTTATCAAAACAAATACACGATGGAAATTTTGAAATTTTTTGAAATGAAACAATCCAAATCTGTAAGTACACAAATGCTACACAAGCCTAAACTAGATGAAGATAAACAAGGTAAACCAGCTTATGCTACAGTCTACCGTAGTATGATTGGTTCACTCATGTATCTTACATCTAGTAAGCTTGATGTTCATTTTGATATCCGCGTGTGTACCCGTTACCAATCAAGGCCAACGGAAAAGCACACTACTACTGTAAAAATGGATCTTTCGGTATCTAAAAGGAACCATGTACATGGGGCCTTGTGGATCTGAAAGATTCCGGTTTCGAACTAATTGTCAATTCTAGATGCAGATTATGCAGGTTATCAAATTGATTGCAAAAGTACTTCAGAGGCTGCCTATTGGGGGAAGAAATAATATACTCTTAGAAGGATTTATCTACTATTTGGACATTGGTCGTATGGATTCGTATGCATACTTGTTAAGGGATTCATTGGGTCGATGAACATTGGTTAGATAAATTCTTGCCGGATATTATTATTCTACTCCATTTATGTGATGAGATGCTTAATTCATGGGGGGAAAAGTTAATCAGCTGGTCTTCAAAGGAGCAGAATCACACTGCATTATCTGTTACAGAAGCTGAATACTTATCTATGTCCGATTGATGTACATAAGTGAAAGATACCAACAGTCTTCATCTGAGTTTCGAACTGATTGTTAGCAGAAAGAAATGGTTCTTCGTCTAAGTCTCGAATCGACGGTTAGCAGAAAGAAATAGTTATTCATCTGGGTCACGAATCGACGGTTAGCAGAAAGAAAGGGTTCTTCGTCTGGGTCACGAACCGATTGTTAGAAGAAAGAACATGGCCACATGGTTTCTGAGTTTCAAGTCAGATTGTTAGCAGAAAGAAATAGTTCTTCATCTGGGTAACGAATTGAAGGTTAGCAGAAAGAAAGGGTTCTTTGTCTGGGTCATGAACCGATTGTTAGCAGAAAGAACATGGCCACATGGTTTCTGAGTTTCAAGTCAGATTGTTAGCAGAAAGAACATGGGATTTCTTTTGTCTGGGTCACGAGTCGGTTGTTAGCAGAAAGAACATGAGATTTCTTCATCTAAATTTCAAGTCGGTTGTTAGCAGAAAGAACATGAGATTTCTTCGTCTAAGTTTCAGGTAGGTTGTTAACAGACAGAACATGAGATTTCTTCGTCTGAGTTTCAAGTTGGTTGTTAGCAGAAAGATACTAAAGGTTGTTCTTGGCCTGTATCTTGCAACACTATCCAGCAATCACGAATCAAGCACACAACAGCCGGATACTATTTCATAAAAGAACATGTAGACAGATGGAATGTGGAATTGTACTTCGTCAAAACTGACTACCGAATTGCCGACTTCTTCACCAAAGCTTTGCCACAGAAAAATTTGATAATCTCCGACATTGTCTAGGAAAGGCAAGCATGAGTGATAACGATGACGATAAGGTCAAAGAAGTCAACAAAGTTGCAGTTAATACGAGTACACATACATCTGGTAAAACAAAAAAGGGTAATTTCATTATTCGTAATGGCTGTTGATTAAATCACAGATCGACACCAGTTTTTTAAAGAAAGGACCCTAAACGTACGCTTCAGTGCGTCAATCCTTCAGAGAATAAGAGAAATCTTCATAATTATCGTGAGCAAAATTATACAAGATTTTTCAAATTTAAAAAAAAAAACCTTTTCAAAAATGTTTTGCTCATGATAAACAAAGTCTTGAGTAGTTTTTATGATTATTAATATGATCTTTTTTAACTCAAGCAAGAATAAAATTTCAAAAACAATGCTACCCCCTCATCAATAAGCCAAAATTTTCAAAAACAATGATCTTTAACTAGTTGTTTTATATCTTTGTTAAGCATTTCATACTCAGTCATGCATCACATTGATAGAAATAACTTGTTAGGGTTAAGTTTTAAGGGAATACACTATGATCAATATTGGTTTGCGATATAAGGAGTTTTTGAAGAAATTCTGGTGGTTAAATAACTAAGAAATAGAGTTTCGATCATTCGTTTTAAAGAATAATTGGGTTTTAAAAGGTTACATTTGGGATTAAATGGTTCAAATTGGGAATATTTTAACTGTAAAAGTTTGTGACACTAATAATGGTTGGTTGTGATACTAAGGGTTAGAGACATAAAGTCTTTACTAAGGTTTTTAAAAATCGAGACCTCTGCGAACGTTTGTTGGGTCTTTTTACGAGCATAATGTTCTGATAAGGCGAAAAGTGTACCGCTTTTAAGGGGTTATTTAAGCCCGAATTTGTGATTATTTGATCAATTACTGCCCTAAATCGTTCCTTTTGTCATTTTAGGTACTTTTGAGGAGAAATCTGGAAAAGGAAGCATTTTGGACGTTTTTGGAGCATAAAAGTGAAGAAAACGGCAAAGTCTCAAATTCCTTGCTGGGAACAGTACCTGACGACGTCAACACTTCTCACATGACGGCATCAAGCTTGGCAAAAGAGGTGGAAGTGGAAATTATAACGTGACGGCCCAGAACATTTTCAATGTTATTGACCTGACGGCGTCACCAAGGCCGTCAGGGTCATTTTACAAGTGACGACCCAGAGTATATTTACACATGAAGGCGTCAAGACTGGATATAGGCAATACGACTCTTAACTTGGCGGCGAGTTGACGGCGTCAAAAGCTACCACATGACGCCGTCAGGATGTTTTATCTATATATATTTTTCAAATTTTTCATTGTAAAAGAGTGGAACATTAGGAGGAACTTTACCACAAACCCTAGGTCGAATTTTCATCATATTGTAGGGGTTTCAAACCCTTCTTTCATCCATGTTTGAATAAAGATAAGTCTTCCAATAATCATTCAATATGTCTATGTGTTGTTTGATTCTATCTTATGCTTATCTTTCTTTTAACATGTTAGGCTAGGTTTTTATTGTGTTTGCTTAGATGTAGTGAAACCTAGATGTTGATTATTGGTTGATTGTTTGTTTATAATTGTTGTGGAAGATTGTATTCGATGTTAGGCTTAAGAAAACTGGCAGACTTCCATTGGTAACTTGCTTGACCGACTTAAGAAACATGATCGGAGGTGTACTACGATTTTTGGTTGTATTTAATGCATAAGTGAATTCTAATGATCCCATGTTAGGAGTTTTTAGTCGGCTCAACATAGGAGTGAAATAGGAGCTTGTAGAGTTAGGGAATATTGTACACGGCCCTACGACTAGTATTAAGGAATATAACCCGTCATCCATGCAATTGTAACAAGCTAATCAACCGGTAAAAGATATCTAGGGAGTAATGAAATCTAAGTAAACACATCTTTTCTCATTATTGTTTCCACCATATTATTACATTAGTTCATTTTTATTTCTTTTTATTTTATTTTGATTGCATTTGTAGTTAATTGGTTTAGTTGACTTGCAACTAATTCCGCCCACTCCTTCAAAACCCGAGATTTTACTTGCTTTTCATATAATATAAAAATACAAAAAGAATCATCCCTCACCTCTAGACCTAGTTTAGTAGGCTTTCTAATCCTAGCGACACTATTCCTGAGTTGAACGATCAATCCCCCGGTACTTGTCACTATAATATACTACTACGATCAGGTACACTGCCTGGCGGGGATTGCAAGCTTCTCAAGATTCCTTGAGAGGTAAAACCTGTTGCGAGGGCGCAATCCCGCGTATCAAGTTTTTGGCGCCGCAGCCCGGGGAATAGTTATTGTCTAGGTTAGAATTTCTTTTTATTAGGTCTACTTGCTAGATTCCTTTCTAGTAAGATTTTTATTTTTATTTTTTTGTTTTCTTTAGTCTACCTCATTTCTTTGTTCCTTTGTTCGTAACCATTACCATCCGACGTCATCGAAGGTGGTAATATCCTTGAACCCATCAACCCACCACAACAAAACCACCCACAAAACCCACCACTAGCAAACCAACCTCCTAGACCCCGAATGTTAGGAGAGTATTCCCGTCCTTGCCACCAAGGCTATCGAAACACCATTGAGCTCACCCAAGGAGCCAATGTGTCTCCCTTGCGATCCGACACCATCCGGTTGGTGCAAAGCGGATGTGCATTCCATGGACTTCGTTCCGAAGATCCTAATCAACATCTCAAGGATTTTCTAAAAATCGTAGATTCCATAGACCTTGATGTTACAACTAGAAAGACGACCCGATTACGTCTATTCCAATTCTCTCTACGTGACCAAGCTAGTCAATGGTTTGAACGTTTACCCACGGGATCCATCACCTCTTGGGATGATCTCACTTCTCATTTCCTTGCTCAATTTTTCCTACCGGGGAGAACTACTAAGCTTAGAAATGATATCTTGATGTTCCAACAACGTCAAGGTGAAACTCTCTATGAATCATGGACTCGTTTCAAGGACTTACTCCAAAAAGTCCCTCATCATGGCATAGATCCTATTAGTTCAAATCTTCTATGACCATGTCGACTTTCACACCAAACGCACCATTGATCGAGACGCCGGAGGCAGGTTGCGTGATAAAGACGCCGAGGAATCTTGGGAAATTATTGATGAACTTGCCTTCGACAATCGTGAGTTATGGGAAGTTACACATGTTATAAACTCGGCTATCAATGCAATCTCGACACCTAGGGAAACCACTCAAATCTCCGAAGAACTCTTGTACGAATTTGAGAAAAAGGTTGATTCATGGAAAAACAAAAGAGACCCTTAAGTCCTAGATGAGCAACGGTCAATTCTGTCTCAAATATAAACCTAACACCGTTGTCTGAGTCACCTCTTAGAGAGAATGTCGAAACCTTTCAAAAATATGCTCGACCTTATTCGCCTCCTCAAAACCTCAGCCGGAATTCGAAGCTCGAATAAAAGAGTGTATGGCAACCCATTATGAGCGGCTTAATTCGAGGAGGCTGTTTATAAACAAAAGGAGGAGATGCAAAAGAAAATGACGGAGATGGTGAACTTAGTGGAGGAATACTCAAACCAAAAAACCCCGGAAATGATGTTATTTAGGAAGGAAAGCGTTACCCCCACTACCCAATTTGTTAACTCTATCACAATTGTCCACGAGGGTAATTGATGCATGGGAATCGCACTAACAAGTATTTCTCATAGTTTTATTACTCATCTACTATCAAACAAAACAAACTCAAGCGAAAGTGCATATGTAAGGTATCATCTTTTTACCCTCCCCTTACACTTAAGATGAACATTGTCCCCAATGTTCAAGTAAAGAATGTAAAAGTTAAAAAGTAAAGAGAATGAAATCAAATACTCCCCTGATTCGCTCGGTATGGATTTTAGGTTGGCCAGGTTAAATCTTCCTCCAAGAAAACGAACAATCAAAGCTTCCCTTCCAGAATATAAATCATCTTCTTGTCACAAATAACCTGTAAATCCTGACAAAAGTAGACAAGGCAACCTCGCGTAAAATCGGCGGCATCCTATATAAGTTACTAAATCCTAGAAAACAAAATAAGATATAATGCTTGTGGAATGAAGTTTGCAGATTTCCTGGAGATTCTAAAACTTAATAATTCACAAAAACCATAAGACTCCGTTAGAAAAACAAAACCGGTAAAATTTCCAGATTTTTGACTCCTGACGCCGTCAAGAGCAATTGCCTGACGCCGTCAGAATGGACCTGCAGAAATCTTTATGTTAAGTTTCCGGAAAATTTCTGGAAAAACTTTGTCCTACTTCCTGGAAAATCCTGCAAAACTTCATTATGACTCAATACAAGCATTTGACTCTAACAAATACGAATATACATGTTCATTAAATATTGTGGAGAATCATGATCGGTTTGTTTCTTAAAAACATATTTGGGGTTTCCCCTTACACTTATCTTTTGCAAAAATACCTTTAGGTTGAAGTTAAGACTAGGCTAAACAACATAATAAAGTATTTCACATTTTAATAGAGAAACATGATCAACCAACAATAAAAATAAAACATGCATACGGAAGCAAATAACAATCAAACAAATAAAAATCACACAAAACATGGGTTGCCTCCCAAGAAGCGCTTTTCTTTATTTACGAGTCTTGTAGCTAGACTCAAAGATATGGGTTAACGTGTATCGCTTATGCTCACGTAACCAAGTGTGAGCCATCTAATAGTCGCCTCATCTTTCTTGTATTCGTCTCCTAACTCTAAGCACCCGCGATAATATCTTTTATTCTTTTCATACGTGTACTTAAGTCCTTTCCTCTTATCATTCTCACTTAGCATTTCCATAGGCGGATACCTACTACACTTTTCCATGGAGAAATCCTTGAACCTAGGGTGTGTGCGGGGCATTTGATAGACAAATTCTTCATCCCCATCCGAGAATTTAATTAACCCTTCTATGAGTTTTTCATCGAGGTTGGTCAATCGTTTGAAAGATCTTCCAAACACAACTTGGGTCAAGTTATCATCAATAAATTCTCCTAGATTCTCCATAACCATGAATTCAACAAGATAAACCAAACTTCCTACAAACACATGTAATGGTATTGCCATAGCCACAATGTTTTCTCCTTTATATTCTAACTCATCTACCATGATTTTATTGTATTCATTACGTGAGATTATGTTCATGGGAAGAGATGAGTTGAGATAGGCGTTAAAGCTCTTAAATCCAATCTTACAAGGGAATTGCATGTTAAATGAACTATCACACTCAATCCTAGTTCTAGGGTCAACATACCTAAGAGGGTTTACTTCTTCTTCCATTCTATCCACATTAATCACATCACCATCATCGAGATCCTCATCGGAGTCTGAATAGTAAAAAGGACTAGCCCTACTGTCATTATCATGATCAGACTCATCTAGCTCAGAATTATTGTCAAAGTGGTGGTTGGGTGAGAGGTTAGGTGGGTTCTCATTTTCTGCTAAAGGAAGTGGGGCGGGCAATTGGAACATCCTACGACGAAAAACACGAATAACAGGAATCAGCCGATCAATGTTATTGTGATCCATCGAAATAGTTTACGAACAAAGACACGAAGAATTAAGATAGACTAAAGAAGACCTAAAAATAAAAATAAAAATCTTACTAGAAAGGAATCTAGCAAGTAGACCTAATAAAAAGAAATCCTAACCTAGACAATAACTATTCCCCAGGCTGCGGCGCCAAAAACTTGATGCGTGGGAATCGCACCTTGCTTTACCTCTCGAGGGATCTCGCGAGGCTTACAACCCCCACCAGGCAGTGTACCTGATCGTTGTAGTATAGTATAGTGACAAGTACCGGGGGATTGATCGTTCAGCTTAGGAATAGTGTCGCTAGGATTAGAAAACCTAATTAATAGTTCTAGAGATGAAAGATGATTATTTTTGTGTTTTTATATTTTATGAAAGCAGGTAAAATCTCGGGTTTTGAAGGAGTGGGCGGAATTAGTTGCTAATCAACTAACCCAAAAACTACTATATAACTAATTAACTAATGAAATTAAAATTAAGCTAAGATTAAACTAAGGTTGTGAGCAGTATTTGGAGAATTTGTGTTTACTTAGACTTCATTACTCCCTAGATATCTTTTACATGTTAATTACTTGTTACACTTGTATGAATGACGGGTTGTATTCCTTAATACCATTCGTGGAGTGGCATACATAACTCCCCAACTCTATGAGCTCTTATCTCCTCCTACACCATGACCCAGCACAACTATAGGGATTGTAAACAGTGGCTCATGCATTAAATACAACCAATAAAGACCTAGTACGCCTCGGTTCATGTTTCTTAAGACGTTCAAGCATGTTACCATTTGGAGATCTGCCAGTTTTCTTAAGCCTAACATATAATATCATTCATTCAAAACAAGAATAGACAAGTAATCAACACATAATCAACATCTAGGTTTCATTAGATCTAAGCAAACACAAGAGAGATCTAGCCTAGCATAGTAGAATTAAGATAAGAACAAAAGATAAACAACCAACACATAGACATATTGATTGAATTAAGAGTATACTTATCTCAATTACAATGCAAGGTCTCAAGGGTTTGGAACCCTTGAAAAACCTGTAAAAGAGGCACCAAAATCGTCTTTAGGGTTTCACCAAAACTTCTCTTTCTTTAATGAAAAAACTAGAAAACTATATATAGGAAAATCGTCCTGACGGCGTCAAGAGTAAAATCTGACGCCGTCAACTCGCCGCCATATACTTCCTCGGACGCCCTAGATCCAATCGTGACGGCCTATGTGACGCCGTCACCACCTTCGGTAAATTAATCTTGGTCACTTTGACGCCGTCATAACTCCATCTGACGCCGTCATCAGCTACGGTAAATTATTCTTCATGTCTGACGCCGTCAAGAGCAAACCCTTGACGCCGTCACCTTGTATTTCCAGCTTGGATTTTTGGTACTTTGTCGTTTTCTTCACTTTATGCTCCAAAAACGTCCAAAATAGCCTCTTTTCCAGAATTCACTCTCCAAACACCTAAAATCACAAAAGGAACGATTTAGGGCAATATTTGATCAAATAAAGTCGGATTCGGGCTTAAATGACCCCCTAAAAACGGATCATTTTTCGCCTCATCAGTAATGAAGAGAAGGAAACCACTATTGTACAAACCGTTGAGGAACCACCAAAATCCCAATCATTAGGGTACTACCTAAAACATGATATAAATGAGAATACCATAACGAATTAGATAAAGGGTGACGGGCGTAACCAATCCTCCCAACGGGTTTCCAAAAAAAATAAAGAAGGGAAAAATGAGTATGATACATTACCTGGGGGGCCGGTATTTGAGAAGCTACTCATACAAAAGGTCGCTACAAAGCAGATGGCTTATGGGAACTTTGAGATACCAGCCAGCATTGGAAAGTTACAATATCTGGATGCTTTCGCCGATCAAGGATTGGAAGTAAACCTAATGCCTCTAACTATTTACACCCAACTCACTACGGAAATTCCAGCTACCACCCATGTTAGGCTATCCTTCGTTGGTCACTCTTATGTATACCCTTTGGGAATTGCAAAGGACGTACTGGTCAATGTAGCAGGATTCATGTATCCCGTCGATTTCATGATCATCGATGATAAAAGAGGTGGGTGCATGCCAATAATCCTTGGAGCACCATTCCTCACCACAGCAAGAGCTGTCATTAGGTATGAAAAGAGGGAAACTGAACTTAAGTCAGGAAAAAGGAAGATTAACCTTCCTATGACCCCACGATGTGTGCAAGAAAGCCTGATGAATAGAAAGCTCAAAAACAACATTGACACATCACCTAATCATGTTCAAGAAAAAAATCCTCGCATGGGAAACAAGAATCAAAAGCTACAAAGAAACTGAGCCTGAGAGAGGCAAAAGCAGCAATAAAATTCATGTCAAGTTTGAATGCAGTCAACCGACGGAGAATCATGTACCATTTGCAGAAGGAGACTTGGTACTCTTAAGGCATTCAGAGATAAAAGTACCTCCCTATGAGCCAAGTCCCTGGTGGTATGGACCATTCACAATTGAAAGCCTACGCCAAGATGGGATAGCTACCTTGTAAAGTAACGGAGGAGGGGAGGTGACTGCAAGTGTCGAACGATTGAAACACTACCACCCCGATAACGAGGATCATAATTATATGGGATATGTCATCTCAAGAGATGAGGTCACGTAATAGCCCGTGACCTTGAGTCTAGCTACAAGACTCGTTTATAAAGAAAAGTGCTTCTTGGGAGGCAACCCATGTTTTGTGTGTTTTTATTTGTTTGATTTTATTTGTTTCCGTATGCATGTTTTATTTTTATTGTTGGTAAACCATGTTTCAAAGTAAATTGTGAAAATGCTTTATTTTGTTTTTAACTTCGTCTTAATTACATATAAAGGTATTTTGCAAAAGCTAAGTGTAAGGGAAATCCAAATTTGTTTATAAGAACGAAAATGAGCATGATTCACTACAATATTAAATGAGCATGTATATTAGTATTTGTTAGAGTCAAATGCTTGTATCGGGTCATAATGATGTTTTGCAGGATTTTCCAGGAAATAAGGCATAAGTTTTTCCAGAAATTTTCCGGAAACTTAACATAAGATTTTTCCAGGAACATTCTGACGGCGTCAGGAGTTGTAACCTGACGGCATTAGGTACTAAAATTCTGAAAAATTTTGCGAGTTTTGTTTAAACCGGAGTCTTAAAGTTTTTGTTGATTCTTTAGTTTTATAAACTCCAGGAAATCTGCAAACATTCATTCCACAAGCATTATATCTTAAATTGTTTTCTAGGATTATTTTTAATATATATAGATTGCCGCCGATTTTACGCGAGGGAAGCTTTCAACGTTCATTTTCTTGGAGGAAGATCTAACCTTGTTGACACACTATCCACACCGAACGAATCAGGGGAGTATTTGCTTTCATTCTGTTACCTTATTTACTTTTACATCCTTTAATTGAACATTGGGGACAATGTTCATACTAAGTGTAAGGGGAGGGTAAATGATGATACCTTATAGGATACAATTGTACTTGAGTTTGTTTGTTTGATAGTAGGTGTGTAATAAAACTAAGAGAAATACTTGATAGGGCAATTTTAGCGCCAAATTTAAAATTTTTTACAACATTTAGGAGTGAAACTTTAGCCTTAACAAGCGTCTCATGGATAGGAGTTGTATGACTAGCACAAAACCGTACCACTTAAAAAAAATTTCCACCCAAATATGTGAGGTTTGCCTTTAGATTTGATAGGAAAAGCATTCATTATTAGTGCTTATGAGTGTACCGGTAGCATTTAGATTCTAGAACTTGCGTTAGTGATACATCCCGAGACCGCTAGTAAGACTACATTCGTGTAGTTAGGAATTACTACATGATAAGAGGCATTAGGATCACCCTTGTGTTAAACCCGTATCATAATTTCTTGACCATTTAAGTCATATTACTTGACTAACGAAGTCAATTAATTCTCCCACACCTTAGCGTTGTACTCATTTTTAGTACACGAAACCCCTAGTACACCCCTCCGAGCGTCTCTTTTTGTTTCTAACTTTAAGCATCTTACTTAAAGGAAGAATTTGTTTACAATCCACTCCCAAATGTACACCCAAATCGCCTTAGCCTTCCGTGTATGCACACATCGTTAGTCCATTATTGTTATTTGTTTAAACCCTTAGTTAACTGTCTAATTGATTACATCGTTGCTAAGTCGAGTCATATCTTGTACATATTGTTTTGGGACGATTGGGACTCATGGGTAAAGTACTATTGTAATGGACTAATGGGGAAGAACATCATATATTACCCCCATATGTGCGTTAATATTTAAAAAAGTACTCCAAGTGTTTTGATTATCTTAATTCGAGTCATTAGAATAGTTTATTGTAAAGTATGTAAAAATTCAAGTGTAAGGGGAATGCAAATTCCCTATGATGTATTATTTTGGATGGTAGGGTAAGAGTGTATGCAAAAAAAAAAAAAAAATCGAAAAGAAAATCAAGAAAAAGAAAAAAAATAGAAAAAAGAAAAAAGAAAAAGAGAAAAACATACGGACTACCATCCCGTTTCATTCTATGTTTGTTTTATGTTTTTATTATTTTTTATTTATTAGCTTAAGTCAAGTCGAGTCTTGGCTTAGTAACGCCATATTGTACATGTAATTAACCAAGATGATTAACTCGCCACCAGTAAATATTGCCTTTATCCAACAAAACCATGTTTTCCATATCCCTACACCTAACGTTATAACCCTTTAAAAGACCTCTTTGATAGTTTATCCTAGGTGCTTACGCCAAGTGGTGGAGGTTTGATCCTTTCCCAAGCCTATGGTAATCTATTTGCTATGACAGGTAGTGAGATATGTTTTCCATTTCCATATTGTGATATATACTTTATTACACCCGAGAGATGTGAGTATCTAAACACTATTTGTGAGGTGCTAGTGTATGACCTCCGTGCTTGTTTTTGGTTTTTAGTGGAACGATTATTTGTCGTAATTACTTTTATATTAGTGTTAAATGACCCCTAACTTGTATTTTGATTAGAATAAAAGCGCATTTGCTTGAGGACAAGCAAATCTCAAGTGTAAGGGTATTTGATAAGGCGAAATGAGTACCGCTTTTAAGGGGTCATTTTAGCCCGAATTTGTGATTATTTGATCAACCACTGCCCTAAATCGTTCCTTTTGTCATTTTAGGTACTTTTGAAGAGAAATCTGGAAAAGGAAGCATTTTGGAGCATAAAAGTGAAGAAAACGGCAAAGTCTCAAATTCCTTGCTGGGAACAGTACCTGACGACGTCAAGACTTCTCACATGACGGCGTCAAGCTTGGAAAAGGAGGTGGAAGTGGAAATTATAACGTGACGGCCTAGAAAATTTTCAGTGTTATTGACCTGACGGCGTCACCAAGGCCGTCAGGGTCATGTTACAAGTGACGGCCCAGAGTATATTTACACGTGAAGGCATCAAGACTGAATCTAGGCAATACGACTCTTAACTTGGCGGCGAGTTGACGGCGTCAAAAGCTACCACATGACGCCGTCAGGATGTTTTATCTATATATATTTTTCCAATTTTTCATTGTAAAAGAGTGGAACATTAGGAGGAACTTTACCACAAACCCTAGGTCGAATTTTCATCATATTGTAGGGGTTTCAAACCCTTCTTTCATCCATGTTTGAATAAAGATAAGTCTTCCAATAATCATTCAATATGTCTATGTGTTGTTTGATTATATCGTATGCTTGTCTTTCTTTTAACATGTTAGGCTAGGTTGTTATTGTGTTTGCTTAGATGTAGTGAAACCTAGACGTTGATTATTGGTTGATTGTTTGTTTATAATTGTTGTGGATGATTGTATTCGATGTTAGGCTTAAGAAAACTGGCAGACTTCCATTGGTAACTTGCTTGAACGTCTTAAGAAACATGATCGGAGGTGTACTACGATTTTTGGTTGTATTTAATGCATAAGTGAATTCTAATGATCCCATGTTAGGAGCTTTTAGTCGGCTCGACATAGGAGTGAAGTAGGAGCTTGTAGAGTTAGGGAATATTGTACACGGCCCTACGACTAGTATTAAGGAATATAACCCGTCATCCATGCAATTGTAACAAGCTAATCAACCGGTAAAAGATATCTAGGGAGTAATGAAATCTAAGTAAACACATCTTTTCTCATTATTGTTTCCACCATATTATTACATTAGTTCATTTTTATTTCTTTTTATTTTATTTTGATTGCATTTGTAGTTAATTGGGTTAGTTAACTAGCAACTAATTCCGCCCACTCCTTCAAAACCCGAGATTTTACTTGCTTTTCATAAAATATAAAAATAAAAAAAGAATCATCCCTCACCTCTAGACCTAGTTAAGTAGGCTTTCTAATCCTAGCGACACTATTCCTGAGTTGAATGATCAATCCCCCGGTACTTGTCACTATACTATACTACAACGATCAGGTACACTGCCTGGCGGGGATTGCAAGCTTCTCAAGATCCCTTGAGAGGTAAAACCTGTTGCAAGGGCGCAATCCCGCGTATCATGTTCCAAGAGGTCCATTGTGAGATCTTCATTAGTAGTAAAAGTTTTAAAAACTTTATTCTTAAACGTGCTTAATCTTATATTATGTATGTTAGAATAACATATTGAAAGAGTTTTTTTAATACAAAACTTTTATGAATCTGATGAAGATCTGTGCTTAAAAACGTGGTTTAAGAGTTTTACCTCTTTCCCAAAATGTTTTAAGATAGCCATTTGTATCACTACTTTATTTTGTGAGCCAATGGTTGATCATGTTTGCGACAGTTGTTGCAATACCAAATCTTTGCGAGAGCATATCTTGCAAAAGGTTTTTACCAAATTATTTTTAAATATTACTTTCTCAAAATTTTCAAAAATATTTATAATACTTTTTTAGAGTATTATACTTTATAAAATTCTTATAATTATTTTTCTTAATTTTGGCAAAGTAATATTTGATCAAAACAGTTTCTAAAAGGTCATCTCTTGTTCAGAAGCTTAAATTTTTGTCAAATTTATTTTTCAAAAATATAAAAGTTTCACAATTGAGCTCATTTTTAACACAAACGTGTATTTCTCAAGTTCAAAAATCATATTTTAAAATGAGAAATATCAAACTTTTTCTGAAAGGAAGATTTTAAACTTGTGAATACAAATTGCATACGATGAGTTTAGTATTGATTAGACTATAATTGTATCCCGACATTGCTTTTAAGTAATTCGAGATGCATACGTTTAATTAAAATAGTTAGACTTTTTCTATGATTGCACTTTGTTAAAGATACACTTTGTGAATGACATTTCATTATGTCAAGGTGAATGTATGATTTTGATGGATTCAAATTTAAGTTATTTCTCGGTTGCCAATACTGTGAATTTTAAACATTTAAAGCAAATTCATGCAACCTTGAGATGTTTTTCACTCAAATCTGTTTATTCAAATGGTTTTGAGATAACTTGACACTGTCATAACCAAGAGTATCTCATCTTCAAGGTGGTTATTAGGGCGAGTTGTCATGTAAAAACTGATAATGCATCCCTTTAGCCACACAACGTAATAGAGTATTCAAGGTTTTGATACGTTTCAGGAAATCTCACTCTTATGCAACAAAAAGCTCTTTTGAGACGACTTGTATTTGATTTAACTAAGAACTTCTCATCTTCAAGATAGTTATTAGGAATAGTTATCACTTAAAAGCTGATAATGGACTCCTTTAACTAGGCAACGTAATAGAGAGTTCAAAGTTTTGTCATCTATCAAGAAATCTCATGCTCGTGCAATTAAATTATCTTTGTAAATGTTTTTCTAAAACAAGTTATCTAGTACGTACTAGATTACTTCAGTTTGAAACAAAG
Organism: Artemisia argyi; assembly: GCA_030686995.1. Taxonomy (NCBI): domain Eukaryota; kingdom Viridiplantae; phylum Streptophyta; class Magnoliopsida; order Asterales; family Asteraceae; genus Artemisia; species Artemisia argyi. The sequence goes on along the minus strand of JARVZY010002672.1, from coordinate 26,340 downwards.
GTTGATACTTTTTCCCAAACCATCATAAAGGTTAGATAAACATATATTTTTAATGCATGAGCAATATAAAACAACGTTACTCTAAACCTTCAAATCTTTAGAAAAAGTGTCACAACAAACAAACTTTTGGTGAGGAAAAACAAAAACAAATAGAGTGAAATAAATGAATTTAAATTTATCCAGGTACTTATCAGATATCATATCTGTTTCAATATCATATCTCACAAAAATGGCTCAAGAACAAGAACAATCACCACAACAAGTTCAGGAAGAAGTCAACGAAGTTTTCCATTATCACTGATGAAGAACTTCTTCCAGAGAATGAATTTCTCAAGATTGAGTTTCTTAACCATCAGTGTATCCCATATCCTTTTGACTGTGATCACTCCACAATCGTTGAAATTCTCAAGAATCACTCCATATTTCCCACAAACACTGACATTGTTTCCAACATTATCATATACCTTCACCAATTCTGGCACCACATCTAACTCGTGGAAGACAACAAACCTACAACTCTTACAACAAAATGTGGAAACCTACATCTTTAAATTCACAACATCGTTGCAAAAGAAGTCAAAGAAGAAGGGAGAACCATTTGTACCTTTCGTGAAGGTCATCAAGCTCATCGTTGAAGAGTTGATGAATAGATGATATTACATCTTAGCAAAGACCTAATGCTACAACACATAAGCATTCTCTATATCTTAAGAGTGTTATTATATCTTGCTGCTAAAAACACGAAGGTAGTAAAAGAAGTTGTACGGGTAGCTAGCGTTTCTATGGAAAGCTCTAAATCGAGCGGACCTACACATGAAATGCATAGGAAAGTTGTGTCTAGCGCCAAAATTAGTTTAAGAAGGGGAGATATAAACAATAAGCATATTGATTACGTATAGTCTATATATGGGCCACGAGCCCAAATGATAAACATTACTAAGGCCAATAACCATCATGCGTGGGCTATTATAACTTGGGCCGCATTAATAATGGGATTGGGCTCACGTAAGCCCAACCAAACTATATACGGTATAGATAAGGATCTTCTATCTATGGAATAGATATCCTTAACCCGGATAAGCACCATGTGTGCGAAATGTAAGGAGCACGAACCCTACAAGGATTCTGCGCCTATATAAGGAATGACATAATTCTCATTAAAGGTACGATACACAAAACCCTAAAACTCTTTACGAGAACCCTAAACCGATTACTTACTCTCACGCCGGAGTCTAATCGTGGGAGACAATCCCACGATAAGTCTAACGGTGTTGTTTATTTTCTTAGTGCGCAGGTTTCAAGCATTAAGGAACGAATTGGTACAAGAGCAAGAGCCCAAATCAGGAACGCCCAACTTTTGTATCAACAAGTGGCACCATCCGTGGGGCCCCTACTAAGAACTAAGGAACTAGAATGACGAAGAATAAAAATTCAAGCCAGCGGACTCCGCAGTTGGAAAAAACACGTGACCCCCAGAGGAAGAATCAACAAGATTCGACCCCTAGGCAGGCTGCTGGGACAACCAGCGCACCTGGTCACCAAGACGCGGGAACAACCCAACCTCTTCCAATGGTAGAACTGCCTATAAGGACTACCCAAGCCACCACAGTGGTTCCAAGCGTTGAGGAACTCCAGCGCACCCTCTTCACTACTCCTCACCAAACGGTACCTACAGTGGACAACACTGTACCGCCGGGCGCGCCTAACCGAGATAGGATGCCCAATACTGAGGCAGATATTCTTGCAGCAACTGAGGACACACCTGACCTAACGTTGGGAAATTTTGTATCCCAAAATTATGAAACCCTAACTGCCCTCATGCAAGAAGAAGCAAGGAGAAGGTCGAGTACGAGCCTTCAAGCCCGGCTCAATTTTGGTCCTGAACGCGAACCATCACCACCGCTCCACCCATGAGGAAGACGCACAGATAACGAAAAATGCACTACTATCCACGATAGGCTGGGTACGACATCTGACTCACAATATTCAGAGGAATATGAAGGCAGCGAGAGGCGCACTAATGTTCATTCCAGACTTGGCAGTCGAGGGATACAGGACCGATTAGGACCTCAACATTCACCAAGCGAAGGTTCCTCCAGATCTGGGAGCAAAAGAATTCACGATAGATTAGGGAGGAGAATATCCCCAAGTGAAAGCCCCTCAAGCTCTTCTTCTGAAGGAAGCCGGCGCAAGCGCCGCAAAAGAGATTACTCGTCCTCCAGTGACTCCTCGGATAGGGAAACAGGACATTGGAAGTCAAGAGGAAGACGTCGCGAAGAAGAAAATGAAGACATGTCTCTTCCATGGCGTCGCCAAAAAGTTGATGCGTTTACACGACGCATCAGCGATTACTCCGACCGCAAAAGGAGGCGCATGCCCACTAACGTAAAAACATATGATGGGACAGGTGATCCGGATGACCACCTAAAAATTTTCGAATCAGCTGCTACTATTGAAAATTGGCCACAACCTGTGTGGTGCCATATGTTTAATTCTACATTAGTAGGGAATACGCGCACATGGTTTAGCAAACTCCCACGATGGAGCATCGGTGGGTTTGAAGAATTACGGAAAGCATTCCGTCTAAACTATACCCAAAGAAAGAAGTGCGCTAAAAACCCTGTTGAACTAGCCAGAGTAAAACAGCGCCAAGGAGAATCAACCAGTGCTTTTATTGAACGCTTTAAGGATGAGTGCATACAAGTAAAAGCGTGTCCCGAAATTCTAAAAATTTCAAGGTTCATGAATGGGATTAACAACCCAGAACTTATTCGGAAGCTAAACGACAAGGTTCCCCAAACTTTCGATGAGCTAACAAAGCGCACAAGATCCTTCATACAAGGAGAAGCAGCTGCTGCGGATAGCAAAAAAGGCTACTCTAATTATAGGCAACAAGAACAGCCTAGGAGACAATCCAATGATCAGAATAACAACCGCAGCAGGAATTATCGCAGTGGACGAGATAATGACAAGTATACCCCTCTCACAAAAACTCTGAGGGAAATATTTGTTACAGAAGGAGCAAACTTCCCAAAGCCTCCGCCAATGTGTACCGCAGAGGACAAGCGCATAGGGAATGGATACTGCGAATATCATGGCCAGAAAGGCCATACAACCAACGAGTGTGTCCAGCTACGACAACTGATTGAAAAATTAGTAAGAGAAGGCAGAATGGACCACCTCGTAAAAAACATTAAAGAAGGAAAGGATAAACAAAGGAATGGGGGCAAGAAAGAACCTCCCAAAGAAAAAGCTGACACCATATACATGATACAGTCATGGCAACGCAAGATAAAACAAAAAGTCAGTCAAAAATTCTCTCCAGAAAAAGAGATATCCTTCCCTACTCTAGCTGCGGACAACGCAGTAGTAGAACCGCTAACTATTGAAATACATATGGGGGGCATGATATCCACCGCATGTACATCGATGGGGGAGCATCCGCAGACATCCTATACGATCATTGCTTCAAAAGGCTACGACCTGAAATCCAAAGTCAATTGATACCAGCCACAACGTCGCTGACTGGATTCACAGGAGAAAAGATTTGGCCAATGGAGCAATTGCGCTTACTAGTAGTTGTGGGTGGTGAACAACACTCAACAGCAACATGGATAAAGTTCATGGTAATCAAGTCTCCCTCACCATACAATGGCATCATTGGGAGACCTGGAATATCATCCATGCGCGCTGTACCATCTACAGCACATGGGATGCTCAAGTTTCCAGTAGAAGGAGGAGTTGTTACCCTCTATAACACAACAGTACCACCAAAAGAATGCAACGCATTAACCACCGAGGTGGGGAGTATTCCAGAACAGCGCACAGAAAAAACACCAAATTTAAAGGTCGTTATTCATCCCGATTACCCAGAACAACAAATCTCGATTAGAGGATCCCTATCTGACAAAGGTAAAGCAGCTGTGTGCGCACTCTTGCAAAAGAACCTAGATATCTTCGCATGGGAACCAAAGCACATGACCGGAGTACCACGCTCTATCACGGAGCACAAGCTACAAATCTGACGAGGATATCCCACGATACGACAGAAGAAGCGCGACCAGGCCCCAGATCGTGCAAAAGCTATTCTGGAAGAGGTACACAAGCTCGTAGATGCAGGCATCATGCACGAAGTATACTATCATGTCTGGCTTTCTAACCCAGTGATGGTAAAGAAGAGTGATGGCAGTTGGAGAATGTGCGTGGACTTCACAGACCTTAACAAAGCATGTCCACAGGACTGCTATCCACTGCCAGAAATAGACTGGAAGGTAGAATCCCTGTGCGGATATCCTTTTAAATGTTTTCTAGACGCATACAAAGGGTATCATCAAATCCAGATGGCTGTCGAGGATGAAGAAAAAATAGCTTTCCACACCAGTCAAGGGGTTTACTGCTACACGAAAATGCCTTTTGGCCTAAAAAACGCAGGGGCAACATACCAACGATTGGTGGACACAGCTTTCGAGAAACAAGTAGGTCGAAACTTGGAGGTCTACGTTGACGACCTTGTCATCAAAAGCCACACAGAGGATGAATTGGTGCGCGACATTGAGGAAACGTTCAAAACATTGGGACAAATAAATATGAAGTTAAATCCCAAGAAATGCACCTTTGGCGCAACGGAAGGCATGTACCTCGGATACCTAATATAACCTGATAGAATCTAGCCTTGCCCAGAAAAAACAAAAGCTGTTATTGATCTTCCCTCACCGCGCACACTCAAAGAAGTCCAGTCATTAAACGAAAAGTTAGCTGGCCTAAACCGTTTTTTATCTAAATCAGCAGACAAATCACTCCCTCTCTTTAAAACACTCACGAAGTGCACCAAAAAGGGTGATTTTCGTTGGACTGAGGAAGCAGAAGAAGCTTTCCAACAGCTAAAACAGTACCTAGCATCACTTCCCAAACTTGTCGCACCGCGACCAGGGGAAGAGCTAATCATGTACTTATCTGCAACCCATGGAGCAGTTAGCGCAGTGCTATTGACAGATAGAAACTCAGTCCAGACACCCATATACTTCGTAAGCAAAGCATTGAAGAAGACAGAGACTAACTACAGCGCCATGGAAAAGCCGGTCATAGCCCTAGTATTCGCAGCTAAAAGACTGCGCAGATACTTTCAAGCGCACCCAATAGCTGTAATAACAGACCAGCCAATCAAACAAGTTATCTCTAAACCTGACGCATCAGGACGGCTTCAAAAGTGGAGTGTCTTGTTAAGCGAATACAACATCTCGTATAGACCACGCACTGCAATCAAGGGACAGATATTAGCCGATTTCATTGTTGAGAAGCCAGATACCGACAGTCCAACCTCAACAACCAAAACAGATCTGCAGGAACCCTGGATTCTGTTCACAGATGGATCCTCATGTGTGGATGGATCAGGCGCAGGCCTTATTCTTACAAATCCAGAAGGTATGGAATTCACCTATGCGCTGCGCTTCGAATTCACAGCCACAAACAATGAGGCAGAATACGAAGGCATACTTGCTGGACTGCGTATTGCAATCCAAATGGGTGTACGCAACCTGGAGGCAAACGTAGATTCTCGGCTAGTCGATAACCATGTGCTAGGCGAATATGAAGCCAAGGATGAGCACATGATCCAATACCTGGATAAGACCAAGTCCTTAATTAAGAACTTTGATAAGTTCACAATAAAACAAGTACCTAGAGGTGACAACAGGAAGGCTGATGCGCTTAGCAAGATTGCATCCACAAGCTTTGCGCACTTATCAAAACAGGTATTGGTAGAAACCTTACAAAACAAGTCAATCTTGGATATGGAAGTATCCACAGTGATAGAAGAACAAGATCCTACATGGATGACACCTATCATTTAATTCATTAGCAAGGGAGTCTTACCACAAGATCATAAGGACGCTCGAAGAGTGCGGCGCACAGCGCAACGATTCGAACTACGGGACAACATACTCTATCGACGTTCTTTCTTGCAACCTTGGCTACGATGTGTTGGACCTCTTCAAGCAGACTATGTACTCCGAGAAATCCACGCTGGATCATGCAGCATGTACTCAGGGCCGCGATCTGTTGTTGCGCGCGCTCTACGGTCGGGGTATTATTGGCCAACTATGCATCGCGACGCGCGCGATATGATAAAAAAATGTAGCAATTGCCAAGTACACAGGCCAATTCCGCGCCAACCACAACACGAGCTAACACCCATTACCTCACCATGGCCATTCTACAAATGGGGCATTGACATCGCAGGACCTTTTCCAGTCGCAGCAGGAGGGTTAAAATTCCTCATCATAGCCATAGACTACTTTACGAAGTGGATTGAGGCAAAGGCAGTAGTGAGTATCACGGGCAACCAGGTCAAACGCTTTGTATGGGATAACATTGTCTGTCGCTTCGGACTTCCTGGAGAGATCATATCAGACAATGGGAAGCAGTTCTGCGACAACCCATTCAAAGATTGGTGCACGCAATTGAACATCACACAACACTTTGCTTCAGTAAAACACCCACAAACCAATGGTTTAGTTGAGCGAGCAAATCGCAGTCTAGGTGAAGGAATAAAAGCACACCTTGACAGGCACAAAGGAAAGTGGGTGGACGAGCTCTCACATGTCTTATGGGCGCATCGCACCACAATCAAAACAAGTACTGGCGACACGCCATTCTCCCTTGTCTATGGAACAGAAGTCGTCATACCAGCTGAGCTGGGAATGCCAACTATACGAACAGCAGAGATCAACGTCACAACAAATGACGAGGAGCGGCGCATAGACTTGGACTTACTGGAAGAAAGACGTGAACGCGCAGCTATACGCGAAGCAAAGGCTAAAGCCAAAATGAAGAAGTATTATGACGCAAAGGTCAAACACACTTCCTTCAGGCCAGGAGACTTTGTATACCGCGCTAATGACGCAAGCCATGCAGAAGACACAGGCAAGCTCGGACCCAAATGGGAAGGACCCTACGAGGTCACTGATGTGCTAGGCAATGGCGCATACAGTTTGCGCGATATGGAAGGTCACGACCTAGCACGCACTTGGAATATCTGCAATCTTAAAAGATGCTATCTTTAGGAAAGGCTACGGCCCATACACAGACAACTTTGCACCTTAAGATGTGCCCAATAAGTGTTTTTTTTCTTTTCTTTCTTAGGAATTGTCTTTTACTTTTTCAAAAACATGCAAGTATCAATAAAATGTTATGGTTTCTAGCTAACTCCATAACGTATTTCACTTTATTACGTACATTCTTATATATGTCAATATTGTTATATTATATTTTTGCCTACATGGCGTGCATGCACTAATTAAGACCCACGAAGGCATAAAGGATGAGTAAACCTGCTAATTCACTCGTTGAGTAAGAGGGTTGCAAACCCATCAACATTGGATCACGCATCCTTGCTAAGCACCTTACTTTTGAGACGTTGAAGTAAGTTTCCCTTGCGCGCCCCACGACGGATGCGCAAATATCAAGTACACTGTACGAAGCTTAGAAAATAACGAGCCAAGACTCTTGGTCAAATAATAAAACTTCGCAAACATTAATGCAAGTTTATTTTTATAAGTCACGCACTTAATTTACGCATAAAAGAGTATCTTATTTAGTCTTTTTACACAAAACTACCATAACGTGCAAAAGATACACTTTGTTATTCATGTAATAAACATACAAGTTACAAAATAGCCTATACGCTATGGCGATGCTCAGGGCTATCTTCCGGTGCAGCGGAACTTCCTGCCTCTTGAAGCTTTCTCAAAAGCAATGCATCCTTAGGCGATACAGTCGCTACACTTACAGGAACCCCATCAGACCTGGGAATATGTGCAGCGCCTACACCGCATAGGACGGCCTTGCCCTTAATACCCTTTTTCTGGGCAGCTCTCTGTGCGTGGCGCTCCAACACTTCCTTCAAAGAAATTTCCTTCTCAAGAGCAAATGGGTTCAGCATGTGGCGAGGCTGCGCAAACACAGGAACCTGCAGCTGCGACTCGTCGGGTTTGAGGAAGTAGTCCGGCTGCGCTTCAGCATCCTCCAAAATATGGCGCTCCAGGGTCAACCCCTCCATAATTACCTTTATGGGGTTATCCTGGTCGCGCTCCAACTGTGCAATGTGAGGAAGCTCAAGAAGTTTCATCCCCTCCATGGCCTCCACCAACTCGTCATACGCACTTGCGTTATAGCCAGGCACCTCAGTCAGGGCCACATTCAACGCCTTGGCCTCATGGTGCTCCTCCATAGCTTGCGACCTTCCACGCTCCACAGCGCACTGCACCACCTTCCCAAAGGCCCCCAACACCTCTTGAGACTCCAAGGTGCCCATAGCAGCCAGGCGCAGTCCATGACTGATCAGCCACCTACATCAACAAGGACAACTTGCGTTAGCAGAAACATACAAACAAATATAATAAGGCAACATTGCAGAAAAAGATGAAAGGACATACCTGCGCTCAGCTATGGTAGACATCAGATGAGGGTATAACTCCTCATCATATTCTATGCTCAGGGCACGCAGCTTCTCCTCCTGCACCTGAACAATCTTCTCCATACGCACTTTGAACTCACCAATGTTCGCAAAGTGCTCCTCCTTCTTCTCCTCAAGATATCTTACCGCCCAGGTAAGGTTGGCCCTAAACTGATGAAGTTCCCCGCGCGCTTGCTGCAGCTCAGCCATCGCGGTCAACTTCTCATTCGTGACCTTGTCTGTATACGCCTTGAAGGACCCCACCTCCGCCTGTGCCTCAGCCAGCTGCGCACGGAGAAGAGTTATCTCCTCACCTTTTTGGGCGAGAGTGCTACTCTCCCCGATGTACCTCGTCTTCAACTGAGCAACTAGCTCAGTTTGACGCTCAGCAGTAGCAGCCAACTCCACCAACAATTGCTGCGCAGATACACCTTCATCTACCTTTACTCCCTCCTCCTTGTTCTCATTCTGAGGAGGGACCACCGTCTCCACGAAGGCTCCATCATCCTTTGCGGCATCATCGCTACAATAAATGAAGAAAAGAGGTAGAACATATTACGACAAGTAATAAAGAAAATACATAGCATGAGACAAATAACTTACAGAAATGGAGAGGCCTTTGCAGCCTCCTTATCCGCGCCAGGAGCAGATGTCTCCTCCTCCGCAGACGACTCTGCATCTCCAATGAGATAGCGTCTCCTCTTGGAAGTACCACTACCACCAGCCTCTCCTTTGCGCTTTAGCTTCTGCGCTACCTCCTCAGGCTTCAACACCTCCTTAGGTTTCAGTATCTCCACGCTATCAGAAGATTCAGCGTGCACCTCCTCCACATGCGCAATCTCTACATTTGGCGCCACGCTCTTTACGGGCGTAACTAGGAGAGGCAGCGAATCTTCATGGGCAACAGGTCCCAACACAGTCAGATGACCCGCAGTTGCTTCCAGAAGCGGTTGCTCGTTCTCCCTCAGAGGGCGCACGCCAACAGTCACCTGCTTTGGCTTCTCCAGCTTTACCACCGCAAACAAATCCATTTATGCGCAACAGGAACAAACAACAAAAACAGAGATTAGTTATTAAACGTGCGTATAGAGAAAAACTTACATTATCAGAAGCGAACAATAAAAAAGGGATGAACACCCACCCCGGCCTTCCTCATCAATGAAGGTTGGCACCTCGTCAAAACCCCCGAAATAGCTGCGACTCAACCCCACATGCACCAAAAGCTCCTCAGGATAAGGGTTAATGGGGATGCGGTTGGCATCAATGGTCTGCGCATCGGCCAAACTATAGGAACCAGGTGCGGGGCGCCCATCCCTCGGCAACGTATCTTGAGTGTAAAACTCAAAAGGCGATGGAAACACCACATCATCAACCCAGAAAAAATACTCCCTCCAATGCCTCAGGGAGTCTACCTTCTTGGTATAGCACTGAAGCTTCCCCGCGCGCTTCGTAAAGGATACCCATCCATGCGACCACGTTGTGTGGTAGAATGCGCTGAATAGGTCAACGGTCGGTTCTATCGCAAGTAAACGACAGTTTACTTCAAAATTCGATACCTTCGCCACACCTATACAGTGCAGCTGTGAGATATGAAGACGATAGTAATTGAGCAAATTGCTCAAGAAAATAGATATAGGTACGCGGTAATTAGCGTACTCAAAAAAGCGCGTGTATAGCCCTATTTTCCCTTCGGGGAAATCGGCTATACACGCATCGACGTCTGGAGCCTCTGGATGCACATCCAGAGGAATGAAGTAGTCAGAAGAAAACTGACGCACATCATCCTCACTCATCGCAGAGCGAAACTCCTCTAATTGGGCAACCATTTTCAAAGTATTTACTAGAATACGCACACGAAATTACCTAATCAAACTGTTACTTTCTTTGCAAAAAACGCTTTGAAGAAATGTGCAATGGTGAATATGTGTTTTTTACTGTGTGTTTTGGGAAAGTGGAGGCGGTGACTCTTATATAAGCAATCAAAAAACCCTAGATGAAGGCCACGTGGATCCCACTCATAAAACGTGTGGCTAGAATCCGAAACGGTACATGCACTTTTTCCCGTTTTCCAAGGAACACGTGGACACAACCCCCGATTTTCGAGGCATTTCTTTGAAATATCTAGGACTATATACATCGTTCTCAAATTTGGGCCGCAATATTCGAAATCTCCCCCGCCACGCTTACCGCTGTTATGACAAGTCTAGTATCCGCGGCTACGAGTAACGCACACTAGACTGGGGGGACATGATGACGTATAGTCTATATATGGGCCACGAGCCCAAATGATAAACATTACTAAGGCCAATAACCACCATGCGTGGGCTATTATAACTTGGGCCGCATTAATAATGGGATTGGGCTCACGTAAGCCCAACCAAACTATATACGGTATAGATAAGGATCTTCTATCTATGGAATAGATATCCTTAACCCGGATAAGCACCATGTGTGCGAAACGTAAGGAGCACGAACCCTACAAGGATTCTGCGCCTATATAAGGAATGACATAATTATCATTAAAGGTACGATACACAAAACCCTAAAACTCTTTACGAGAACCCTAAACCGATTACTTACTCTCACGCCAGAGTCTAATCGTGGGAGACAATCCCACGATAAGTCTAACGGTGTTGTTTATTTTCTTAGTGCGCAGGTTTCAAGCATTAAGGAACGAATTGGTACGAGAGCAAGAGCCCAAATCAGGAACGCCCAACTTTTGTATCAACACATATGTTGGAGACATTACAGAAATAGAAGTCAAGAAATGACTAAAGAAAATGTGCTAAAAAGAAAGTGTCAAGTGAATATGCGGAGTTGGAGGAATTTATGGGTGATATCATCTCTACGAGTCTACGTGAGTAGAAAAACTTGAGAAAAATAACGAAGGTGCTAAATTGGATGCCTTATGGCAAGAAAAGGGGGTGAATCAAGTGTAAAGTGAACCTTTTAAGGAATATAAGGATAGATTGTTGGATAGGAATAGAAGTGATCGTATGGATGAAAAAGATGGAGATTATAAGTGGGTCGGTGCTTAAACACTTAGAAAGAAGCTTAGGACATAGAAGAAGTTTGACAACAATAGTTCTTTTTAGGACCTCTGAGTTAAACCAACTCATTTTATAATGCTTCTACAAATCCTTCTGTGGATTTCGGAACGGGCGTAGTGGATTTTTTTAAAGAATCTTCACGAGGATCACCCGGAAATCCGGCCAGAGTTAACATCACGCCAGCTCTGAAAGCCGGTCGAACAAGTCATGCATCAAGTGTTGTTACATCGACAAGTTCGCTAACGAGTACTCTATGTGAGCTCGATTAGTTACCGAATAACAAGGAAGAGAAGACTGATACGCGGGATTGCGCCCTCGCAATAGGTTTTACCTCTCAAGGGATCTTGAGAAGCTTGCAATCCCCGCCAGGCAGTGTACCTGATCGTTGTAGTATAGCATAGTGACAAGTACCGGGGGATTGATCGTTCAACTCAGGAATAGTGTCACTAGGATTAGAAAGCCTACTAAACTAGGGCTAGAGGTGAGGGATGATTCTTTTTGTATTTTTTATATTTTATGAAAGCAAGTAAAATCTCGGGTTTTGAAGGAGTGGGCGGAATTAGTTGCTCGTCAACTAACCCAATTAACTACAGATGCAATCAAAATAAAATAAAATGAAATGAAATTAAACTAATGTGGAGGAAAAAATAATGAGAAAAGATGTGTTTACTTAGATTTCATTACTCCCTAGATATCTTTTACCGGTTGATTAGCTAGTTACAATTGCATGGATGACGGGTTATATTCCTTAATACTAGTCGTAGGGCCGTGTACAATATTCCCTAACTCTATAAGCTCCTAGTTCACTCCTATGTCGAGCCGACTAAAAGCTCCTAACATGGATCACTAGAATTCACTTATGCATTAAATACAACCAAAAATCTTAGTACACCGCCGATCATGTTTCTTAAGACGTTCAAGCAAGTTACCAATGGAAGTCTGCCAGTTTTCTTAAGCCTAACAACGAATACAATCATCCACAACAATTATAAACAAACAATCAAACAATAATCAACATCTAGGTTTCACTACATCTAAGCAAACACAATAAAAACCTAGCCTAGCATGTTAAAAGAAAGACAAGCATAAGATAGAATCAAACAACACATAGACATATTGAATGATTATTGGAAGACTTATCTTTATTCAAACATGGATGAAAGAAGGGTTTGAAACCCCTACAATACGATGAAAATTCGACCTAGGGTTTTTGGTAAAGTTCCTCCTAATGTTCCACCCACATGAAAGAAAAATTGGAAAATTATATATAGAAAATACATCCTGACGGCGTCACGTTGTAGGGACTGACGCCGTCAACTCACCACCAATATAAAATTCCTATTGCCTAGATCCAGTCTTGACGCCTTCATGTGTAAATATACTCTGGGCCATCACATATGTTTTGACCCTGACGGCCTTGGTGACGCCGTCAGGCCAAATAGCCTTGAAGATGCTCTGGGCCGTCATGTGTATTTTCCACATACACCTCTTTTGCCACTCTTGACGCCGTCATGTGTTAGATCTTGACGTCGTCACGTACTGTTCCCTGCAAGGATTTTGAGACTTTGCCGTTTTCTTCACTTATATGCTCCAAAAACGTCCAAAATGCTTCCTTTTCCAGATTTCTTCTCAATAGTACCTAAAATGACAAAAGGAACGATTTAGGGCAGTAATTGATCAAATAATCACGAATTCGGGCTTAAATGACCCCTTAAAAGTGGTACACTTTTCGCATAATCAAAGACCCCATCGCCATCATCATCACCAGTACCAGCACAAGATTTAACAACAACATGAACAACAACAACAAACAACAACAACAACAACAATTACAACAATACCTACATCACAGGCACCATCAACTGCAAAAACTCATAAATCATCAACATCCACAGTGAATACCACCAGACAATTACCTCTCATATTATCATATCTGCAACAACAACTCATTCCAACTGCTCCAAGGATAAACCTTATTAAAATCCTCACAAAAATCACGAAAGACAAACTTGCCAAACCCAATCTCGGAGACTTCGTCAGGACAATCCTTGTCAGGATCATCCTGAGGGGGAGAAATGGCATACGAGATTGAGATCTTCAATAGCTTTTAGTACTACAATACGGAACAATCTACATCATCTCACCAGCAATCACAAAAACTCTCATGCTTATCAAAACCTGTTGAAGATGTCGTAGAACACTACACATAGTCAATTCCATAAGATGCTTTTGAAGATGTTGTGCAAGAAGATGAAAGGGAAGCAGCTGACGTATGTTAGGCTAAGTTGCATGAAGGGGGAATAAGGTCAAAGTAGGAGTTGGATAAAGATGGGTCAGTTACAGAAGATAAGGAGTTAGAGGTGTAAGATGAAAAATCCAACGGTTGAAAAGCCTGAGGAAGTATCATCTGCATCTAGTAAGTCTGCTGCTGAAAGTAACGAGGAATATGACAAAAGGGCTAAAACATCATTACAGGATATCTTCTACAATGAATGAATGATCAAAAGATTGAAGATAAAATAATCAGTTGATAACTGATATGTTTGAAGCCACGTCTACTTGGGAATCATGCAATCTAGAAGACTTTGACCATAGTTTTATGAGATATCTTCAAGAAAGTCAAAGCTGCACCGAAACCTCCCGTTACTCACCAGAACATCCCAAATGACATTGTAAGATTTATTGGATCAGATGTTCTTCAAGCAGCTAGAGATGGATGTTGAATATCAAGCACTGATAAGTAGAGTTTTGCAGATGATAAATGAATGACTGGAACTTCGAGCATTACAAAAATGCTAGAAGAAATATATTGAAGCTCGAAGATACAAGGACCGGTTGCCTTACATTGGAAGACCCGAATGATCTACCCTTTTGGGGAGATTGTTGGAACACGAAAAGTATAAATCATGTTGAAGGGGCTTCCATGAAAACAAGATTAGGGAACGTTGTAATTTGTTGGAACATTGTGATACCAAGCATCTCATTGCTTATCTTCAACGATGCTGCTCACCAAGTTCAGAGCAAAAGATCAAAGCCGATGTTTATTCGGAACATTGTGATACCAAGCATCTCATTAAAGACATCAATGTTCGCTAATCTAGACTACTTGTATTTAGGGGGAGATTGTTGGAACACAGAAATACAAGTAGTTTACTAGATTAGATATTCCACCCCCGAGACACTTGTATAGTCTTGGGGTGGGGACTAATAATGTTGTGGTATCACAACTTATGTTAGGAATGGTTGGGAGGTATCTCAACCTTATGCTTGTCTACTATAAATACTCCCTACTAGCTTCACTAGTAGGTGTGTGTCCTCATTAATAAAATATCTTTAGCATCACCACTCTCTCTTCTGTAACAATTCACATTTTCGGATTACTATTCATTTTACTATTCACTATTACTATTCACTTTTTACTATTCACTTTCACTATTCACTATTCATTTCTGAAATTTTATTTCATATTCTTGTGTGATAAATCATTACCATGATAAAATAAAAGTTTGACACTCATCAGATCATTTTCGCGAAAGTTATTAAGAAACTACACGTTTGGTTTAAACATCGTTTAAAAACCCTACGCACAACGAAAACCAACCGCGTCAATTTTCCCCGCATCAGATAAATGTTTAGTACACTCATGATTAATTAGAGAATTTTTGATGATTAAAAAAAATGTTACCAAATAGACCCTGTGCCGTAAGAAACAGAAATGTACGTTTTAAGCACTTTTACTTATCCGCAACATTAGCCTATACCCGCACCACGTTTTCTAATATGTTTAGAATCTTTTATATTTTTGGAAAAGTCAACATATTTTTCCCCTCCTTTGACCATAAAATCATTCCTTAATTTCATAAATCATTCCTTAGTTTTTAACACTTACAGTTTTAGGTTTTTACGACTTTAAGCATCCCGATAAAAGTTATCACCCATTTAATAGGCTAATATAGAGTATATTGATAAGATTTAACATATTTATGAGTTTCATATTTTTAAGATACCCGGTTTAAGTTTCGTGACTTAACGATTTACTATTAGCGATTACCGGGACCAAAACTCACTCTGTAACACAAGATAATACCAAGTTTACTTATCTAGTCACCCAATCTCATCTAATAAGCCACATGGGGCGTTTTCTTGGTCACTAAGTCAAAGATAGGAAGCTTACATAGGAAGATTAAACACATGTGCAAGTAAACTTAGCAACTAAGTCTTGGAAAATATCCTAAAAACTAACCTCCTCAATGAACCTTCCTAGGCACCTTCCTAACCTCCTCATTTACACTATAAAAGCAAGATAATCCCTTCCTTTCTTCATAATCCAAATGACACACATAAATTCACAAACCCTTGATCCTTTGATTTCCAAGTTACAAGTTATACTACAAAGTTAAAGGCCTAGTTATTCTCTACATGAAGCAAGTGTTTAATTGGTGGTTCCATGGTTGAATTAGGAGCTACACAAGGTGGTTTGGGCTGAGGTTAAATGGTTTTCACAAGGGTTATGTAATGGTTAGCAAGGGTTTGCAAGAGTTGTGGTGAAGGGTTTGCAAGCATAGGTTTAGTGTCCTAGTTTCATACTTGACTTCCTTTCTTTAGAAAGCCAAAAGTTGTAAGAAACCCTAATACACTCTCTTTCTCAACATCATTTTCATGATTATTATGTTTCATTTATGCTATATATGGTCTTTATATTGTGTTCATGATGTACAAAAACCTTTAAAACAAGTTAAGGGAACCATATGTTAGCTAAATAGACATAAACAAGAAAACTAGTGACTTATATTGAGAACCACGACCAAAATAATATAACCATGATATTAGACACTTACCTACTGTTAAAGAGGGTTTTAAAAGGAAAACATAGCAATTTGAATCACCTAAAACGAGTACACGAGTCAAAAGATACGTCCAAAAGAAGTTAGCAAAACCAAAACGCCGAAACTGCCAAAACAAGCTGTTAAGCAATCTGACCTAAATAAACGAGGCCCTTCTGGTCCGTTTCATCAAAAAGTTAAAACACGAAAGTTGTCCGGAACGACGTTTTCGTTTGATTTCAAAGAAGCTCGAACCCTGAAAACACATAACGAGTGATAATTTTCTTCAAATTCATAACAACCCCTTTTATTACCTGTAAGACTATGCGTTTTTGTCACAGCTAAGGAAAACCAAATGGCCTAAAGGCCTAGAGCTGAGATCACAAATGTGGCTAAGGCCAAGGTTGAGATCTCAAAGACATGGTAGCCAAGACAAAAGCCACGACAAGGCCACGGCTAAGACCTCAAGGCTTTCTAAACCGAAATCATTATAACTATTATACATGTTTTACAAATTGAATACTACAACACTAGGGAACTTCATGTGAGGGGTTCATTAGAGTAAACCGTCGAGATGAGTTGTGGATTGACGATTTAAAGTGTCCTGGCTCCTCGAACGTTTACTGCATGACCTCTGGATTGTGATGGCCCGAACGGTAGTACGAGATATACAAACTAAAACCATTTCTAAAAACAAACGTACATAAAACTACCAAGTACTACATCATGATCAATATAAATGACATATATAGGCTCGTATATGTTTTCTTAGACATTGTTCCAAGCCTAAGACATATCATCATATTCTAGGTTGCGCGTAGAGGCTTCCTGGCTTAATCCATCTATCCCGTTATACGTGTTGATATCATTAGTTCAAGGTGAGTCATAGCCCCTACTCTTTTCATACTTGTTTTAACACTTTCGGGAAATACATGCTCAACTACTTGCTTTTACTTGTACAAATACTCAAAACATTTATACTTGATTACATTATACTTGATTGCATACATACATGATTGTAATAAACTTATTTGCGTTATTCAAATTTATGTAACTAGACTTGATACAAATATACATCCTAATATGAAGTAGAGCCTCATGAGCGTGAGGTTCCGGAGATGAAGTAGAGCCTCATGACTAATTGCTTAACTGTTGTGATGAACTTATACATGTCTTAATCATACTATATTTTAGCACTGGGTTGTGAAAACACAGGTTGCAAGTGTTGTTATGGGCGGGACTTGCAACTGAGTGGATTCACAATGCCTTTGTTGTGTGAACATTCTTTAAAGGCTTTTCAACTGTTTTAAGACAAACTCTATGAACTCACCAACCATTGTGTTGACACTTTAGCATGTTTATCTCAGGTTAGTAAGGCGATAGCTAGTGCGTGGAACTTAGAGTCAAGCTGCATATTCTGAAGACTTACGATTTTATCATTTACCATTCAAAACATTTTGTATACATTTATGTATCACACTTTGGGATCTCATGTTTGTAACTTTGAATTCATTAATCGAATGGTAACTTTTCAAAACGTCTCATTTAGAGGTCGTTTTCTATAACTTGTACTTTGTATTATGAAGTAGCACCCCAAGTGACACAGTCTTCCGCTGCGATATTTTGGGGGTGTTACATCTTCCTTCTCTCTAGTTTCTCTCTCTAACATCACCTCCACCATGGGTGTGACCGGTTACTATTCCGGCCGTCCACCCGACACCACCAATAACATCACCTAAACTAGATTTATATGGACCAACAACTCTAGTTACTCGACAGAAGCTCAAATCATTTTACTGATATGATCTTGAGCTTTTCACGAGCCGCTCGGCTCATTTCCGCTTCTAAGAAAAACAAAAAATTAAGATACTTCACGTGTTAAATTTATATGTAATATTTTACATGTCCCCGTACTTAATTTCCTAAAATAAAATTTCCCTTTTAACTTTTCCAAAGCTAGCCCGCCTAAATTTTTTCCCCAAATTTAAATTGCCCCTCCACTTTCATTGAACCCGCCCATGTTTTTCAATACTCCATCCCAAATATATATCCACCAAAACTAGATCTGGTCTTCTTCTATCTCCTCAACACTCTCCTCACCAATGCCACCACTCGCACCACCACCACACTCACACCAAGACCACCGCTAAGGCCCGATCCAATGACATGTTTGGCGGTCCAGTCCGGCTCGGTAAAATTTTTTTCTCGGTGATAAGTACCGACATAGCATCTTCCAGAACATCAGTCTCTCTCAAAACACATACACACACACACACACACACACACACACACACACACACACACACAGTGTGCGTAAGTCTGGTGATGATAGTGGAAGTGGCCATCGTCTATTTGGTTTTTTCCGGCAAAGCGTGCACCATCGGATCTTCCAAAGCATCGCAGCAAGATATTTTTTGGGGGTTTTGGTAATTGGGGGTATTCGGTTGATAATGAAGATGACAAAACTGGTGATGGTCTTCATCATCATCACACAAACCGAAGACCCCCAAACACTGATGCTGATAGGACAGGCGTATGAACAATACGAGAGATTTACAGGGTCACCTGGTAAGGTTTTAAACGTAAACTTATGATATTTCATGTCTAAAATCTTACCATGTCTTTTTAATTCTCTCATGTAGCATAAATGTTTTGATTCCTGGATTTGGGGTCTCAATTACAATGGCGGTGATGGTTGCGACTGATAATATACGGCGGTGGCGGTATTCAGCTCACTATTACAAATAAAAGATGCAGAATCGATTGTAAGAAAGCCTAAAATTGGAAAAAGACCAAGATCTGACTATCAAAATATATAGCTGTTTCTAATCAAGTAGTCACGTTGGTCAATTTGATTTTTCAGCTTATCTTTTCCATTTTTAGTTGGGTGGTTGGGACAAAGTTACTTGTACCTTTGTAAACCATTCTTAGAGTTTAATCTATACCTTATTTTACATAATCAGGGGTATCAGTTCTGGACTCAAAATGACAATAAAGGTTACTTTGAGATCAAGAAGGTCCGCCCGAGTCAGTATAATTTATATGCTTGGGTTCCTGGGTACGTCGGTGATTATATGCTTGGGTTCCTGTTTCTAATCAAGTAGTCACGTTGGTCTATTTGATTTTTTCAGCTTATCTTTTCCATTCTTAATTCATCTGCATTCTTTACAGCACCTTACGATTTTGTTTCATATGCTCATAGTTAGAGGTGGCAAAATAGGCAGGTTAGGTAATAGTTCAAAACTTGAAATTTTGGTAGGGTGGGAGTCAGGTTGGATTGGCCCAATGGTGATACACTTATACGTCCAAAGACTCCGAACTTTGTGATTTTGTTTTTAAATAGTTAATGTCAAGTATATACAACTCTTTAAATATACATTAGATATAGTAAGTTTTATACCATATAAAATCTACTTTAGATGAAAATACAATGGATCTGGAAAAAGTAAGAGCATGGGTAATTGATCTTTTTTTATGCGTTTTCCCCTCTTTTACTTTCACTTTATTAGAGGAAAATACCATAGACCTTGTTTGTGCAGAAGTAATTTTTTTAACAGATTGTGCAGAAGTAATTGATATGCGTTTTATTCCTATCATGTTTGTGCAGATAGTTGAACCAGTGGCGCATCAAGCGACTCAAAACCACCAAAGCAGATAGTTGAATCAGTGGCGAATCAAGCGACTCAAAACCACCAAAACAGCAGATAGTTGAACTAGTGGCGCCTAACAAACTAGATGCACCTGACAAAAGACAAGGCAATAGTGTCTCTATATCAAATGTCAAGAAATAGATGCACCCGTCAACAATATATATAACCACATTCTTTTTAGAGAGGAGGGTTTTCTAGCATCTAATCAAGAACTTTATTCTGGTATGCTCATCCAATTCTGTTATGTTGTGTGCTTTGACATGTTCTAGTTCTGCTCTCATCCTGATGTGGTTATTGTTGATATGCAGCAGCCTACATTTTCAAGGCTTTTATATCCAGATGATGAGATTAGATCAATGGGAGAAAAACTTGTAAGTTTAACAGCAAATTTTATTATTATGTTCATAGTTTTGGATTAAAAGTCTTCATGATGTTGTTTGAATTACTGCAGCTTATGTTTGTGTTAATATTTCTTAGATGGATTTAATGTTGCTCATGAACTTCAAAGAAAATGTACCAAGTATTTACTATTGCTAGTACAAAAGTTACTACTGCTAGTGAAAGTTGGTACTGCTCAGAGATCAAGACCGCTCGAAGTTGCTAGCTAGTTGCTTATGGAAAAGATTATAGATACTTAGGAAACTATTGTAAGCCGACTAGGACTCCTTGGTGTATAAAAGGATGTCCAATTTTATATTTGGTTCAGTTATATACATTCCAATTTTATTGTATTTGAGTTTGTTTTGATATATATTGATTTTTTAAATGTGACTAAAAGATGCATATAGTCACACTTATTAACACTATTTGTCACTGTTTTCTTAATTCGTTGTGTGACTAAATATTACAAAAGGCCACACAAACATAAAGTTCATGTGGCCATTGGATGATCAATAGTCACACAAAATACACATTTCTTCACTTTAAACAGCATATGGTCACACCTATTACCACTTTTGGCCACTGTTTGCGTAATTCTATGTGACTAAATACCCAAAAGAAACATGCTTTGTGTGACTAAATATTACAAAAAGGCCACGCAAACATAAACTTCATGTGGCCAATGGATGATCAATAGTCACACAAAATGCACATTTCTTCATTTTAAACAGCATATGCTCACACTTATTAAAGCTTTTGGCCACTGTTTGCTTAATTATATCTGACTAAATACCTAAAACAAATATGCTTTGTGTAACTAAATATTACAAAAGGCCACATAAACATGAAATTCACGTGGCCATTGGATGATCAATAGTCACACAAAATACACATTTTTTCACTTTAAACAGAATATGGTCACACTTATTAACACTTTGTGCCACAGTTTACTTAATTGTATGTGACTAAATACCCAAAACAAACATGCTTTGTGTGACTAAATATTACAAAAGGCCACACAAACATAAAATTCATGTGGCCATTGGATGATCAATAGTCACACAAAATACACATTTCTTCACTTTAAACAGCATATGGTCACACTTATCAACACTTTTGGCCACTGTTTACTTAATTGTATGTGACTAAATACCCAAAACAAACATGCTTTGTGTGACTAAATATTACAAAAGGCCACACAAACATAAAATTCATGTGGACATTGGATGATCAATAGTCACACAAAATACACATTTCTTCACTTTAAACAACATATGGTCACACTTATTAACACTTTTGGCCACTTTGTTTTAAATTGTATGTGACTAACTCCAAAAAAAACAACACTCATTGTGTGACTAAATTATTACAAACGTCACATTTATTATGTATTCATGTGGCTACCGGACGGGAAATAGTTACACAAAATACACATTTACATGAATATATCATCTCAAATGTCACATATATTATATATTTATGTGGCCAAAGGTTGAAAAATAGTTGCTCTCAAAAAACATTCTTGTGACTATAAAGTGTTTACGGTCACTGATAATGACTAATCCAACAAAACTTGTGCCTAATTTGTCACACATATTCGGGGTTTTGGTCACTCTTTTTCGATGGAAAAGGCCACGAACTCAACAATGTGTCCATATGCCACCAACGGTGGCGGGAGATTTGGTGACACACAACGAAAAAAACGTGTGTGACTGTATGCATATCACCACACATTTTTGGCGTGACCAATACCACTTTTTGTACCAGTGATATAGGGATAATTTAGGTTAACAAACTCTAAGAATCGTAGACATCTATAACTATTTAAAAGGATATAAAATATATATCAAAATCATTTCCAAAATTCTCCTTTTAGAAGTTGCAAATTCATTATAAATCTATTATCACATAATGAAACATGATATACATATGGCTAAAGCTTCTGTCTAGTGTATCACTTTTAAACATTTTTTTGGATATTTTTAGATAAAGTTTGTGCAGGTTTACTTATCACATATTCACAAATTTAGATGATTCAAATATTAAGATCAATGCACAATGCATGTAAAACTATATATGAACACAATACCTTGTGAACGGGATTTAGAGTTTCGAATTTTACAACCATATCAACAAGAATATAACTACCCAATGAACAAATTATTTGTTAAAAACATACCTTTAGAATGAGCTTTGTGTTTTTCTTCTCATATGCTTTTGCAAGCCATACGAAGTGTCTTTGACCGTGCATAATGCAATAGTTTATTGTGAATATAACTTTGCGATTTTTTTATGTGAGAAAGATGGTTTATACTCTAAATTATATATTTTAAAATTTAAACATATCTTATAAAAAATTCGATGTGCACATTCCCTTTAATATTTCTTTTAAAATACTATGTTTGTCTATTACTATAAATGAGCATATATGTTAACCAAATATTAGCATATGATAAATAAGAAACGTATTATATTTATTTAACTTAAATAAATACTCTTTTACGTGTTTCTGGTAGGCAGCTAATTGGTATCACATATATCGTTTACGTGTTTCTGTCTTTTTAAGATATCTTATTAAATTTTTTAAAGATTTGTAAATAACAAACACTAAGTTGATGAGAAACGTTTTATTTAATATTGACATATGAAATTTACATTCATGAAAGTTTTTAAAGAAGTCAAATCAGCAATCTCGCCCAAATTGATACCAGTTCCCTTCCACTACTAACGCTTTTATTCGAGAATGGTCTTTTTTGTGTGTAACAACCCGCATGTTGACTGAGTAAACCCATTTTCTGTGCACGATCTCTCCTTTTCGGTACTTTTGCATCCCCAAGGCGTTCCAAAGTTTAGATTCGATTATCTGTTTCGTAAGAGACAATATGTTATTACTTCCAATTATTATTAGAAATTTCATGTTTTTGAGTACACTAATATCGTGTTTTTCTTCCCAGTTGATAGTAATAACTGATTTCGAACCCATCACATACACAATTAAAGTCTTAAACCACACTTATAGATGTATTTTTTTAAAGTAAATCTTGACAGCGTGATTTGTTAACTGCATGCCTTCCAACCCGGTATACAAATTGAAATTCGACATAAGTACCTTCTAACCCGGTATACAAATTGAAATTCGACATAAGTATACAGTTATATTTCTTCACCATTGGTTGACACAAGTTAAGGACATAATAATTTGCACAAGCATGGATTTTATTTCCCTACAATAGTTAATGAAAAACACAATACCTGATGTTTTGAGTTTTGGGTCAATCTAACTTATATATCTATACAACAAAAATGATAATATTGAAATATAAAATTTGTATAATATATATAAAAAAAATTAAATCTTAAACAATTAGACATTACCTTTTCGTCCATTAGTAGCATGTTTATGTTTTCACCCTTTGAAGAACCATTCTTAAGAGTTGTTTTTTTCCAAATATGAATGATTTTCACTTTGATAGTTGAGCATTCATCGTCATTTGTGATCTCATCTAAATAAGAGATGTTGCAAGTGTAGGTTGGCATTAACGGTGTGTGACCTGCAGAAATGGATGTATTCATTATAGTTGTTTTTTTGGGTAGAATCAGCTGATGCATATTTATAAACGATTAAATAGTAAACTGTTTAAAATATACACAAACCATATTATTCAATACAAACATATGAACAATCAAAATGTTTACTACATATTACAAAAAGATTATAAGTAAACGTATCCTGCACATATTTTTAGTCGGTGCTCTGCCTCTACGTCGAACACTTAAATCGATTGTCTTGTTACCATACATCGTTGAATAATTTTTTTTATCTGTAGTCAACAACATATTAACTAAAAATTGTTTATACCACCAGAATTAGTTTAAACGCGTTTATAACAAAGCTAAACAAATACAGATACCTTTAAAAAAAATTAAAATAAAACATTCTTACCTTGAACATTTTTTGTTGGTGTGTCAACTTTAAACATAGATGGATTGCTTTGATTAATTGTGTTTCCTTTCTTTTTTTGATCTATAAGGAATATAACAAACATACTAATAATCTAATACATAACATTCAAATATTTAATTTGCATTGCTAGTGTATAAAAATATATTCATACCAACATGTTAAATAAAAATATCATCAATCACAAATATAACAATAATCTAATACATAATTGCCAACACTATGAAAAACAAACCCTAATACCTTGAAAACTTTTTTGTGGTATCTCATATTCGATAAAGGGTGTCTCCATTTGTGAACTCTGATTTCTGTTACCTTTCAATGATGTAAAAGTAAAAAATATATATGCTAAATAACCAACATATCAAACTATACATCAAAATACATAACATTCAAATATTTAATTTGCATTGCTAGGGTATAAAAATATATTCATACCAACATGTTAAATAGCAATATCATCAATCACTAATATACCAATAACCAATATCATCAATCACTAATACATTCGCTACGAAAATATATTCATACCAACATGTTAAATAGCAATATCATCAATCACTAATACGTTCACTATGAAAAACAAACCACAATATCTTGGAAACATTTTTTTGGTATCTCATCTTCGATAATAGGTGTCTCCATTTGTGAGCTCTGCTTTCTGTTACCTTTCAATGCTGTAAAAGTAAAGAATATATATGCTAAATAACTAACATATCAAACTATGCACCAAAAATATTTAATAATACATATACCAGTTGAAGAACTTTTTAAGTTTTTCTTCCCTTGTGTTGTAGGTTGTTTTTGTTGCTTAAATGCTGAAAAGTAAGTAACAAACATGAATCATAACATGAATATCATAACGGGTGTCTCCATTTGTGAACTCTGATTTCTGTTACCTTTCAATGATGTAAATGTAAAAAGTATATATGCTAAATAACTAACATATCAAACTATACATCAAAATACATAACATTTAAAGATTTAATTTGCATTGCTAGGGTATAAAATATATTCATACCAACATGTTAAATAGCAATATCATCAATCACTAATATACCAATAACCAATATCATCAATCATTAAGACATTCGCTACGAAAATATATTCATACCAACATATTAAATAACAATATCATCAATTACTAATACATTCACTATGAAAAACAAACCCCAATACCTTGGAAACGTTTTTGTGGTATATCATCTTCGATAATAGGTGTCTCCATTTGTGAACTCTGCTTTCTGTTACCTTTCAATGCTGTAAAAGTAAAGAATATATATGCTAAATAACTAACATATCAAACTATGCACCAAAAATATTTAATAATACGTATACCAGTTGAAGAACTTTTTAAGTTTTTCTTCCCTTGTATTGTAGGTTGTTCTTGTTACTTAGATGCTGAAAAGTAAGTAACAAACATGAATATCATAAACTGACGGATGTATGATTAGGGTATTGAGAAAAATAATTGAGTATTGAGAAGAAGAAGCGTACATTTTTGTGTGAGGTGGGTTTGTTTTTTAATATTTATAATTAACTAAGCTATATTTAAGGAATAGATATGGGTTCCATATTATCATAATCGTTTTTTAGGTGATCAAAACCGATCAATCATGCCAACTAAGCACGAATTTAGGGTTCCACGGTGGCAATCATTTCTTCATCAACCAATCAAAGAGCTCGAATGTGCAAGGTGTCAATGACATAGGCAGTAATAAGTAAAACGTATTGAGTGCGAAAGAAAAAAATTTCCCTTTTTTTACAGAATAAGAAAGAACAAAGAGGTTTTATGTGTGTGTTTGTGATTGTAAAAACATACCTCATAATGTCATATATCATAACGTGATTGAACTCGAACAACCTGCACATCGAATCAGAAAATAAAACATAATGTGTGTGTGTGATAATGAGATTAATGAGTGATATTAGGGTTTTAGGGAAAACATACTCCGGACTGATAACCTGCAAAGTTAAAACATATACAAAATAAAACATGTATCAAACCTGCAAAATTATTATA